>JAKYLM010000093.1:0-27500 GCA_023634145.1 Thymallus thymallus | reverse complement strand
ATGTTGGATGGTTAACTATACTATACAGGTCGATGGCAGAGAAATACTTCAGTAGCTAAAAATGCGTATGATATGAGCGAGGGTAATAATAGTTTACTTAATAGACAGACTGGGTAAATGAACAGGTAAGTGAAAAGGTGCAACTGGCAGGATACTAATATGCATTCCTGAGTGAATGCCTACGTCCAATAATTACTTAGAGATAGTAGATCTACAGTAGAACTAGAATAGAGATAGTAGATCTACAGTATATACAGTAGAACTAGAATAGAGATAGTAGATCTACAGTATATACAGTAGAACTAGAATAGAGAAAGTAGATCTACAGTATATAAAGTAGAACTAGAATAGAGATAGTAGATCTACAGTATATACAGTAGAACTAGAATAGAGATAGTAGATCTACAGTATATACAGTAGAACTAGAATAGAGATAGTAGATCTACAGTAGAACTAGAATAGAGATAGTAGATCTACAGTATATACAGTAGAACTAGAATAGAGATAGTAGATCTACAGTATATACAGTAGAACTAGAATAGAGAAAGTAGATCTACAGTATATACAGTAGAACTAGAATAGAGATAGTAGATCTACAGTATATACAGTAGAACTAGAATAGAGATAGTAGATCTACAGTATATACAGTAGAACTAGAATAGAGATAGTAGATCTACAGTATATACAGTAGAACTAGAATAGAGATAGTAGATCTACAGTAGAACTAGAATAGAGATAGTAGATCTACAGTATATACAGTAGAACTAGAATAGAGATAGTAGATCTACAGTAGAACTAGAATAGAGATAGTAGATCTACAGTATAACTAGAATAGAGATAGTATATCTACAGTATATACAGTAGAACTAGAATAGAGATAGTATATCTACAGTATATACAGTAGAACTAGAATAGAGATAGTAGATCTATCAAAAAAGTACCTATCTATCTATCTATCTATCTATCTATCTATCTATCTATCTACAGTATATACAGTAGAACTAGAATAGAGATAGTAGATCTACAGTATATACAATAGAACTAGAATAGAGATAGTAGATCTACAGTATATACAGTATAACTAGAATAGAGATAGTAGATCTACAGTATATACAGTAGAACTAGAATAGAGATAGTATATCTACAGTATCTACAGTAGAACTAGAATAGAGATAGTAGATCTACAGTATATACAGTAGAACTAGAATAAAGACAATATAACTACAGTAGAGACAATAAAACTATAGTATAACTAGAATAGAGATAGAATATCTACAGTATATACAATATAACTAGAATAGAGATAGTAGATCTACAGTATATACAGTAGAACTAGAATAGAGATAGTAGATCTACAGTATATACAGTAGAACTACAATAAAGACAATACAACTACAGTAGAGACAATAAAACTATAGTATAACTAGAATAGAGACAGTAGAACTATAGTAGCGATAGAGATGTTTACCTTCCATGTTCCTGGTCTTCTGTCTGATCTCTTGGATGAGTCTCTCTGAAACACAACAACACCTTATGCCGAGTGAACACTAGACGACTTTCAAAATTCTAACATCGCTGAGCCTCTCACCGTCTTTCCTGTCATTCTTTTTGTCTTGCCAACGTAGTGTTGCTCACACTAAACGATCTGGCACAGACAGGGTCACACACTACAAGCCGTGATGCTGGGTACCTCTAACTCCCCCCTGTGGTGGTCTGGAGTAATGAAGCTGTGATGCTGGGTACCTCTAACTCCCTCCTGTGGTGGTCTGGAGTAATGAAGCCGTGATGCTGGGTATCTCTAACTCCAGCGGCATAAACTCGCAACTTTTAAACAAGCAACCACTGTACATATACATGTGATATCTGAGGCTTTCTATCACTATACCCAGTGGTGATCAGATAAAGCAACATGAACAATAGAGGATATGAGAATATGTCAATAGAAAGTCACTTGGTAATAACCAGGTCCAGAGTATGGTCACGGTTATGGCTGGGACCAGTAACATGTTGGATAAAGTCCATAGAGCTCAAAAGATTCATAAATTCAATGGCCTTGGAGTCAGTCTCTTTGTCAACATGAATATTAAAATCGCCAAACACAATGATGTTATCATAGTTCTCAAGGACAATAGACAATAGTTCAGATAGATCAGTAAAGAAAGTGGGGCTGTGCTTTGGTGGCGTATACACTGTTCACACACCTTTTGTTGGTGGAGAGAATTTTGCAGCTTGAAAGCTTATTTCTTGCAATTCCATACATTTTGCCATGTCTAATGTGTATTAATGTGATATTTTAGTGACAACAAAACAATATCTATAGGCTAAAAAATGTAATAGAAAAACGTTAGCGGACAGTTGATCATCTCTGACAACAGCTCTCTAAGGTCTGCAATGACTGACCTGACAAGAGGAACTGATGATGCACTACTCAATTTAGAAAACGCAACTTGTGCATTCTACTGTTACAACTTTCAAGAGTATGTTTAAAGCTGGACTGAGTTCCTTTTTAGGTGCAGGGGGGCGGACCCCTTGTAGAGCAGCCAGATCGACTGTCAGTATCAGGAGATGAAGTGGAAACCGGCCACTAGGGGCAGCAGTGAGTGCTGTTAGCTTCAAGGTTTCGGTTTTACTAGGGGCGTTATGGACGGGGATAGTGGATGGGCGTAACCTGGAGTAAAAAGGTTTCATGTTCGAATCAAGAGATAGAAAGTAGTTTTTTAGACTTTTTTTAGAAGTCCCAAACCTTAGCCCTGACCATAGAGACTTTAGCATGTGTGATACCTCTGTCCCAAACCTTAGCCCTGACCATAGAGACTTTAGCATGTGTGATACCTCTGTCCCAAACCTTAGCCCTGACCATAGAGACTTTAGCATGTGTGATACCTCTGTCCCAAACCTTAGCCCTGACCATAGAGACTTTAGCGTGTGTGATACCTCTAGTCCCCTCATCAATGACCTCTCTGATCTTGGGTTTCTCAGCAACGTTTTTGCGGGGCCTCTTGGCTGGAGGGGGCGGGGTGTAAGCTGCCTCTGGCTCCACCCACATCTCAGGATACACGTCCTTAAATGGGTGTCTCTCCTCTGGAGGGAGGGTCAAACAACAGGAAACAGTTACTTGTGTGTGTGTGTGTGTGTGTGTGTGTGTGTGTGTGTGTGTGTGTGTGTGTTTGTGTGTGTGGGTTCGATTCCCACAGGGGACCAGTACGAAAAAAGTATGAACATGTATGCACTAACTAACTGTATGTCGCTCTGGATAAGAGTGTCTGCTAACTGACTAATATGTAAGTGTGTGTTTGTGTGTGAGTGTGTTTGTGTGTGTATGTGTACCATCAGGGGGGTCCAGACTCTGAGGTCCACTGGGCAGGAAGCCTGTCATGGCCCATTCTATCAACTTCCTGTTCTGCTTCTGTAGCTCCGCCCCCCCACCCTCCGCATCATCACCACCATCACAAGAGGGGAGAGGCCTGCCGGCACGCTTGCTCGCCACCTAAACATACACATACACACACAGTAAACAAATTGACAACAGACTTTCAGAACGCTTATAGGGAAGGATATTCAACAAGCACAGCACTTACACAAATGACTGATGATTGGCTGAGAGAAATTGATGATAAAATGATATCAATTAGACTTCAGTGCTGCTTTTGATATTATCGATCATAGTCTGCAGCTGGAAAAACCTGTGTTATGGCTTTACACCCCCTGCTATATTGTGGATAAAGAGTTACCTGTTTAACAGAACACAGAGGGTGTTATTTAATGGAATCCAGGTAGAATCAGGAATTCCCCAGAGCAGCTGTCTAGGCCCATTACTTTTTAAAATCTTTACTAGCTTTGAGTAAAACCAGTGTGTCTATGTACGCAGATGACTCAACACTTAACAAAGAGCTGCAGTTAGTTTCAGAACGGGTGGCAAGAAATAAGTTAGTCCTAAATATAAAAAAACTAAAAGCATTGTATTTGGGACAAATCATTCACTAAACCATAAACCTCAACTAAACCTTGTAATAAATAATGTGTAAATTGATCAAGTTGAGGAGACTAAACTGCTTGGAGTAACCCTGGATTATAAACTGTCCTGGTCAAAACATATTGATACAACAGTAGATAGGATGGGGAGAAGTCTGTCCATAATAAAGTGTTGCTCTGCCTTCTTAACAACACTATCAACAAGGCAAGGTCCCACAGGCTCTAGTTCTGTCACACCTGGACTACTGTTCAGTCATGTGTTCAGGTGTCACAAAGAGAGACCTCTGAAAATTACAGTTGGCTCAGAACAGGGCAGCACGGCTGACCCTTAAATATACACAAAGAGCTAACATTAATAATATATATGTCAATCTCTTTTAGTCATTGTGAGAGTTATTGACATGTTGAATGCGCCGAGCTGTCTGTTTGGCTCTGGGAGTGTGGTGCCAGGAAAATAACCTCTCACTCAACGTCAACAAAACTAAGGAGACCCCACTATCCACATCGACGGGACCGTAGTGGAGAAGGTGGAAAAGTTCCTTGGCGTACACATCACTGATAAACTGAAACGGTCCACCCACACAGACAGTGTGGTGAAGCAGGCGCAACAGAGCCTCTTCAACCTCAGGAGGCTAAATCAATTTGGCTTAACACCTAAAACCCTCACAAACTTCTACAGATGCACAATTGAGAACATCCTGTCAGGCTGCATCACCGCCTGGTACAGCAACTGCACCGTCCATAACCGCAAAGCTCTACAGAGGGTGGTGCGGTCTGCCCAACGCATTACTGGAGGCAAACTTCCCTCTCTCCTGGACACCTACAGCACCCGATGTCACAGGAAGGTCAAAAAGATCATCAAGGACATCAACCACCCGAGCCACTGCCTGTTCACCCCGCTGTCATCCAGAAGGCGAGGTCAGTACAGGTGCATCAAAGCTGGGACCGAGAGACTGAAAAACAGCTTCTATCTCAAGGCCATCAGACTGTTAAACATATCTGCATCACTCATCTCTATGTAGAAACTGCACTCTACACTATTCTACCGTATCTTAGTCACTCTAATTGTGTGCTCATACTGCATCACCCATCTCATATGTATTTACTGTATTGTACTCTATACTTCACCACTGACTGTTAAACAACCATCTCTAGCACATCAGAGACGGCTGCCTATAGACGTACATTAGAAATCACCGGCCACTTTAAGGAAATGAAACACTAGTCACTTTAATACTGTTTCTGCATCGCTCATCTCATATGTATAAACTGTACTCTATTCTATTCTACAGTATCTTAATCACTTAACCGTATTTACATACTGCATCACCAATCTCTTATGTGTTTACTGAATACTATATAGCTTACGATGCCACTGTATATTAGTCCAATGCCACCCTGACAGTTATGTATATATTCTACATTTACATACATTTAGTCAGTTAGCAGACACTCTTATCCAGAGCGTCTTACAGTTAGTTAGTGGATACATGTTCATACTTTTTTCATACTGGTCCCCCATGGGAATCGAACCCACAACCATGGCATTGCAAGCGCCATGCTCTACCATCTGAGCTACACGGGACTACAATCCATTCCTTAGTTAGATTTATGTGTATTTGGTATATGTTGTGTAACTGTTAGATATTACTTGTTAGATATTACTGAACTGTCGGAGCTAGAAGCACAAGCATTTCTCTTCACCCGCAATAACATCTGTTAAACACGTGTATGTGACCAATAACATCTGTTAAACACGTGTATGTGACCAATAACATCTGTTAAACACGTGTATGTGACCAATAACATCTGTTAAACACGTGTATGTGACCAATAACATCTGTTAAACACGTGTATGTGACCAATAACATCTGTTAAACACGTGTATGTGACCAATAACATCTGTTAAACACATGTATGTGACCAATAACATCTGTTAAACACGTGTATGTGACCAATAACATCTGCTAACCACGTGTATGTGACCAATAACATCTGTTAAACACGTGTATGTGACCAATAACATCTGTTAAACACGTGTATGTGACCAATAACATCTGTTAAACACGTGTATGTGACCAATAACATCTGTTAAACACGTGTATGTGACCAATAACATCTGTTAAACACGTGTATGTGACCAATAACATCTGTTAAACACGTGTATGTGACCAATAACATCTGCTAACCACGTGTATGTGACCAATAACATCTGTTAAACACGTGTATGTGACCAATAACATCTGTTAAACACGTGTATGTGACCAATAACATCTGTTAAACACGTGTATGTGACCAATAACATCTGTTAAACACGTGTATGTGACCAATAACATCTGCTAACCACGGGTATGTGACCAATAACATCTGCTAACCACGGGTATGTGACCAATAACATCTGCTAACCACGGGTATGTGACCAATAACATTTGATTTGGTTTGATTTTGAACTACTGGTGTACAGCTCAGACACCCATACCCCACAAGACACGCCACCAGAGGTCTCTTCACAGTCCCCAAGTCCAGAACAGACTATGGGAGGAACACAGTACTACATAGAACCATGACTACTTGGAACTCTATTCCACATCAGGTAACTGATGCAAACAGTAGAATCAGATTTAAAAAAACAGATAAAAATGGAACAGAGAGACAAAAACACAGACACACATATAAACACACGCGATATCACACACACACTCTACACACACACACATGCACTCTACACACACATGTACTATACACACACATGTACTATACACACACACGCTAGCACACACACTATACACACACATAAACATTTTAATATTGTTATTTTGCTGTATTATTGATTTAGTATTGTAGAGTAGTGGTGTAATAATGTGTTGTATTGTAGAGTAGTGGTGTAATAATGTGTTGTATTGTAGATATGTTGTGGTAGAGTAGTGTTGTAATAATGTGTTGTATCGTAGATATGTAGTGGTAGAGTAGTGGTGTAATAATGTGTTGTATTGTAGATATGTAGTGGTGTAATAATGTGTTATATTGTAGATATGTAGTGGTGTAATAATGTGTTGTATCGTAGATATGTAGTGGTGTAATAATGTGTTATATTGTAGATATGTAGTGGTAGAGTAGTGGTGTAATAATGTGTTGTATTATAGATATGTAGTGGTAGAGTAGTGGTGTAATAATGTGTTGTATTGTAGATATGTAGTGGTAGAGTAGTGGTGTAATAATGTATTGTATTGTAGATATGTAGTGGTAGAGTAGTGTTGTAATAATGTGTTGTATTGTAGATATGTAGTGGTAGAGTAGTGGTGTAATAATGTGTTGTATTGTAGATATGTAGTGGTAGAGTAGTGTTGTATTGTTGTATATGTGGTGTTGGACCCCAGGAAGAGTATCTGCTGCCTTGGCAGGAACTAATGGGGATCCATAATAAACCCCAGGAAGAGTAGCTGCTGCCTTGACAGGAACTAATGGGGATCCATAATAAACCCCAGGAAGAGTATCTGCTGCCTTGACAGGAACTAATGGGGATCCATAATAAATACAAATACACACACAGTGAGGGAAACTTCAGTATGCCATGTATATGAATGTGCAGTTGCATGTGTGTACCTGTAGTGCCTCATATATAGCTCTCCTGTACATGGGTTGTTTGTTGTAGGTGGGCTGGTGGAAGGCTGAGGAGAAGGAGCTCAGGGGCATCAACTTCTCTACACACACCTGGAGGGAGGAAAACATGGAGAGATAGATGGAGAGTTGGAGGGAGGAAGAGAGAGAAGGAGGGATGTTACTTACTTATAACACTCCAGGAGAGAGATATGGGTGTTTACAGTACTTATAACACTCCTGGACGGAGATGGATGTTTACAGTACTTTTAACACTCCTGTAGAGAGGTGGATGTTTACAGTACTTATAACACTCCTGTAGAGAGGTGGATGTTTACAGTACTTATAACACTCTTGGAGAGAGAGACAGATGTTTACTGTACTTATAACACTCCTGTAGAGAGGTGGATGTTTACAGTACTTATAACACTCCCGGAGAGAGAGATGGATGTTTACAGTACTTATACCACTCCTGTAGAGAGAGATAGATGTTTACAGTACTTATAACACTCCTGTAGAGAGAGATGGATGTTTACAGTACTTATAACACTCCTAGAAAAAGAGATGGATGTTTACAGTACTTATAAAACCCCTGTAGAGAGAGATGGATGTTTACAGTACTTATATCACTCCTGTAGAGAGAGATGGATGTTTACAGTACTTATAAAACCCCTGTAGAGAGAGATGGATGTTTACAGTACTTATAACACTCCTAGAAAAAGAGATGGATGTTTACAGTACTTATAACACTCCTGTAGAGAGAGATGGATGTTTACAGTACTTATAACACTCCTGTAGAGAGAGATGGATGTTTACAGTACTTATAACACTCCTGTAGAGAGTGATGGATGTTTACAGTACTTATAAAACCCCTGTAGAGAGAGATGGATGTTTACAGTACTTATAACAGTCCTGTAGAGAGAGATGGATGTTTACAGTACTTATAAAACCCCTGTAGAGAGAGATGGATGTTTACAGTACTTATAAAACCCCTGTAGAGAGAGATGGATGTTTACAGTACTTATAAAACCCCTGTAGAGAGAGATGGATGTTTACAGTACTTATAAAACCCCTGTAGAGAGAGATGGATGTTTACAGTACTTATAAAACCCCTGTAGAGAGAGATGGATGTTTACAGTACTTATAACACTCCTGTAGAGAGAGATGGATGTTTACAGTACTTATAAAACCCCTGTAGAGAGAGATGGATGTTTACAGTACTTATAAAACCCCTGTAGAGAGAGATGGATGTTTACAGTACTTATAACACTCCTGTAGAGAGAGATGGATGTTTACAGTACTTATAACATCCTGTAGAGAGAGATGGATGTTTACAGTACTTATAAAACCCCTGTAGAGAGAGATGGATGTTTACAGTACTTATAACACTTCTAGAAAAAGAGATGGATGTTTACAGTACTTATAAAACCCCTGTAGAGAGAGATGGATGTTTACAGTACGTATAAAACCCCTGTAGAGAGAGATGGATGTTTACAGTACTTATAAAACCCCTGTAGAGAGAGATGGATGTTTACAGTACTTATAAAACCCCTGTAGAGAGAGATGGATGTTTACAGTACTTATAACACTCCTGTAGAGAGAGATGGATGTTTACAGTACTTATAACATCCTGTAGAGAGAGATGGATGTTTACAGTACTTATAAAACTCCTGTAGAGAGAGATGGATGTTTACAGTACTTATAACACTCCTAGAAAAAGAGATGGATGTTTACAGTACTTATAAAACCCCTGTAGAGAGAGATGGATGTTTACAGTATGTATAAAACCCCTGTAGAGAGAGATGGATGTTTACAGTACTTATAAAACCCCTGTAGAGAGAGATGGATGTTTACAGTACTTATAAAACCCCTGTAGAGAGAGATGGATGTTTACAGTACTTATAACACTCCTGTAGAGAGAGATGGATGTTTACAGTACTTATAAAACCCCTGTAGAGAGAGATGGATGTTTACAGTACTTATAACACTCCTAGAAAAAGAGATAGATGTTTACAGTACTTATAACATCCTGTAGAGAGAGATGGATGTTTGCAGTACTTATAACACCCCTGTAGAGAGAGATGGATGTTTACAGTACTTATAAAACCCCTGTAGAGAGAGATGGATGTTTACAGTACTTATAACACTCCTGTAGAGAGAGATGGATGTTTACAGTACTTATAAAACCTCTGTAGAGAGAGATGGATGTTTACAGTACTTATAACACTCCTGTAGAGAGAGATGGATGTTTACAGTACTTGTAAAACCCCTGTAGAGAGAGATGGATGTTTACAGTACTTATAACACTCCTAGAAAAAGAGATGGATGTTTACAGTACTTATAACACTCCTGTAGAGAGAGATGGATGTTTACAGTACTTATAAAACCCCTGTAGAGAGAGATGGATGTTTACAGTACTTATAACACTCCTAGAAAAAGAGATGGATGTTTACAGTACTTATAACATCCTGTAGAGAGAGATGGATGTTTACAGTACTTATAACACTCCTGTAGAGAGAGATGGATGTTTACAGTACTTATAACATCCTGTAGAGAGAGATAGATGTCTACAGTACTTATAACACTCCTGTAGAGAGAGATGGATGTGGCTTCTGCTGATATATAACCCTCTTGTCTGGGGTTGATACAATAGTTGAAGGAGATAACTTATGAGTGTCGTCAGCTAGACAAACTATACAGCGAATAGGACGGACCAGCCAAGCACGAGGACAAACTTTTCTATACCTAACCAAGGCGCAAAGAATCAAGGAACTCTTATCTTCGAATTGTATAAAGATCCAGACTATTTATTTGGTGAGTAATTATTCATTTTAATGTATTAAGTTATTTTTTTATTAAAACTTTATTTAACTAAGCAAGTTAAAGCAGATATGTTCTGTAAACTAAATTAGGATTTTATTCTAATTTCTTGAGGCAGAATTATATGGAAGAACATTGAGTTTTTTATACGAACGCAAATTAGGACTTTTATTTTAAAGACATATTATAAATGACTGTATTATAGACACTATCGCTTATTGCTATTACTTCTACTGTTGGCACAAAACCTTCGCGCAAAAATGTATCCTAACCAAATATGAAAACATATAATAGAATATATAACACTAACGCTTGAAATTAAACCATGCCAATGGAACTCTTAGCCTTTCCGTTATGTGGCGGCATATACCCGGCCTTTGTTCGGTATAGGCTTTTCCAATCAGTCCCGGGACACCGTTCATATGAACCAGGGTGGAGAAGCCCAAAAGCCCGGCAGATGAGTCGTTTCATCACACCGTCCAAATGGAATGCATGCAGCCGGCTATACCCTTATCCCCCATGCACCAGTTCCTTACGTTAAACATTCTCCATTCAGCTGCAAAGGCATTTATTTCCTCAACTTGATTAAATGACGAGTTATTGAGGAAGTTGACGCCTTTGCGTCTTGAATAGTAGCCTGTATGCATTCCCTTTGGACAGTAAGATGAAACGACTCAATATCACATAACAATATGTTATATTTACATATCTACTTCAATTACCGTGTACTCCTGCACATCGCCTCGGTACCGTTACCCCATTGTGTATTTATTACGTGTTATTACTTTTTGTTATTTCTCAATTTTCTCTCCTTGCATAGTTGGGAAGGGTCCGTAAGTAAACATTTTACTGTTAGTCTACACCTGTGGTTTCGGTCCAAACACTTAAGACACACCCTAACCCCTCAGCCCTCAAATTAAGTGACGTATCATGACGTCTGACGAGTGTACACTTGCAGGTCAAGGATCGAGGGAGGAAGGAATGATTTTTAAATGGACCGGCCTTGACCGGAAATTCATCACTTGTTCATCCAGCGATGATTGTGTTTTCAGCCTCCAGTAACTTGTGGGTGTTTTATCTGCGCTACAGTCAATTATGATTTAATGTCTACTTATATTAACTATATCATTATTAATATACACCTACAGTATGATGGATAGCAAATTCATTAGATAACTAACGTTAGCCTGCAGAGCTGGAACTTGTTTTATGAGAGCACAGGAAAATGTTTTACTTCTACATTTTCCAAAAACGAACCAAACAAAACATAACATAATTACTTTTACGAGATGTGTTTGTGCCGCCATGTGAATTAGTAGCACAATTTATAACTTACTTGAATTAGTTTTTACTTCCACTTGTATGTTGACTTCTCCATGGATGTTGTTTTTAAGTTTTCACTGACTTTTCATAGTGGATTTACAATCGTCGCAAATTGAATTATGGGGAGTTTCAGGCCCCGGAGGGAACAGAATTGTACACTCGCAAATTCGACTAAAAACGAGGGCTGAGGGTCTTACGTTGCAAACCTCTCTTGCTTGCCTAAGGAATTTGGTCAGTGCATAAAATTAGTATCTAGGACAGTTTATTATGTTGCACTTGCAACTGTGGGAAAATGAGACTAGGTCTACTTGGATGACTTAGATATTTTACAAAGCAACTGGCAGTTATTATTGGATCTGACATGGGTCTATCTGACTTAGTTAGACCTATGTTTAATACAGTGCTATTAACACGCTATTACAGTGCTATTACTGTGTTATTACAGTGTTTTATTACCATGTTATTACAGTGCTATTAGTGCTTTTACTGTGTTATTACAATGCTATTACAATGCTATTACAATGCTATTACAGTGCTATTACAGTGCTATTTCAGTGCTATTTCAGTGCTATTACAGTGCTATTTCAATGCTAATACAGTGCTATTACAGTGCTATTTCAATGCTATTACAGTGCTATTACAGTGCTATTACAGTGCTATTTCAATGCTAATACAGTGCTATTACAGTGCTATTTCAATGCTATTACAGTGCTATTACAGTGCTATTACAGTGCTATTTCAATGCTAATACAGTGCTATTACAGTGCTATTTCAATGCTAATACAGTGATATTACCGCGTTATTACAGTGCCTACTGTAAATCAGACTACAAGCATAGGCCTGTGGAGAACATGAGTTAATCTTGATTATTTTACATTTCAAGTCAGTTCTGAGAGGAAACCCAGTACCCTAAACTGTTTCCTATATGTCTCTTAATCTCATCCCACTGGGCAAAGACTGGTTTAATCAACTTGGCTTCTAAGTAATGTCAACAACACAAATCAATTGAATTGTTGAATCAGTGTGGAAAACTGATTGGAGGGGAAATTCATATTTTTTTCCCACACAACTAACCTACATCTAATTACATTACAACTCAACCAAATGTGAATCATAACTAGATGTTGAAATGACATCTTTGTCCAGTGGGGATCTGTCTGGTAAACCTTGAAAAGGTTGTAGGCAATATCACCATGCAGCCACGGTCTGTTTTCATATCCACTCCTCTGTCACTGATTGGCTAAGAGAGTGGAGGCAGGGCAGTATAATTGTACCTTTAAATGTACTTTCGTTCCTTTCGGAAGCTTATCTGACTTTAATGTAAGAGACAAGCAAGCTAGCAAACTAGCATGTCCATTCATTAAATGTATGACTAGCATGTCCATTCATTAAATGTATGACTAGCATGTCCATTAATTAAATGTATGACTAGCATGTCCATTCATTAAATGTATGACTAGCATGTCCATTAATTATAACACTCCTGTAGAGAGAGATGGATGTTTACAGTACTTATAAAACCTCTGTAGAGAGAGATGGATGTTTACAGTACTTATAACACTCCTGTAGAGAGAGATGGATGTTTACAGTACTTGTAAAACCCCTGTAGAGAGAGATGGATGTTTACAGTACTTATAACACTCCTAGAAAAAGAGATGGATGTTTACAGTACTTATAACACTCCTGTAGAGAGAGATGGATGTTTACAGTACTTATAAAACCTCTGTAGAGAGAGATGGATGTTTACAGTACTTATAACACTCCTGTAGAGAGAGATGGATGTTTACAGTACTTGTAAAACCCCTGTAGAGAGAGATGGATGTTTACAGTACTTATAACACTCCTAGAAAAAGAGATGGATGTTTACAGTACTTATAACACTCCTGTAGAGAGAGATGGATGTTTACAGTACTTATAAAACCTCTGTAGAGAGAGATGGATGTTTACAGTACTTATAACACTCCTGTAGAGAGAGATGGATGTTTACAGTACTTGTAAAACCCCTGTAGAGAGAGATGGATGTTTACAGTACTTATAACACTCCTAGAAAAAGAGATGGATGTTTACAGTACTTATAACACTCCTGTAGAGAGAGATGGATGTTTACAGTACTTATATCACTCCTGTGGAGAGAGATGGATGTTTACAGTACTTATAAAACCCCTGTAGAGAGAGATGGATGTTTACAGTACTTATAACACTCCTAGAAAAAGAGATGGATGTTTACAGTACTTATAAAACCCCTGTAGAGAGAGATGGATGTTTACAGTACTTATAACACTCCTGTAGAGAGAGATGGATGTTTACAGTACTTATAACATCCTGTAGAGAGAGATAGATGTCTACAGTACTTATTACACTCCTGTAGAGAGAGATGGATGTTTACAGTACTTATAACATCCTGTAGAGAGAGATAGATGTTTACAGTACTTATAACATCCTGTAGAGAGAGATGGATGTTTACAGTACTTGTAACATCCTGTAGAGAGAGATAGATGTTTACAGTACTTATAACATCCTGTAGAGAGAGATAGATGTTTACAGTACTTATAACATCCTGTAGAGAGAGATGGATGTTTACAGTACTTATAACACCCCTGTAGAGAGAGATGGATGTTTACAGTACTTATAACATCCTGTAGAGAGAGATGGATGTTTACAGTACTTATAAAACCCCTGTAGAGAGAGATGGATGTTTACAGTACTTATAACATCCTGTAGAGAGAGATGGATGTTTACAGTACTTATAACATCCTGTAGAGAGAGATGGATGTTTACAGTACTTATAAAACCCCTGTAGAGAGAGATGGATGTTTACAGTACTTATAACACTCCTGTAGAGAGAGATGGATGTTTACAGTACTTATAACATCCTGTAGAGAGAGATGGATGTTTACAGTACTTATAACACTCCTGTAGAGACAGATGGATGTTTACAGTACTTATAACATCCTGTAGAGAGAGATGGATGTTTACAGTACTTATAACACTCCTAGAAAAAGAGATGGATGTTGAATTACTACACTATTCTTTACTGACTAGGCGGTTCTAATTGAAGGTTCTAGTGAAGGTTATAAGGTCTCTAAATAATCAAAATTCTGAGGGTTCTAAATAATTGAAAGTTCTGAGGGTTGTAGTTGAAAAACTGAAGTTGTCTGAGGGTTTTAACTGAAGAGATCCACGTATGTTTCTTAGGGTTCCAACTGCAGAGATCCGCTAATGTTTTTGAGGGTTCTAACTCACCACAGAGAACTTCCCGTCTCCGAACCACATGACCCAGCGTGTTCCGTCTGCCGCCTGGCTCATCCCACTCATCACCCAGGAGACGATCCGTCCAGGCCACCAGGAGAAACCCCGCAGCTTCCCGAACACCAGACAGCCCAGACCAAAACCCCTACCATCCTATTATAAATACATTATATACATTATAACACCAGACAGACCAAACCCCTACCATCCTATTATAAATACATTATATACATTATAACACCAGACAGACCAAACCCCTACCATCCTATTATAAATACATTATATACATTATAACACCAGACAGACCAAACCCCTACCATCCTATTATAAATACATTATATACATTATAACACCAGACCAAACCCCTACCATCCTATTATAAATACATTATATACATTATAACACCAGACCAAACCCCTACCATCCTATTATAAATACATTATATACATTATAACACCAGACCAAACCCCTACCATCCTATTATAAATACATTATATACATTATAACACCAGACAGACCAAACCCCTACCATCCTATTATAAATACATTATATACATTATAACACCAGACAGACCAAACCCCTACCATCCTATTATAAATACATTATATACATTATAACACCAGACAGACCAAACCCCTACCATCCTATTATAAATACATTATATACATTATAACACCAGACAGACCAAACCCCTACCATCCTATTATAAATACATTATATACATTATAACACCAGACAGACCAAACCCCTACCATCCTATTATAAATACATTATATACATTATAACACCAGACAGACCAAACCCCTACCATCCTATTATAAATACATTATATACATTATAACACCAGACAGACCAAACCCCTACCATCCTATTATAAATACATTATATACATTATAACACCAGACAGACCAAACCCCTACCATCCTATTATAAATACATTATATACATTATAACACCAGACCAAACCCCTACCATCCTATTATAAATACATTATATACATTATAACACCAGACCAAACCCCTACCATCCTATTATAAATACATTATATACATTATAACACCAGACCAAACCCCTACCATCCTATTATAAATACATTATATACATTATAACACCAGACCAAACCCCTACCATCCTATTATAAATACATTATATACATTATAACACCAGACCAAACCCCTACCATCCTATTATAAATACATTATATACATTATAACACCAGACAGACCAAACCCCTACCATCCTATTATAAATACATTATATACATTATAACACCAGACAGACCAAACCCCTACCATCCTATTATAAATACATTATATACATTATAACACCAGACCAAACCCCTACCATCCTATTATAAATACATTATATACATTATAACACCAGACAGACCAAACCCCTACCATCCTATTATAAATACATTATATACATTATAACACCAGACCAAACCCCAACCATCCTATTATAAATACATTATATACATTATAACACCAGACAGACCAAACCCCTACCATCCTATTATAAATACATTATATACATTATAACACCAGACAGACCAAACCCCTACCATCCTATTATAAATACATTATATACATTATAACACCAGACCAAACCCCTACCATCCTATTATAAATACATTATATACATTATAACACCAGACCAAACCCCTACCATCCTATTATAAATACATTATATACATTATAACACCAGACAGACCAAACCCCTACCATCCTATTATAAATACATTATATACATTATAACACCAGACAGACCAAACCCCTACCATCCTATTATAAATACATTATATACATTATAACACCAGACAGACCAAACCCCTACCATCCTATTATAAATACATTATATACATTATAACACCAGACCAAACCCCTACCATCCTATTATAAATACATTATATACATTATAACACCAGACAGACCAAACCCCTACCATCCTATTATAAATACATTATATACATTATAACACCAGACCAAACCCCTACCATCCTATTATAAATACATTATATACATTATAACACCAGACAGACCAAACCCCTACCATCCTATTATAAATACATTATATACATTATAACACCAGACCAAACCCCTACCATCCTATTATAAATACATTATATACATTATAACACCAGACCAAACCCCTACCATCCTATTATAAATACATTATATACATTATAACACCAGACAGACCAAACCCCTACCATCCTATTATAAATACATTATATACATTATAACACCAGACAGACCAAACCCCTACCATCCTATTATAAATACATTATATACATTATAACACCAGACCAAACCCCTACCATCCTATTATAAATACATTATATACATTATAACACCAGACCAAACCCCTACCATCCTATTATAAATACATTATATACATTATAACACCAGACAGACCAAACCCCTACCATCCTATTATAAATACATTATATACATTATAACACCAGACAGACCAAACCCCTACCATCCTATTATAAATACATTATATACATTATAACACCAGACAGACCAAACCCCTACCATCCTATTATAAATACATTATATACATTATAACACCAGACCAAACCCCTACCATCCTATTATAAATACATTATATACATTATAACACCAGACAGACCAAACCCCTACCATCCTATTATAAATACATTATATACATTATAACACCAGACAGACCAAACCCCTACCATCCTATTATAAATACATTATATACATTATAACACCAGACAGACCAAACCCCTACCATCCTATTATAAATACATTATATACATTATAACACCAGACAGACCAAACCCCTACCATCCTATTATAAATACATTATATACATTATAACACCAGACAGACCAAACCCCTACCATCCTATTATAAATACATTATATACATTATAACACCAGACAGACCAAACCCCTACCATCCTATTATAAATACATTATATACATTATAACACCAGACAGACCAAACCCCTACCATCCTATTATAAATACATTATATACATTATAACACCAGACAGACCAAACCCCTACCATCCTATTATAAATACATTATATACATTATAACACCAGACCAAACCCCTACCATCCTATTATAAATACATTATATACATTATAACACCAGACCAAACCCCTACCATCCTATTATAAATACATTATATACATTATAACACCAGACCAAACCCCTACCATCCTATTATAAATACATTATATACATTATAACACCAGACCAAACCCCTACCATCCTATTATAAATACATTATATACATTATAACACCAGACCAAACCCCTACCATCCTATTATAAATACATTATATACATTATAACACCAGACAGACCAAACCCCTACCATCCTATTATAAATACATTATATACATTATAACACCAGACAGACCAAACCCCTACCATCCTATTATAAATACATTATATACATTATAACACCAGACCAAACCCCTACCATCCTATTATAAATACATTATATACATTATAACACCAGACAGACCAAACCCCTACCATCCTATTATAAATACATTATATACATTATAACACCAGACCAAACCCCAACCATCCTATTATAAATACATTATATACATTATAACACCAGACAGACCAAACCCCTACCATCCTATTATAAATACATTATATACATTATAACACCAGACAGACCAAACCCCTACCATCCTATTATAAATACATTATATACATTATAACACCAGACCAAACCCCTACCATCCTATTATAAATACATTATATACATTATAACACCAGACCAAACCCCTACCATCCTATTATAAATACATTATATACATTATAACACCAGACCAAACCCCTACCATCCTATTATAAATACATTATATACATTATAACACCAGACAGACCAAACCCCTACCATCCTATTATAAATACATTATATACATTATAACACCAGACAGACCAAACCCCTACCATCCTATTATAAATACATTATATACATTATAACACCAGACCAAACCCCTACCATCCTATTATAAATACATTATATACATTATAACACCAGACAGACCAAACCCCTACCATCCTATTATAAATACATTATATACATTATAACACCAGACCAAACCCCTACCATCCTATTATAAATACATTATATACATTATAACACCAGACAGACCAAACCCCTACCATCCTATTATAAATACATTATATACATTATAACACCAGACCAAACCCCTACCATCCTATTATAAATACATTATATACATTATAACACCAGACAGACCAAACCCCTACCATCCTATTATAAATACATTATATACATTATAACACCAGACAGACCAAACCCCTACCATCCTATTATAAATACATTATATACATTATAACACCAGACCAAACCCCTACCATCCTATTATAAATACATTATATACATTATAACACCAGACCAAACCCCTACCATCCTATTATAAATACATTATATACATTATAACACCAGACCAAACCCCTACCATCCTATTATAAATACATTATATACATTATAACACCAGACAGACCAAACCCCTACCATCCTATTATAAATACATTATATACATTATAACACCAGACAGACCAAACCCCTACCATCCTATTATAAATACATTATATACATTATAACACCAGACAGACCAAACCCCTACCATCCTATTATAAATACATTATATACATTATAACACCAGACCAAACCCCTACCATCCTATTATAAATACATTATATACATTATAACACCAGACCAAACCCCTACCATCCTATTATAAATACATTATATACATTATAACACCAGACAGACCAAACCCCTACCATCCTATTATAAATACATTATATACATTATAACACCAGACCAAACCCCTACCATCCTATTATAAATACATTATATACATTATAACACCAGACAGACCAAACCCCTACCATCCTATTATAAATACATTATATACATTATAACACCAGACCAAACCCCTACCATCCTATTATAAATACATTATATACATTATAACACCAGACCAAACCCCTACCATCCTATTATAAATACATTATATACATTATAACACCAGACAGACCAAACCCCTACCATCCTATTATAAATACATTATATACATTATAACACCAGACAGACCAAACCCCTACCATCCTATTATAAATACATTATATACATTATAACACCAGACCAAACCCCTACCATCCTATTATAAATACATTATATACATTATAACACCAGACCAAACCCCTACCATCCTATTATAAATACATTATATACATTATAACACCAGACAGACCAAACCCCTACCATCCTATTATAAATACATTATATACATTATAACACCAGACAGACCAAACCCCTACCATCCTATTATAAATACATTATATACATTATAACACCAGACAGACCAAACCCCTACCATCCTATTATAAATACATTATATACATTATAACACCAGACAGACCAAACCCCTAGCATCCTATTATAAATACATTATATACATTATAACACCAGACAGACCAAACCCCTACCATCCTATTATAAATACATTATATACATTATAACACCAGACAGACCAAACCCCTACCATCCTATTATAAATACATTATATACATTATAACACCAGACAGACCAAACCCCTACCATCCTATTATAAATACATTATATACATTATAACACCAGACAGACCAAACCCCTACCATCCTATTATAAATACATTATATACATTATAACACCAGACAGACCAAACCCCTACCATCCTATTATAAATACATTATATACATTATAACACCAGACCAAACCCCTACCATCCTATTATAAATACATTATATACATTATAACACCAGACCAAACCCCTACCATCCTATTATAAATACATTATATACATTATAACACCAGACCAAACCCCTACCATCCTATTATAAATACATTATATACATTATAACACCAGACCAAACCCCTACCATCCTATTATAAATACATTATATACATTATAACACCAGACCAAACCCCTACCATCCTATTATAAATACATTATATACATTATAACACCAGACAGACCAAACCCCTACCATCCTATTATAAATACATTATATACATTATAACACCAGACAGACCAAACCCCTACCATCCTATTATAAATACATTATATACATTATAACACCAGACAGACCAAACCCCTACCATCCTATTATAAATACATTATATACATTATAACACCAGACAGACCAAACCCCTACCATCCTATTATAAATACATTATATACATTACTGAGTGGCACAGCGGTCTAAGGCACTGCATCTCAGTGCTAGAGGCGTCACTGCAGACCCTGGTTCGATCCCGGGCTGTGTCACAACCAGCCGTGATTGGGAGTCCCATAGGGCGGCACACATTTGGCTCAGCGTCATCCGGGTTAGGGGAGGCCGGGGTAGGCCGTCATTGTAAATAAGAATTTGTTCTTAACTTGCCAAGTTAAATAAAGGTTCAATAAAAATTAATAAAATTACCTGGTACTCTGAATCTCTTGGTGTGGCCCGGTGGTCCCTGACAACAGGCTCTGGCGTCATGGCGATGTTGGGAGAGGCAGGGTCAGTGTGTTGCTGGGGTGGGGGAGTGGCTAAACTGGCTGCTGGCTCCTCCTCCTTCTGAAACTCAGGCTCTGATAGGTCCTCCATCACGCTCAACACAGCCTCTTGGTGGGCCCGCCTCTCAGACTGAAGAACACACGTTATGAAAGCCATAAACACAAGGTTGGGGGGGTCCCTAATAAATACAAAGTATACGCTGAGTGTATAAATCATTAAGGACACCCTTTCCATGACATAAACTGACCAGATGAATCCAGGTGAAAGCTATGATCAGTGTAGAAAAAGGGGAGGAGTCAGGTTAAAGAATGATTTTTAAGCCTTGAGTCAATTGAGACATGGATTGTGTATTTGTGCCATTCAGAGGATGAATAGGCAAGACAAGTGCCTTTGAACAGGATATGGTAGTAGGTGCCAGGCGCACCAGTTTGAGTGTGTCAAGAACTGCAACACTGCTGGGTTTTTCATGCTTAACTATTTCCTGTGTGTATCAAGAATGGTCCACCACCCAAAGGACATCAAGCAGCCAACTTGACACAACTGTGGGAATTATTGGAGTCAAAATGGGCCAGCATTCCTGTAGAACACTTTTGACACCTTGTAGAGTCCATGATTCAGGTATGTTTATCCCCGTTTGCTTTCGTTTAAGAAGCATTTTTCAACAGAATCGGCGGAATGAATACACCCCTGATCTCACGCAAACACAGTTCACTTTCATTGCAGCCACATACAAACAGCATGATCATTTTGCTAGCTGTATAATTCCTTCTCACATCTACACACTCTCCTCCTCTCACCTTTTCCCTTCACTTGTGGACTTCAGTGCACAACACATCAGCCAAACCTTCAAAACCACTAACCGCTAACCTCTACACACAGCCTAAATCAGTCACCATATTAGCTAGCGCCATAGTCAACATAGCTAATAGAACTAACGCAGTAGTAAACCCGCTACAATCATGCTGTACATTGTACAGTCAGCAAGCAGTTTAGCAGTTACACCGGCGGGACCCTGTGACAATAAATTAATAAAACCAAAAGCCTTGGCTTGGAAGAGTTCCAGTGTTGGGTAGCCTTAGCCAGCTAGCTAACATAGCATACATCTCAGTTTGAGCCGGTTGTTTGAGAAGGCTAAACTATATTTACTATATAAGTGAAATACAACAAAATATCTCTCTCTCTCTCTCTCTTGCTTCTCCTTCATTTTTTAAGGAATTAATTTGTTCGAAACTGTTCAACTATTTTCTCTCTTTGAGTCAACTACTCACCACATTTTATGCACTGCAGTGCTAGCTAGCTGTAGCTTATGCTTTCAGTACTAGATTAATTCTCTGATCCTTTGATTGGGTGGACAACATGTCAGTTCATGCTGCAAGAGCTCTGATAGGATGGAGGACATCCTCCGGAAGTTGTCATAATTACTGTGTAAGTCTATGGAAGGGGGTGACAACCATGAGCCTCCTAGGTTTTGTATTGACGTCAATGTACTAGCTGTCCAGAGTGCTGTTGAGGCTACTGTAGACCTTCATTGCAAAATAGTTTATTTTTATGAAATTCACTGAGGATGATGGTCCTTTCCTTACTCCTCTGAGGAGCCTCCACTGGTTTCCATGGCCGAGCAGCCACACACAAGCCCAAGATCACCATGCAAATGTCAAGCGTCGGCTGGAGTGGTGTAAAGCTCGCCGCCATTGGACTCTGGAGCAGTGGAAACGTGTTCTCTGTAGTGATGAATCACGCTTCACCATCTGGCAGTCCGACGGACAAATCTGGGTTTGGCAGATGCCAGGAGAACTCTACCTGCCCGAATGCATAGTGCCAACTGCCCCTTAGTTCCAGTGAAGGAAAATCTCTGTGCTTCCAACTTTGTGGCAACAGTTTTGGGGAAGGCCCCCATACAGAAATTGTTTGTCGAGATCGGTGTGGAATAACTTGACTGGCCTGCACAGAGACCTGACCTCAACCCCATCGAACACCTTTGGGATAAATTGGATCGCTGACTGCGAGCCAGGACTAATCACCCAACATCATTGCCCGACCTTACTAATGCTCCTGTGGCTGAATGGAAGCAAGTCCCCGCAGCAATGTTCCAACATCTAGTGGAAATCCTTCCCAGAGTGGAGGCTGTTATAGCAGCAAATATATTTTGATTTGTTTATTTATTTTTTAATTTTTTTGGCCAAGACAAAGCAAAGCAGTGTGACAAAAAACAACACAGAGTTACACATGGGAATAAACAAATGTACAGTCAAGAACACAATAGAAAATCTATATACAGAGTGCAAATGTAGTGCAAAATGCAGTAAGGTTAGGAAGACAATAAATAGGCCATAGTGGTGAAATAAATTACAGATTAGCATAATCACTGGAATGAAGGTTGTGCAAATGATGATGTGCAAATAGAGATACTGGAGTGCAAAATTGAGCGGAAGTTAAAATAATAAATATGGGGATGAGGTAGTAGGGTGGGCTATTTACAGAAGGGCTGTATACAGGTGCAGTGATCGATAAGCAGCTTTGATAACTGATGCTTAAAGTTATTGAGGGAGATAGGAACCTCTAGCTTCAAGGATTTTTGCAATTCGTTCCAGTCATTGGCAGCAGAGAACTGGAAGGGATGGCGGCCAAAGGAGGTGTTGGCTTTGGGGGTGGTCAGTGAGATATACCTGCTGGAGCGCATGCTACGGGTAGGTGTTGCTATGGTGACCAGCGAGCTGAGATAAGGCGGGGATTTACCTAATAAAGACTTATAGATGACCTGGAGCCAGTGGGTTTGGCGACGAATATGTAGTGAGGGCCAGCCGACGAGAGAATACAGGTCGCAGTGGTGGGTAATATATGGGGCTTTGGTAACAAAACAGATGGCACTGTGATAGATTACATCCAATTTGCTGAGTAGAGTGTTGGAGGCTATTTTGTAAATGACATCGCCGGAAACAAGGATCGGTAGGATAGTCAGTTTTACGAGTGCATGTTTGGCAGCATGAGTGAAGGAGGCTTTGTTGCGAAATAGGAAGCCGATTCTAGATTTAATTTTGGATTGGAGATGGTTAATGTGAGTCTGGAAGTTGAGTTTACAGTCTAACCAGACGCCTAGGTATTTGTAGTTGTCCACGTATTCTAAGTCGGACCCGTCCAGAGTAGTGATGATAGTCCGGTGGGCGGGTGCGGGCAACGTTCTATTGAAAAGCATGCATTTAGTTTTACTAGCATTTAAGAGCAGTTGGAGCCACGGAAGGAGTGTTGTATGGCATTGAAGCTCGCCTGAAGGTTAGCCAACACAGTGTCCAGAGAGGGGCCAGATGTATACAGAATGGTGTCGTCTGCGTAGAGATGGATCAGAGAGTCACCAGCAGCGAGAGCGACATCACTGATGTATATAGAGAATAGGGTTGGCCCAAGAATTGAACCCTGTGGCACCCCCATAGAGACTGCCAGGGGACCGGACAGCAGGCCCTCCGATTTTACGCACTGAACTCTGTCTGAGAAGTAGTTGGAGAACCAGGCGAGGCAGTCACTTGAGAAACCAAGGCTGTTGAGTCTGCCAATAAGAATGCAGTGATTGACAGAGTCGAAAGCCTTGGCCAGGTTGATGAAGACGGCTGCACAGTACTGTCTTCTATCGATGGCGGTTATGATATCGTTAAGTACCTTGAGCTTTTTTGGTTACTACATGATTCTATGTGTTATTTCATAGTTTTCATGTCTTCACTATTATTCTACAATGTCGAAAATAGTAAAAATAAAAAAAAAACCTTGAATGAGTAGGTGCTATAAAACTTTTGACCGGTACTGTTTACTGGCCAATAAAGGTCAGGCAGACCTTGAAATAAACAATGACTTTAATCTGATTGGTATTTGACCATTCATTTCTGCAAAAAAGTCTGTTGAATAGCTAGTTGTAGTAGCTAGGTTTCTTGCTAGTTAGCTAGCTCATTCCAGCCTCCACACCATGTTAGAACCGTGTGAGTGGGCCAGTCCATCTCTCATAGCATGGTGCTCTTAGATACAGTAGCTGGCTACCTTCGTTTTTATCATCTACTAACGTTAGCAACATAACATGACAGAACTCATTAGTACCTACTTTCCCGGTTCCCATCCATCACCAAAGCTGCTCTCCGTGGTGCTGTAAGTAACACCGGTGGTGTCAGTGGACTTGGAGCCTGCATTGACCGTAAGCAAAGAAATTTTTTTTTGCCTCAGCTTCATGTTGAATCCACTCTTCCACTGTTGGTAGCCGTCATAATCGTTGAGGACACGCATATGACTGAAGCGCTCCCCTGACCCAGTCTGCCTGCATGACAGTAAACAGTGCACTGCCAACACCACCAGTTTCTCTCTTGACGTCAAATTCGCAATGTATTGTTGGCATATATGAGTTTTTTAATAAATGTAATTCTAATTTCAAAATAAATTTATTTAAATACACTATATTGTGCAACATTCCCTTTAAAAAGAAAAGGAGAGTCTCAGACACCAGCACCTCTCCTAAACAGGTGTTATACTCTGCTAGCCAGCACCTCTCCTAAACAGGTGTTATACTCTGCTAGCCAGCACCTCTCCTAAACAGGTGTTATACTCTGCTAGCCAGCACCTCTCCTAAACAGGTGTTATACTCTGCTAGCCAGCACCTCTCCTAAACAGGTGTTATACTCTGCTAGCCAGCACCTCTCCTAAACAGGTGTTATACTCTGCTAGCCAGCACCTCTCCTAAACAGGTGTTATACTCTGCTAGCCAGCACCTCTCCTAAACAGGTGTTATACTCTGCTAGCCAGCACCTCTCCTAAACAGGTGTTATACTCTACTAGCCAGCACCTCTCCTAAACAGGTGTTATACTCTGCTAGCCAGCACCTCTCCTAAACAGGTGTTATACTCTGCTAGCCAGCACCTCTCCTAAACAGGTGTTATTCTCTGATCCCAGGTTGCCGACTGACATACTGTGCATTCGGAAAGTATTCAGACCCCTTCCCTTTTTTGTAACGTTACAGCCTTATTCTACATTTCAATAAACCGAATGTTTACTCATTAATCTTTAGAAAACAATGACAAAGCGAAAATAGGTTTTTAAACATTTTCAGAAAGTATTCAGACTTTCCGAAAATGGCCACTACCATAAAGGCCTGATTGGTGGAGTGCTGCAGAGATGGTTGTCCTTCTGGAAGGTTCTCCGATCTCCACAGAGGAACTATAGAGCTCTGTCAGAGTGACCATTGGGTTCTTGGTCACCTCCCTGACCAAGGCCCTTCTCTCCCGATTGCTCAGTTTGGCCGGGCGGCCAGCTCTAGGAAGAGTCTTGGTGGTTCCAAACTTCTTCCATTTAAGAATGATGGAGGCCACTGTGTTCTCGGGTCCCTTCAATGCTGCAGAAATGTTTTAGTACCCTTCCCCAGATATGTGCCTCGACACAATCCTGTCTCGGAGCTCTACGGACAATTCCTTCCACCTCATGGCTTGGTTTTTGCTCTGACATGCACTGTCAACTGTGGAACCTTATCTAGACAGGTGTGTGCCTTTCCAAATCATGTCCAATCAATGTAATTTACCACAGGTGACTCCAATCAAGTTGTAGAAACATCTCAAGGATGATCAACTGAAACAGGAAGCACCTGAGATCAGTGTTGAATCTAATAGCAAAGAGTTTGAATACTTATGTAAATAAGGTATGTTTTTTTAAATCTTTTATAAACTTGCAAACATTTCTAAAAACCTGTTTTCCATTTGTCATTATGGGGTTTTGTGTGTAGATTGATATACAGTGGGGAGAACAAGTATTTGATACACTGCCGATTTTGCAGGTTTTCCCACTTACAAAGCATGTAGAAGTCTGTAATTTTTATCATAGGTACTCTTCAACTCAAAAATCCAGAAAATCACATTGTATGATTTTTAAGTAATTAATTTGCATTTTATTGCATGACATAAGTATTTGATACATCAGAAAAGCAGAACTTAATATTTG
>JAKYLM010000092.1:335000-346432 GCA_023634145.1 Thymallus thymallus | reverse complement strand
AGTTATGGTAGATATAGTTATGGTAGATATAGTTACTAAGTCTGTTAGTTTGGTAGATATAGTTACTAAGTCTGTTAGTTATGGTAGATATAGATAGAAGGAGCCATCTCAGACACCACAGGGATGTTAAGATGGAAGGAGCCATCTCAGACAACACAGGGATTTTAAGATAGAAGGAGCCATCTCAGACACCACAGGGATGTTAAGATAGAAGGAGCCATCTCAGACACCACAGGGATGTTAAGATAGAAGGAGCCATCTCAGACACCACAGGGATGTTAAGATAGAAGGAGCCATCTCAGACACCACAGGGATGTTAAGATGGAAGGAGCCATCTCAGACAACACAGGGATGTTAAGATAGAAGGAGCCATCTCAGACACCAGAGGGATGTTAAGATGGAAGGAGACATCTCAGACAACACAGGGATGTTAAGATAGAAGGAGCCATCTCAGACACCACAGGGATGTTAAGATGGAAGGAGCCATCTCAGACAACACAGGGATTTTAAGATAGAAGGAGCCATCTCAGACACCACAGGGATGTTAAGATAGAAGGAGCCATCTCAGACACCACAGGGATGTTAAGATAGAAGGAGCCATCTCAGACACCACAGGGATGTTAAGATAGAAGGAGCCATCTCAGACACCACAGGGATGTTAAGATAGAAGGAGCCATCTCAGACACCACAGGGATGTTAAGATAGAAGGAGCCATCTCAGACACCACAGGGATGTTAAGATAGAAGGAGCCATCTCAGACACCACAGGGATGTTAAGATAGAAGGAGCCATCTCAGACACCACAGGGATGTTAAGATAGAAGGAGCCATCTCAGACACCACAGGGATGTTAAGATGGAAGGAGACATCTCAGACACCACAGGGATGTTAAGATGGAAGGAGCCATCTCAGACAACACAGGGATGTTAAGATAGAAGGAGCCATCTCAGACACCACAGGGATGTTAAGATAGAAGGAGCCATCTCAGACACCACAGGGATGTTAAGATAGAAGGAGCCATCTCAGACACCACAGGGATGTTAAGATAGAAGGAGCCATCTCAGACACCACAGGGATGTTAAGATAGAAGGAGCCATCTCAGACACCACAGGGATGTTAAGATAGAAGGAGCCATCTCAGACACCACAGGGATGTTAAGATAGAAGGAGCCATCTCAGACACCACAGGGATGTTAAGATGGAAGGAGCCATCTCAGACAACACAGGGATGTTAAGATAGAAGGAGCCATCTCAGACACCACAGGGATGTTAAGATGGAAGAGGTAGAGGGATAGAGAGGTACATGGGTAATGATACATGGCTCAGTCGCGGACCACTGGTCACACAGGGGTGTAGAGGGACCAACACAGGGGTGACAACACCCCCAAAACACCCATGTTGACTTACGTGGCACTTCAGTAAACTCACTCTCTTCACAGTCTTTGGTGTGCAGTGAGAGAGGAGTAAAGAGGAGGAGAAAAGGAGAGATGGAGAGAGAGAGGAGAGGAGAGGAGAGGAGAGGAGAGGAGAGGAGAGGAGAGGAGAGGAGAGGAGAGCTGTTAATTCCTTCATTTTATTCCGTTTTGTATTGCATTAATGAAATCTCACTCCACTCGCTACACATTGAGCCTCTTTGCTGCTTTGATTGGCTAACATTATTTATTTAATTTAGAAAAGCTTTTTTTAATTGTTTGTTAATAGGCCTATAATAATATAAATTATTGACAAAAATGAATAATCACAACTATTCAAAAAGTAACGTCAGTTTGAATATTTTAATAAATTTGCCCACGTGGGGAAACGTAGGGAAAATGGCGCCACAAAGCTTCCAGAAAACAGTTGCTTTCAAACTTTTTTGTGGCTAATTGAGGTTATATTCTGCATGTATGAACTACACATTGACACATCCAGCCCAAAGTGGGAGGTTCAAAACATACTTTGTAGTCACCAAAGTTCTGTAACGTCTTTAACTAAGTAAGGATGAAGAGCATATGTGATCAGGTGGATACCATACAATAAGAAAAGCTAGCCTGTAAACACACTAACAGGAAGTGCTTCCTGTGTGTTCCTTCATTCCTTCCTTCCCAGCATTAAGATGCAGCAGTATTATGGATCCACTCATCATGACATATAGCCTTGGCCTCAAATACACACTCCCCACCTCCCTATTCCCTATGTAGTACGTACACTACGGACCCTGTAGACCCTGGAAAAAAGTAGTGCACTATATAGGGTATATGGTGCAATTTGGGACACAACTGCTAGCCTCCAATATTTTCCCAGAGTAACATCCATTAAAAAGTCTGTTCCAGCTATTCTAAACATACTAGTAGTATACATTATGTCTGGCCAAATCATCCATACATCATCCACTATTCTAAACATCTAGTAGTATACATTATGTCTGGCCAAATAATACATACATCATCCACTATTCTAAACATCTAGTAGTATACATTATGTCTGGCCAAATCATCCATACATCATCCACTATTCTAAACATCTAGTAGTATACATTATGTCTGGCCAAATCATCCATACATCATCCACTATTCTAAACATACTAGTAGTATACATTATGTCTGGCCAAATCATCCATACATCATCCACTATTCTAAACATACTAGTAGTATACATTATGTCTGGCCAAATCATCCATACATCATCCACTATTCTAAACATACTAGTAGAAAACATTATGTCTGGCCAAATCATCCATACATCATCCACTATTCTAAACATACTAGTAGTATACATTATGTCTGGCCAAATCATCCATACATCATCCACTATTCTAAACATCTAGTAGTATACATTATGTCTGGCCAAATAATACATACATCATCCACTATTCTAAACATACTAGTAGTATACATTATGTCTGGCCAAATCATCCATACATCATCCACTATTGTAAACATCTAGTAGTATACATTATGTCTGGCCAAATCATCCATACATCATCCACTATTCTAAACATACTAGTAGTATACATTATGTCTGGCCAAATAATACATACATCATCCACTATTCTAAACATACTAGTAGTATACATTATGTCTGGCCAAATCATCCATACATCATCCACTATTCTAAACATACTAGTAGTATACATTATGTCTGGCCAAATCATCCATACATCATCCACTATTCTAAACATCTAGTAGTATACATTATGTCTGGCCAAATAATACATACATCATCCACTATTCTAAACATACTAGTAGTATACATTATGTCTGGCCAAATCATCCATACATCATCCACTATTCTAAACATCTAGTAGTATACATTATGTCTGGCCAAATCATCCATACATCATCCACTATTCTAAACATACTAGTAGTATACATTATGTCTGGCCAAATAATACATACATCATCCACTATTCTAAACATACTAGTAGTATACATTATGTCTGGCCAAATCATCCATACATCATCCACTATTCTAAACATACTAGTAGTATACATTATGTCTGGCCAAATCATCCATACATCAAACCACTATTCTAAACATACTAGTAGTATACATTATGTCTGGCCAAATCATCCATACATCATCCACTATTCTAAACATACTAGTAGTATACATTATGTCTGGCCAAATCATCCATAGAGGGGAGGGAGAGAGAGATGGAGGGGAAGGAGAACAATTTAGGGAGAAATAGAGGGAGAGAGAGATGGAGGGAAGGGAGATAGATGGAGGGAGAGAGAGAGGAGGGAGAGAGAGAAGGAGGGTGAGATAGAGGAAGGAGATAGATGGAGGGGAGGGAGAGAGAGATGGAGGGAGAGAGAGAGGAGGGAGAGAGATAGAGGAGGGAGAGAGAGATGGAGGGGAGGGAGAGATGGAGAGATAGATTTCTAAACCGATTCAGGTCAAAAGTTGTGTGGTAGAGCCCAGTATTACCTGGTTTTCTGCATACAATAGACAAACACAGTGTGCTTAAACACACAAATCATACTGAATACATAACATTCACAGTGTAGGTTGGAAAAAGTATGTGAACCCCTAGGCTAATGACTTCTCCAAAAGCTAATTGGAGTCAGGAGTCAGCTAACCTGGAGGCCAATCAATGAGACAAGATTGGAGATGTTGGTTAGAGCTGCCCTGCCCTGTAAAAAACACTCACAAAATTTGAGTTGGCTATTCACAAGAAGCATTGCCATGATGTGAACCATGCCTCGAACAAAAGACATCTCAAAAAGACCTAAGATCAAGAATTCTTGACTTGCATAAAACTGGAAAGAGTTACAAAAGTATCTCTAAAAGCCTTGATGTTCATCAGTCCACGGTAAGACAAATTGTCTATAAATGGAGAAAGTTCAGCACTGTTGCTACTCTCCCTAGGAGTGGCCGTCCTGCAAAGATGACTGCAAGAGCACTGTGCAGAATGGTCAATGAGGTTAAGACTTACAGAAATCTCTGGAACATGCTAACATCTCTGTTGACAAGTCTTTGATACGTTAAAACTCTAAACTAGAATGGTGTTCATGGGAGGACACCACCATGGGAGGACACCACCATGGGAGGACACCACCATGGGAGGACACCACCATGGGAGGACACCACCATGGGAGGACACCACGGAAGAAGCCACTGCTGTCCAAAGAAAACATTACTGCACGTCTGAAGTTCGCAAAATAGCACCTGGATGTTCCACAGCGCTACTGGAAAAACATTCTGTGGACAGATTAAACTAAAGTTGATTTGTTTGAAAGGAACACACAACACTATGTGTGGAGAACAAAAGGCACAGCACACCAACATCAAAACCTCATCCCAACTGTAAAGTATGGTGGAGGGAGCGTCATGGTTCGGGGCTGCTTTGCTGCCTCAGGGCCTGGACAGCTTGCCATCATCGACGGAAAAATACATTCCCAAGTTTATCAAGACATTTTGCAGGAGAATGTAAGGCTATCTGTCCTCCAATTGAAGCTCAGAAGTTGGATGATGCAACAAGACAACAACCCAAAACACAGAAGTAAATCAACAACAGAATGGTTTCAACAGAAGAAAATACGCCTTCTGGAGTGGCCCAGTCAGAGTCCTGACCTCAACCCGATTGAGATGACGTCAAGAGAGCGGTTCACACCAGACATCCACAGAATATTGCTGAACTGAAAGAGTTTTGTAAAGAGTAATGGTCCAAAATTCCTCCTGACCGTTGTGCAGGTCTGATCCACAACTACAGAAAACGTTTGGTTGAGGTTATTGCTGCCAAAGGAGGGTCAACCAGTTATTAAATCCAAGGGTTCACATACTTTTTCCACCCTGTACTGTGAATGGGCTGTGTTAGTTTAAACAGACTGTGTTTGTCTATTGTTGTGACTTCAGATCAGATCAAATGTTATGCCAATTCATGCAGAAATCCAGGTATTTCCAAAGGGTCCACATACTTTTTCTTGCCACTGTATGGAGGGGCGGGAGAGAGAGATAGAGATGAGGGAGAGTGAGAGACAGAGGAGAAACAGAGAGGAGAGAGAGGAGGAAGAGAGAGAGAGAGAGAGAGAGAGCTAGATATAGCGAGAAAGCGAGAGAGAGAGAGAGGACTATTACAGACCCTTTCCATTCACCAGGAACATCACTTATAACCCACTCATACAATTATATTTAAAAGATTTTATCAATGAACATTAAAGAGATTCTATGGTACTTTTGCATCCTTTTTAGCCAGTAGTTCTGAAAGTAGAACCCACGAGCCAAAAATGGTTCCCGAAAAAACACACCACTGGAGGGAGAGGTCTCTAGTCTCTACTGTTGTATTGAACAGCCAGGTACAGCAGGTCTCTAGTCTCTACTGTTGTATTGAACAGCCAGGTACAGCAGGTCTCTAGTCTCTACTGTTGTATTGAACAGCCAGGTACAGCAGGTCTCTAGTCTCTACTGTTGTATTGAACAGCCAGGTACATGTTGTCTTTAGTCTCTACTGTTGTATTGAACAGCCAGGTACAGCAAGTCTCTAGTCTCTACTGTTGTATTGAACAGCCAGGTACAGCAGGTCTCTAGTCTCTACTGTTGTATTGAACAGCCAGGTACAGCAGGTCTCTAGTCTCTACTGTTGTATTGAACAGCCAGGTACAGCAGGTCTCTAGTCTCTACTGTTGTATTGAACAGCCAGGTACAGCAGGTCTCTAGTCTCTACTGTTGTATTGAACAGCCAGGTACATGTTGTCTTTAGTCTCTACTGTTTGTGTGTGTTTTACTGTAGGAGAGACAGGAGACAGACAGACAGAAACAGACAGACAGATGGAGACAGAGACAGACAGAGACAGACGGATGGAGACAGACAGACACTACAATGTGGTGACTAGATGACTAGTCCAGGCAGGAAATGAGATGAAACGATCCAATGTTCCAAGATAGTAGACTGTATGGTCCACAGCCCAGATAGGAGACTGTATGGTCCACATCCCAGATAATAGACTGTATGGTCCACATCCCAGATAATAGACTGTATGGTCCACAGCCCAGATAGGAGACTGTATGGTCCACATCCCAGATAATAGACTGTATGGTCCACATCCCAGATAATAGACTGTATGGTCCACATCCCAGATAATAGACTGTATGGTCCACATCCCAGATAGTAGACTGTATGGTCCACATCCCAGATAATAGACTGTATGGTCCACATCCCAGATAGTAGACTGTATGGTCCACATCCCAGATAATAGACTGTATGGTCCACATCCCAGATAGTAGACCTTATGGTCTCCTTGACACTGTGATGTTCATCATTGTCCTGGAGGACTGAATGATGTTGCACGTGTGTTGGCCCTCTATGACTACCCCAGCCGACCCCAACACACACAGTATCTCTCAATTCAATTCAATTCAATTCAAGGGATTTATTGTCATGGGAAACATATGTTAACATTACCAACACAAGTGAAGTAGATAATAAACAAAAGTGAAATAAACAATACAAATTAAGTTCCAAAAGAATAAAGACGTTTCAAATGCCATATTATGTATACTGTATCTCTGATGGCTGGCTATTCCCTACATAAGGGCTGTCCAACCCTGTTCCTGGAGACCTACCATCCTGGAGACCTACCATCCTGGAGACCTACCATCCTGGAGACCTACCATCCTGGAGACCTACCATCCTGGAGACCTACCATCCTGGAGGTTTACACTCCAACCCTCATCTAGTGTACCGGATTCAAATAATTGTCTGGTTGAAAAACTGAATCAGGTCGGTTACAACTGGGGTTGGAGTGAAAACCTACAGGAGGGTATGTCTCCAGGAATAGGGTTGGAGTGAAAACCTACAGGAGGATATGTCTCCAGGAATAGGGTTGGAGTGAAAACCTACAGGAGGATATGTCTCCAGGAATAGGGCTGGAGTGAAAACCTACAGGAGGGTATGTCTCCAGGAATAGGGTTGGACAGCCCTGCCTAACAAGAAGCTATAACATCACCTGCATGTCAGTTTGGACACGTCACTGTCACTGAAAGACAAGGTGGTTGAGATTAACAGTAGGTTCTATATGTGATTCATTAAGCCTAGGGTTATATAAATGACTCATTCCAAATGACAGCAGTGTTGCATGTTCTTTTGAAAATGTGTTTTCACACTCATTACTTTGCTGAGACTGTGTCTGTTAGTGTGAGTGTGTTTCAGTCTGTAAAATCCCTGGCGTGCCAGCAGAACAGTGTCTCTCTCTTGCCAGCAGAACAGTGTCTCTCTTCATATCTTGGCCGTCTGTTTCTTCTGATAAGGGCCTAGTCCCAAATGGTACCCTATTCCCTATATAGTGCACTACGTTTGACCAGAGCCCTATGGACCCCAGTCAAAAGTAGTGCACAATGTAGGGAATAGGTTGGCATTTGGGACTATGATTACCACTTCCTGCTATCCCCAGCCTACACTTCCTGGTAGAGATGGCGGTTGCTGATAGTGCCCGCAGGCCGCTGGCTCTAATTGATTAACCAGCGACCCCTGAACCTCCACAGGAGGTTTAAATTGGCTGATACATAATGATCTGATTCCCCCTGGAGGAGAGCTGAGGTACGTATGTACGAGCGTGTGTGTGTGTGTGTGTGTGTGTGTGTGTGTGTGTGTTGGCCAAAACTGTGTGTGTGTTTGTTGGTCCCAATGCTGTCCTCCCTATCTAGTCTCTACTGTTGTATTGAACAGCCAGGTACAACAGGTCTCTGGTCTCTACTGTTGTATTGAACAGCCAGGTACAGCAGGTCTCTAGTCTCTACTGTTGTATTGAACAGCCAGGTACAGCAGATCTCTAGTCTCTACTGTTGTATTGAACAGCCAGGTACAGCAGGTCTCTAGTCTCTACTGTTGTATTGAACAGCCAGGTACAGCAGGTCTCTGGTCTCTACTGTTGTATTGAATAGCCAGGTACAGCAGGTCTCTAGTCTCTACTGTTGTATTGAACAGCCAGGTACAGCAGGTCTCTTGTCTCCCTGTCTAGTCTCTACTGCTCCACTAAAGGCAATGGTTAATGAAATCAACATTGATTAAAAGAGCATGGTGTACATGACAGGCTACACCCCTCCCCTTTATACCCCAGGCAGGCTACACCCCTCCCCTTTATACCCCAGGCAGGCTACACCCCTCCCCTTTATACCCCAGGCAGGCTACACCCCTCCCCTTTATACCCCAGGCAGGCTACACCCCTCCCCTTTATACCCCAGGCAGGCTACACCCCTCCCCTTAACCCCGAAAGTCCATAGATGTTCATCTGATCAAAGTATTTTTAATAAGAGGATGTCTTACCGGAACACACACACACACTCACACATCTACACCAACAAGAATCAGGACAAAATCAGGCCGACAGAGTCCTATTTTGGTGTTTTTACGTGTGTCCTCTATGGGAGAGTCCACTCCAGCAGCACCAGCTAGAATCCACTCCTGCAGCACCAGCTAGAACCCACTCCAGCAGCACCAGCTATAATCCACTCCAGCAGCACCAGATAGAATCCACTCCAGCAGCACCAGCTAGAATCCATTCCAGCAGCACCAGCTAGAGTCCACTCCAGCAGCACCAGCTAGAATCCACTCCAGCAGCACCACCTAGAATCCACTCCAGCAGCACCAGCTAGAATCCACTCCAGCAGCACCAGCTAGAATCCACTCCAGCAGCACCAGCTAGAATCCACTCCAGCAGCACCACCTAGAATCCACTCCAGCAGCACCAGCTAGAATCCACTCCAGCAGCACCAGCTAGAATCCACTCCAGCAGCACCAGCTAGAATCCACTCCAGCAACACCAGCTGGTATCCATTCCAGCAGCACAAGGGTGTTTCCCAAATGGCACTCTATTCACTTTATATTGCACTACTTTTCACAAGGGCCCATATAGCTCTGGTCAGAAGTAGTGCACTACATAGGGCACATGGTGCCATTTGGGAAGCATCCTATGTCTGAACCAGAGCTAGCTAGCTCCCCTCAGGCTGACAGGACACAGAGAAATACTACGCAGGACCTGTAGCTCTCCCTCCCTCCCTCTCTCTCCCCCATCTCCCTCCCTCTCTCTCCCCCGCCTCCCTCCCTCTCTCTCCCCCATCTCCCTCCCTCTCTCTCCCCCGCCTCCCTCCCTCTCTCTCCCCCATATTCCCTCCCTCTCTCTCCCCCGCCTCCCTCCCTCCCTCTCTCTCTCTCAGCTGGTAGTTACTAGACCAGGGCCTGTCTCAGCTGGTAGTTACTAGACCAGGGCCTGTCTCAGCTGGTAGTTACTAGACCAGGGCCTGTCTCAGCTGGTAGTTACTAGACCAGGGCCTGTCTCAGCTGGTAGTTACTAGACCAGGGCCTGTCTCAGCTGGTAGTTACTAGACCAGGGCCTGTCTCAGCTGGTAGTTACTAGACCAGGGCCTGTCTCAGCTGGTAGTTACTAGACCAGGGACTGTCTCAGCTGGTAGTTACTAGACCAGGGCCTGTCTCAGCTGGTAGTTACTAGACCAGGGCCTGTCTCAGCTGGTAGTTACTAGACCAGGGCCTCTCTCAGCTGGTAGTTACTAGACCAGGGCCTGTCTCAGCTGGTAGTTACTAGACCAGGGCCTGTCTCAGCTGGTTCTCAACAGTGGCAGTAGATGTATAGATCTGGAGTTTGATATTTGAGATAGATAATAAGAGTCATAGAGTCATGGGAAGACACACACTGGCAGTAATTAGACAGAGAGGAAGAGGAATCTGTTGAGGAAGAGATAGAGGGATGTGAGGATAATGAACTGCTACCCTGGGCCATAATTACAACAGAATGACTGGGACGTTCATGCCTTTCATTTAGCCAGGACACATTAACAGCTCTCATCTCATCTGTCTTTCTTCTGTGGTCTGTAATGGTTGACGATAGAGGAAGAGAGCAGAGCAGAGCATTGTCTGTCTGGCATATTATGTCTGTGTCCCAAATGAGACCATAGTCCCTATATATTGCAGAGCCCTGGTCAAAAGTAGTGCACTGCATAGCGAATAGGGTTCCATTTGGGACGCATGCTATAGTTGAAAGAGCTTTGTGTAGTTATGATGGTTGATCTAAAGGCTGTAGGTTACTTCTTCTGTAACGTCTGCTGGTCTGGTCTGAACACAGTTACACATACTCCTATTACCCTCTCTCATGGTGTGCTCTTCCAGTGCTGTAGTCGTTCTCAGTGGGGCAGTAGTGCCCTCTAAAGGGCCTTCAGGACACACCATCAGATTAAACCCATAGATTCATCATGTCATATCATACATCTGCTTTACCTGGATAGCCAGATCCCAACGCCCATGTCTGTGTTATATGTAGATGGTAGGGGAAGAACGGTTCACCAAACCCACTGTTCGGTCCATAGTGCGGTTTTGGGGTCACGGTTCGGTTTCGATACAGCGCGGGGGGGGAAGTGCAATACGTGTTAAATCAATTCTCAGACATTCTATAGAACTATGCTAGAATGTTTTCTTACAAAGAATAATATGCACACTTGCGTGACTCTCATAAAGGGGGCGTGTCTATAGCACGGTACTCATAAAGGGGGCGTGTCTGTAGCACGGTAGTCATAAAGGGGGTGTGTCTGTAGCACTGGACTCAAAGGTGGCATGTCTGTAGCACGGTACTCATAAAGGGGGCGTGTCTGTAGCACGGTAGTCATAAAGGGGGTGTGTCTGTAGCACGGTAGTCATAAAGGGGGCGTGTCTGTAGCACGGTAGTCTTTTTTTTTTTTTTACCTTTATTTTACTAGGCAAGTCAGTTAAGAACAAATACTTATTTTCAATGACGGCCTAGGAACAGTGGGTTAACTGCCTTGTTCAGGGGCAGAACGACAGATTTTTACCTTGTCAGCTCGGGGATTCGATCCAGCAACCTTTCGGTTACAGGCCCAACACTCTAACCACTGGTCTACCTGCCGCCCGGGGGGTGTGTCTGTAGCACGGTAGTCATAAAGGGGGTGTGTCTGTAGCACGGTACACTCCGGGGTAATGTGATGGGCTG
>JAKYLM010000092.1:287500-330000 GCA_023634145.1 Thymallus thymallus | reverse complement strand
TGCAAGTAGCAGCAGATCTACTTCACACTATTTGTGCGCATCTTGTGTGAGCCGCTGAGAGAGCGAGCACTCAGCGGTTACAGGACTTATTGATAGATAGATAGATAGATAGATAGAAGGGCAGGTGCAAAATGCCACAACGAAAGTACACAAAAGACAGATACACGGTACATGATACATAGAGCGGCAGTATGAAAAAGTATAGAAATACAAGATATCTGGAGTGCAGAAAAGCTATAAAAAGACATTGCATAGTATGGGTGGTTGGCTGAATATGTACACTATACATTGGTGGATGTTGTATGGTTAACTATACTATACAGGTCGATGGCAGAGAAATACTTCAGTAGCTAAAAATGCGTATGATATGAGCGAGGGTAATAATAGTTTACTTAATAGACAGACTGGGTAAATGAACAGGTAAGTGAAAAATTTGCATGGTTAAATTAGCTGTACAGTTAGGTATACAGTTATATTTACAGATAAGTGAATACTTGCATGGTTACATTAACTGTACAGGTAAATGACAGGAAGAGATACTTTAATAGCTAAATGTGTGTATGATATCATTTGGGGTAATAATAGTAATTCCCTTAAAATACAGTCCTTAGTGCGCAGGGTTTAATTACAGACAACTGCACGTTGGCATCTGATTCTGGTGGTTGTGGATATACGATAATATTTCAAAAAGAAAAAGGAAGACAAGGTATCTCCTGTAGAAGTAGAAGCACTAGCAGGAGATAAGTAAGGACGTGAGGGTGCCACTGCTTCATCTGAAGGTAAATATGGCTTTTTAGCTAGCTATTCTAGCTCAGTCGTTCTGAACTAGACTAGCTACCTTTACATGCCATTTTGTACATAGGATATGATTATAGCTACAGTGGGAAGAACAAGTATTTGATACACTGCCGATTTTGCAGGTTTTCCCACTTACAAAGCATGTAGAAGTCTGTAATTTTTATCAGTGATGGAATCTAAAACAAAAATCCAGAAAATCACATTGTATGATTTTTAAGTAATTAATTTGCATTTTATTGCATGACATAAGTATTTGATACATCAGAAAAGCAGAACTTAATATTTGGTACAGAAACCTTTGTTTGCAATTACAGAGATCATAGGTTTCCTGTAGTTCTTGACCAGGTTTGCACACACTGCATCAGGGATTTTGGCCCACTCCTCCATACAGATCCTTCAGGTTTCGGGGCTGTCGCTGGGCAATACGGACTTTCAGCTCCCTCCAAAGATTTTCTATTGGGTTCAGGTCTGGAGACTGGCTAGGCCACTCCAGGACCTTGAGATGCTTCTTACGGAGCCACTCCTTAGTTGCCCTGGCTGTGTGTTTCGGGTCGTTGTCATGCTGGAAGACCCAGCCACGACCCATCTTCAATGCTCTTACTGAGGGAAGGAGGTTGTTGGCCAAGATCTCGCGATACATGGCCCCATCCATCCTCCCCTCAATACAGTGCAGTCGTCCTGTCCCCTTTGCAGAAAAGCATCCCCAAAGAATGATGTTTCCACCTCCATGCTTCACAGTTGGGATGGTGTTCTTGTGGTTGTACTCATCCTTCTTCTTCCTCCAAACACAGCGAGTGGAGTTTAGACCAAAAAGCTCTATTTTTGTCTCATCAGACCACATGACCTTCTCCCATTCCTCCTCTGGATCATCCAGATGGTCATTGGCAAACTTCACACAGGCCTGGACATGCGCTGGCTTGAGCATTTTAATCCATGACGGCGTAGTGTGTTACTAATGGTTTTCGTTGAGACTGTGGTCCCAGCTCTCTTCAGGTCATTGACCAGGTCCTGCCGTGTAGTTCTGGGCTGATCCCTCACCTTCCTCATGATCATTGATGCCCCATGAGGTGAGATCTTGCATGGTGCCCCAGACCGAGGGAGATTGACCGTCATCTTGAACTTCTTCCATTTTCTAATAATTGCGCCAACAGTTGTTGCCTTCTCACCAAGCTGCTTGCCTATTGTCCTGTCTCCCATCCCAGCCTTGTGCAGGTCTACAATTTTATCCCTGATGTCCTTACACAGCTCTCTGGTCTTGGCCATTGTGGAGAGGTTGGAGTCTGTTTGATTGAGTGTGTGGACAGGTGTCTTTTATACAGGTAACGAGTTCAAACAGGTGCAGTTAATACAGGTAATGAGTGGAGAACATGAGGGCTTCTTAAAGAAAAACTAACAGGTCTGTGAGAGCCGGAATTCTTACTGGTTGGTAGGTGATCAAATACTTATGTCATGCAATAAAATGCAAATTAATTATTTAAAAATCATACAATGTGATTTTCTGGATTTTTGTTTTAGATTCCGTCTCTCACAGTTGAAGAGTACCTATGATAAAAATTACAGACCTCTACATGCTTTGTAAGTAGGAAAACCTGCAACATTGGCAGTGTATCAAATACTTGTTCTCCCCACTGTATATATAATAATTCATATATTCGTGCAGAAGTTCACCTGAACATCAAAATAATCATTGATTTTTACAGACATTTAATTCAACTACTCAACTAATTCAACCATAATCAACACCACAACTAAAACAATAACTCTAATGATAACGGAAACGATTAGTCACAATTATTTATTTACCGTGACACAGAAAAACGATTTGTATTCTGGGTAAACCTGGCAAATAAACAAACTTTCAATCATTTTATACTTCTTTCCAGAAATTGTTAATTGACCAGCTACTGAACTTCAGCACTCATGTCAAGAAGGAGAGCCAGGCTAAGTCCACTGGACGATGCCAGGTCCTACATCCTATCCTCCAGGGACAAACCATGCTTTCAGGAAAAGTTTATTAATACCTACAAAGGTTGGTTATATTTGTTTTATTTTACATTTTGAATTCTTAAAATGTTCCTGTAGTTGTCTACTTTTATGTACATCTGGTCAAACTGTTAATTGCGTTGTTCCCAATTAAGAATGTTTCTGTTTTATGCATATAGCTGTTTGCTGGATTGTTGTGTGTTGACAGTGAATTGATTTATGAATTATTGTTATATTGCTCTGTGGTCAGAATGTATAGTCTGAGATCTATTGTTTGTTCTGCTCAATCACAATGATGAATTTTTTCAATGGCGTATTTTCTAGATTACCCCGATGACTATATGAGCACTCTGGTAGCGCCTATGAATCCCATTGACTTCTGCAATTGTAGACAGTTCCATGTTTATTGGTTATTAACTATTTATCATACTGTCACTATACATTGTGTTTATCGATATAGGAAGAGGGGTGTTTGCCATAGAGCACGTTGATAGAGGTGCTTTTGTCTTGGAGTATCGAGGTGAGCTCATCACTAAAGAAGAGAGCACTTTGAGACAGAAGAGATACTCTGACTCAGAGAACACTTTTTTGTTCGACTTCATATCGGACAGACATTGGTGGTAAGTATTAAGAAAAATCTAGAAATATTTAACTATAAAGCTAAAAAATGATGGCAAAATTCAAGATTGACGACTGTTGAGCAGTTTAAGAATGTTTAATGTGTCCATCCTGTCACATGTAGGTATCTTTTAGTGGAAATAACAATGTTTAAATGGATTGTTCGGGATTTAGGAAAAAAATATTTTGTTTTGCTGCCCTGAATCAGAAGAGAGCAGTCAAACGATTTCCAGGTCTATGAATTAATGTGCTTTCCCGGCAGATCTTTAGTTACAGACAAGTGCTTAGCCTAAGGTGGAATAAGGCTACCTAACTGGATCCATCTCCAGTCAGTGTGCTGTCTGGATCAAAAAGCAGTTTTCCAAAATCCCTAACTAATTGTAATTGTTTTCTTCTGTACCACATTTAGTGTTGATGCATCTAAAGAAGATGGGTCACTTGGAAGATTAGTTAACGATCACCACAGATCACCAAATTGTAAAATTAAAAGAATCCTGGTCCAAGAAAAACCTCATTTGTGCTTGTTTGCCATTGACGACATAGAAGCAGGTTCAGAAATCACATACAACTATGGTGACTCAAACTGGCCATGGCGTGAATTGGTGAGTAGGTCTATTGTTATCAGATCTAAGAAACTATTGCATGGACTATAAGCATGGACTATCAGTCACGTCCTCAATGTCCTACTGCTGTACATAGTCGCCATATTGCGACTGCAAAGTTATAGAAGCCTTTAAGAACTAATAAGTGATATTGAGATGTCTCTAAGGATGTGCTAGAATTCCTTGTTTATGATCATAGACGTTTCTCACAATAACAGTTATCAGTAGAGATAATTGGTCTGGGACAGTCTTCAAACTGCATGCTAGGTGCTCTGAAGATCTAGAAACACACATTCCCAGTGAGTTATTTGTGGGTCCTAGCACCCATTCCAGGTTGGTCATTTGTGGGGACAGAAGTCTCCTCACTAACAGTGTAGTTAAAACACATTCCTTGTCAGTGCTTTATGGGGTCCCCGTATGGGGTTGAGTAACAATGAAATCAAATAAACATGGACTATCATGTGGGTTTCAAATCTGAAGTAGAAAGTAGCCTGTTTTATTCAACTTGCATGTGTTTCATGATTCCAGCCTAATGCCTTGTTTGTGATCATAGACGTTTCTCCCAATGATTGCATACAGTCATCAATTAAACCACTGAATGTTCATGTTGATCCATATTGTAGGCTATAGACAAACCACATCCTGCCACAGCAGTGGAAATAGTTGGTCTAGGACAGTCTTCAAACTGCACACCAGGTGTTCTCATTGGAGTTCCATCTCCAAGCACACAGGTAATTGTTCTTAACTGGTCTTTTATTCAGAAATTCATTTTATTGCAAGATCTAGAAACACACATTCCCAGTAAGTTATTTGCGGGGTCCGGCACCTATTCCAGGTTGGTCATTTGTGTGGACCGAAGTCTCCTCACTAACATATGGTGTAGTTAACACACATTCCTTGTCAGTGCTTTATGGGGTCCCCGTATAGGGTTGAGTAACAATTAAATAAAATGAACATGGACTATCATGTGGGTTTCAAATCTGAACTATAAAGTAGCTTGTTATTATAGTTATTCAACTCGCATGTGTTTATCATGCCCACTTTTGATGATGTATTTTAAAGAGCTACTTGGTGATATTCAGAGTTGTCCAAGGAAATGCTATATTCCAATTTAAATGCCTTGTTTATGATCATAGAAATGTCTTACAATGACTGCCTACAGTTATCCATAAGACCATTGAATGTTCATGTTGATCCATATTGTAGACTATAGACAAACCACATCCTGCCACAGCAGTGGAAATAGTTGGTCTAGGACAGTCTTCAAACTGCACGCCAGGTGTTCTCATTGGAGTTCCATCTCCAAGCACACAGGTAATTGTTCTTAACTGGTCTTTTATTCAGAAATTCATTTTATTGCCAGATCTAGAAACACACATTCCCAGTAAGTTATTTGTGGGTCCTAGCACCCATTCCAGGTTGGTCATTTGTGTGGACAGAAGTCTCCTCACTAACATGGACATTAAGTTTAGTTAACACACATTCCTTGTCAGTGCTTTATGGGGTCCCCGTACGGGTTTTTAGTAACAATGAAATCAAATAAACATAGTCTATCATGTGGGCTTCAAATCTGAACTATAAAGTAGCCCGTTATTATAGTTATTCAACTCGCATGTGTTTATCATGCACAGCTTCTGTTGATGTATTTTTTTAAAGAGCTAGTTGTTGATATTCACAGTTCTCTAAGGAAATGCTATATTCTAATTCATGATGCCAGCCTAATGCCTTGTTTGTGATCATAGACGTTTCTCCCAATGATTGCATACAGTCATCAATTAAACCACTGAATGTTCATGTTGATCCATATTGTAGGCTATAGACAAACCACATCCTGCCACAGCAGTGGAAATAGTTGGTCTAGGACAGTCTTCAAACTGCACGCCAGGTGTTCTCATTGGAGTTCCATCTCCAAGCACACAGGTAATTGTTCTTAACTGGTCTTTTATTCAGAAATTCATTTTATTGCAAGATCTAGAAACACACATTCCCAGTAAGTTATTTGCGGGGTCGGCACCTATTCCAGGTTGGTCATTTGTGTGGACCGAAGTCTCCTCACTAACATATGGTGTAGTTAACACACATTCCTTGTCAGTGCTTTATGGGGTCCCCGTATAGGGTTGAGTAACAATTAAATAAAATGAACATGGACTATCATGTGGGTTTCAAATCTGAACTATAAAGTAGCTTGTTATTATAGTTATTCAACTCGCATGTGTTTATCATGCCCACTTTTGATGATGTATTTTAAAGAGCTACTTGGTGATATTCAGAGTTGTCCAAGGAAATGCTATATTCCAATTTAAATGCCTTGTTTATGATCATAGAAATGTCTTACAATGACTGCCTACAGTTATCCATAAGACCATTGAATGTTCATGTTGATCCATATTGTAGACTATAGACAAACCACATCCTGCCACAGCAGTGGAAATAGTTGGTCTAGGACAGTCTTCAAACTGCACGCCAGGTGTTCTCATTGGAGTTCCATCTCCAAGCACACAGGTAATTGTTCTTAACTGGTCTTTTATTCAGAAATTCATTTTATTGCCAGATCTAGAAACACACATTCCCAGTAAGTTATTTGTGGGTCCTAGCACCCATTCCAGGTTGGTCATTTGTGTGGACAGAAGTCTCCTCACTAACATGGACATTAAGTTTAGTTAACACACATTCCTTGTCAGTGCTTTATGGGGTCCCCGTACGGGTTTTTAGTAACAATGAAATCAAATAAACATAGTCTATCATGTGGGCTTCAAATCTGAACTATAAAGTAGCCCGTTATTATAGTTATTCAACTCGCATGTGTTTATCATGCCCACTTTTGATGATGTATTTTAAAGAGCTACTTGGTGATATTCAGAGTTGTCCAAGGAAATGCTATATTCCAATTTAAATGCCTTGTTTATGATCATAGAAATGTCTTACAATGACTGCCTACAGTTATCCATAAGACCATTGAATGTTCATGTTGATCCATATTGTAGACTATAGACAAACCACATCCTGCCACAGCAGTGGAAATAGTTGGTCTAGGACAGTCTTCAAACTGCACGCCAGGTGTTCTCATTGGAGTTCCATCTCCAAGCACACAGGTAATTGTTCTTAACTGGTCTTTTATTCAGAAATTCATTTTATTGCCAGATCTAGAAACACACATTCCCAGTAAGTTATTTGTGGGTCCTAGCACCCATTCCAGGTTGGTCATTTGTGTGGACAGAAGTCTCCTCACTAACATGGACATTAAGTTTAGTTAACACACATTCCTTGTCAGTGCTTTATGGGGTCCCCGTACGGGTTTTTAGTAACAATGAAATCAAATAAACATAGTCTATCATGTGGGCTTCAAATCTGAACTATAAAGTAGCCCGTTATTATAGTTATTCAACTCGCATGTGTTTATCATGCACAGCTTCTGTTGATGTATTTTTTTAAAGAGCTAGTTGTTGATATTCACAGTTCTCTAAGGAAATGCTATATTCTAATTCATGATGCCAGCCTAATGCCTTGTTTGTGATCATAGACGTTTCTCCCAATGATTGCATACAGTCATCAATTAAACCACTGAATGTTCATGTTGATCCATATTGTAGGCTATAGACAAACCACATCCTGCCACAGCAGTGGAAATAGTTGGTCTAGGACAGTCTTCAAACTGCACGCCAGGTGTTCTCATTGGAGTTCCATCTCCAAGCACACAGGTAATTGTTCTTAACTGGTCTTTTATTCAGAAATTCATTTTATTGCAAGATCTAGAAACACACATTCCCAGTAAGTTATTTGCGGGGTCCGGCACCTATTCCAGGTTGGTCATTTGTGTGGACCGAAGTCTCCTCACTAACATATGGTGTAGTTAACACACATTCCTTGTCAGTGCTTTATGGGGTCCCCGTATAGGGTTGAGTAACAATTAAATAAAATGAACATGGACTATCATGTGGGTTTCAAATCTGAACTATAAAGTAGCTTGTTATTATAGTTATTCAACTCGCATGTGTTTATCATGCCCACTTTTGATGATGTATTTTAAAGAGCTACTTGGTGATATTCAGAGTTGTCCAAGGAAATGCTATATTCCAATTTAAATGCCTTGTTTATGATCATAGAAATGTCTTACAATGACTGCCTACAGTTATCCATAAGACCATTGAATGTTCATGTTGATCCATATTGTAGACTATAGACAAACCACATCCTGCCACAGCAGTGGAAATAGTTGGTCTAGGACAGTCTTCAAACTGCACGCCAGGTGTTCTCATTGGAGTTCCATCTCCAAGCACACAGGTAATTGTTCTTAACTGGTCTTTTATTCAGAAATTCATTTTATTGCCAGATCTAGAAACACACATTCCCAGTAAGTTATTTGTGGGTCCTAGCACCCATTCCAGGTTGGTCATTTGTGTGGACAGAAGTCTCCTCACTAACATGGACATTAAGTTTAGTTAACACACATTCCTTGTCAGTGCTTTATGGGGTCCCCGTACGGGTTTTTAGTAACAATGAAATCAAATAAACATAGTCTATCATGTGGGCTTCAAATCTGAACTATAAAGTAGCCCGTTATTATAGTTATTCAACTCGCATGTGTTTATCATGCACAGCTTCTGTTGATGTATTTTTTTAAAGAGCTAGTTGTTGATATTCACAGTTCTCTAAGGAAATGCTATATTCTAATTCATGATGCCAGCCTAATGCCTTGTTTGTGATCATAGACGTTTCTCCCAATGATTGCATACAGTCATCAATTAAACCACTGAATGTTCATGTTGATCCATATTGTAGGCTATAGACAAACCACATCCTGCCACAGCAGTGGAAATAGTTGGTCTAGGACAGTCTTCAAACTGCACGCCAGGTGTTCTCATTGGAGTTCCATCTCCAAGCACACAGGTAATTGTTCTTAACTGGTCTTTTATTCAGAAATTCATTTTATTGCAAGATCTAGAAACACACATTCCCAGTAAGTTATTTGCGGGGTCCGGCACCTATTCCAGGTTGGTCATTTGTGTGGACCGAAGTCTCCTCACTAACATATGGTGTAGTTAACACACATTCCTTGTCAGTGCTTTATGGGGTCCCCGTATAGGGTTGAGTAACAATTAAATAAAATGAACATGGACTATCATGTGGGTTTCAAATCTGAACTATAAAGTAGCTTGTTATTATAGTTATTCAACTCGCATGTGTTTATCATGCCCACTTTTGATGATGTATTTTAAAGAGCTACTTGGTGATATTCAGAGTTGTCCAAGGAAATGCTATATTCCAATTTAAATGCCTTGTTTATGATCATAGAAATGTCTTACAATGACTGCCTACAGTTATCCATAAGACCATTGAATGTTCATGTTGATCCATATTGTAGACTATAGACAAACCACATCCTGCCACAGCAGTGGAAATAGTTGGTCTAGGACAGTCTTCAAACTGCACGCCAGGTGTTCTCATTGGAGTTCCATCTCCAAGCACACACATTCTTGTTTTTGTCACTTTTGGACACCACAAGTTTTTTGCCCACTTGTGAGGCCCTATATGTATTCCTATTTCCAGATGTCGTATACCTCCAAAAAAAATTGAGCAAGATCAAAAATAATTTTTAAACACAATCATTTCTGAAAATTACCAATATAAAGACATTTTGTTCCAGACCTGTTTTATCATCACTTGTTGGTACCAGTTTCAGGTTTTCATCAGTCGTAAAGCCCACATTTACACACTTCTTGAGTCATCACTTGTTGGTACCAGTTTCAGGTTTTCATCAGTCGTAAAGCCCACATTTACACACTTCTTGAGTCATCACTTGTTGGTACCAGTTTCAGGTTTTCATCAGTCGTAAAGCCCACATTTACACACTTCTTGAGTCATCACTTGTTGGTACCAGTTTCAGGTTTTCATCAGTCGTAAAGCCCACATTTACACACTTCTTGAGTCATCACTTGTTGGTACCAGTTTCAGGTTTTCATCAGTCGTAAAGCCCACATTTACACACTTCTTATTTCATCACTTGTTGGTACCAGTTTCCATCAGTCCTAAAGCCCACCTTTAAACACTTCTTATTTTTATCCCTTAGACGAGACTGACAACGTAAGTCACATAAAAATGAATGCATTAACAGTTTATTAGCAATACCCCTCAATTTAAGACCAACAATGTCATTCTGATTCATCAGGACAAATCAAACAAGATTTGTCAAAAAGAACAACTCCCTCCGAACACTTTGTTCTTTGGCTCAATATGCGGTTAGTCATGCTGCAACCACTGCCAACAGCAGCCACCTATGGTTTTACATCTCAAATATTGACAGGCAAAGAAGAACAGAAGAGGCCATCCATATGTTGAACACCTACACAAAGAGTCTGTTGTTATTGTAATGTATTTGTATGAATATCTACCCTGATATGTGACCCAACACTCCATACTGTACTATACATTATGCAATACGTTATTGGGTCACACATGGGAAAAATTAAAAATAACAATGCAGAGTTAAGCTAGGCACTGAAAAAAAGATGTAGATTTTTTTGGCATTCCTAATTAAACAGGTAGAAGGGCATTGTTTTGTTAATGCCTCAATTAGCATGAATTAATGTTAGGTAGTTGTTTTTCTGGGTAATTTAAAGATAAAAAATTAACATGAGACAAAAAAAGTAATTTTAAGTTGTCTGAAAATCAACAGGTAGAATGGCACTTTTGGTTAATGCTAATTGAGGCATTTGGTAAACAGATGTGTAAAAGGGAACATACTTGCCATCAAATACATGAACTACATAATTCTCCAACTACATTTCCTACACCTAGCCCAATATGTGACCCAACACTCGGTACTATACATTATGTACTACGTTACTGGGTCACACATGGATTCACATCTTGTGAGTGAGGAAGATCACTTTTTTACCTACTTCTTGATGTTAAACTGAGCTTTAAAGTTATACCCATGGCCAGTGTTGATGTCATTAGCGCTTTTGTAAAAAACAAATTCAAAACCTTTCATGTCTGTTTTGAAAAGTGTATATATATATATATATATATATATATATATATATATATATATATATATATACACATACATACATACATACACATATATATACATACATACACACACATACATACATACGTGGACCTCACAAGATGTGGATGCATGTGACCCAATATCGTAGTATGCACCCTATACTGCTTAGTACATGACGTCCTAGTCCTCTGAGACCTGAGTCTACATACCCGTCTCCCCTTACACACCAGTCTAGTCCTCTGAGACCTGAGTCTACATACCAATCTCCCCCTACACAACAGTCTAGTCCTCTGAGACCTGAGTCTACATACCAATCTCCCCCTACACACCAGTCTAGTCCTCTGAGACCTGAGTCTACATACCAATCTCCCCCTACACACCTGTCTAGTCCTCTGAGACCTGAGTCTACATACCAATCTCCCCCTACACACCTGTCTAGTCCTCTGAGACCTGAGTCTACATACCAATCTCCCCCTACACACCTGTCTAGTCCTCTGAGACCTGAGTCTACATACCAATCTCCCCCTACACACCTGTCTAGTCCTCTGAGACCTGAGTCTACATACCAATCTCCCCCTACACACCTGTCTAGTCCTCTGAGACCTGAGTCTACATACCAATCTCCCCCTACACACCTGTCTAGTCCTCTGAGACCTGAGTCTACATACCAATCTCCCCCTACACACCTGTCTAGTCCTCTGAGACCTGAGTCTACATACCAATCTCCCCCTACACACCTGTCTAGTCCTCTGAGACCTGAGTCTACATACCAATCTCCCCCTACACACCTGTCTAGTCCTCTGAGACCTGAGTCTACATACCAATCTCCCCCTACACACCTGTCTAGTCCTCTGAGACCTGAGTCTACATACCAATCTCCCCCTACACACCTGTCTAGTCCTCTGAGACCTGAGTCTACATACCAGTCTCCCCCTACACACCTGTCTAGTCCTCTGAGACCTGAGTCTACATACCAATCTCCCCCTACACACCTGTCTAGTCCTCTGAGACCTGAGTCTACATACCAATCTCCCCCTACACACCTGTCTAGTCCTCTGAGACCTGAGTCTACATACCAGTCTCCCCCTACACACCTGTCTAGTCCTCCGAGACCTGAGTGCAGAATTCGACACCATTGATCTCGACATTCTACTAGATCGTCTCAGTGTCCTCAGTGGTTTCGAACCTATATTACATGCAGAAAACTATTTGAAAGTGTCAGTACTACAGTAGTGGTAATACTGTACAGTACAACAGTGGTGGTAATACTGTACAGTACGACGCAGAGTGTTGGGTCACATGTGGGGCTAGCCAATATCCAGCCATAACAAGTGTTAAGTAGTGTTATAGAGGTCAAACTACACATTTTTCTTAAGCGCTGTAATGCGATTCTTCAAGTAGAACTTTATAGCTCGCCAATCTCTGTTTTTCAAGGCTTCAGGCTCCAATTTTAAGCAGCGGTCACAGTCGCTTTTCCCCGGAACTTGACATGTTAAAATTAAGTTCTTCATATGTTTCTCCACAGCGTCTATCTCCTCCTTTTGCCAGGGACGTCGCTGAAATGGTTTGCGACCTAAATGGACATAAAATACAGTTGAAGTACTAAAACATGGAACGTTAAACCAAAACTCACATCTATATTATCCTTTCAACATTTGACAGTTCAACTGTTCCCACCTTGTGTTGACTCTATATTGGTGAATATGAACAAATCACTCCTAAAACTTGAAAAGAAAGCCAATACTAATCTGACTACTTTAAAACAGCTTAAATACATAGTACTTTCTACAATAAAGTTGCTTTGGAAAAGCATAAGTTGAGGAGGGTGTTGTTTGTGGAGAATAAAACGTTAGGGTTGTCACTATTGCTGGAGTCTAAATGTTTGAGGTGTACCTGGAGTGAGCAGCCTTAAACCCAGAACGCTTTTTCAGCAGCAGTTTTTTTTATTGTTCGCACCGTTTGACATTCGGGATGTCAAGAATTTAAAAAAAGTTTTAAAATAAATCAACTAAGGAAAAAAGCGTCAGACGTAGTTGTAGATTTTTAAAAATATATATTTTTAGACCGGGCAAACTTTTCAGTTGGTGCAAGTAATATTAAACTTTGGTGAGTTCTTACACGCCGAAAGGTTAACCAATGGCAGATGATTCTATGGTGGCTTTGCAGCAGTAAAAAAAACTGCTTTTTGCAGACTTCAACAAAAAGACAGTTAAAAACAAAATTGCATTGCATAATGCTTTTTACAGCCAGCAAAAATGGCCACTTGTGATCAGGGCCTTAAGGACCTCTTGGTAGACACACATTCGATAGCTCAGAGTTATCATTGCACAGTTGAAAATAATCCGACAGCCACCTCGTACAATCTGACGCTATATGTCTGTTTGTAGTTACTGTTATGCGTACCTCAATGAGGGAGTGTTTAATCTACTCCCCTGTGATAAATTGAGGGCTTGGCATTATTTAGGCAAGAATAAAAAAATATCAACAAAGTTTGAGCATATCTGTCGCAAAACTAAGTCTTTAGAAAACTTGTGGAATTAAGCCTCCGCTTCAATATAGGGAATCGCTACATAATACTGACATTATTGTTAGTAAGTTGCTATTTAGAATACCAGTCAACAATAATGATTGCGTGACCTCACCTGTCTTTTGTGGATTTACATCTGACAAGACCTCACATGGCTTGTCACTGTTCCCACCTTGTGTTGACTTTGGTGTCATTGGTGTATTTACATCTATGAAAAATACATGTTATTACCAACCTCAGTATTCCAAAACAGTGACAATAGCTGATTGTGTATACACATTTCCCATTCTTTATAAACAATCTATCCTTCTGTGCACAATAAGTCATACAACTTTATTACACTTCAACCCAGTTCATGTCAAATTGTTTAAGTCGTTCTTTGGGAACATATACATAAAATATCAAATATTCTGAACTTGTAGGCTTTGTCAATGTGACAGACATGTCGCATATCAAATCGAGACGGTTTCGATTCAACAAAAGGTTCCTGACCTCTGCTGGTTTAAACAGAGCCCTGGATGTGCATGGATTTTTACCACTGTAAACATTAACGTCTATTGATAGCACTTAACAATACTTTGTTACAGCACTTAAGTAGTTTTGGGGAGTATCTGTACTTTACTTGAGTTTTTTTTCTTTCGACTTTCACTTCACTACTTCTAAAAAAATATGTACTTTTACTCCGCTACAATAACAATGGACTCGTCGTTACCCGCTACAATAACAATGGACTCGTCGTTACCCGCTACAAAAAAAATCTTTATATAATTATCTTCATGAATGTAGATTGAATGCACCGTACTAACAATTGGCGCTCTCAAGACAAGTTGAGGCACATCTCCGACATACCCACACCAGCACAACCGCGTTTGAAAACATAATTTTGGAAATACCTGCTGTGCTGTCCTTGTTGCCACACTCATCCTCAGACTCTTCATTCTCCTCGGGCTCTTCGTCCACTTCAATTTCTTCTACAAAAAGGGTAATACAACAGTTTGAATGAATTAGGAAACTCCTAACCACTCAAAATCACCCATCCCCACAAGATCAAAGTAGACAAGTCAATCTAGAGTATTTGCAAAACAGAAAGGATGACCACTTAAGACACATTTATTTGGCATCGTATAGGAAATGGGAAAAATATGACTATTGATGCCAGGCTAACTACGTACCATTTGGGTCAATGTGAATGTCGTCGAGGCTCTTCCCTTTAAATTCACCCAGACGTCCCTGCTCGAGAGCCATCAATATTTTGCTCATTTTGGCCAGCTGGAGGGTGCCCTCTGGCAGACGGTAGTATTGACGGTGGACTCTGACGTCATGTCCGAGGAAATCTGCTAACTGGTCTAGCTCTGTATCCTTCAGATTTAGTACTTTGGACAGGGTTGCCACATGCTTTCTGAGTTTTGTAGATGTAAGAGACATTGGGTTTTTGATGTTACAATCTTTAACAAACTGCCGCAGGCAATCAGAACCCCTGTAATTAAACATTGAACCAGGTACTGCAAACAGGTAGGTGTTCTCTTTGAGAACCCCGCACTCCTCTCTCTTCTCAACTAGAAGCTCTATAGATTCCTTCATAGCTGGGGTAAGTAGAAGTGGAACTTTCCTTCCTCGCTTCCCTCGGATTTCAATTCGATTGAAATGTCTGCAGAGCTTCTGTTCGAGTGTAGATAGGGCCAGGTTGACATCTTGATGTGGGTCTGAAGTGTCTCTTAAGACAAAGGCAGATAATGGCATTCTTGACACTTCACCTTCTCTCCGACGGTTGAATAATATGATTTGTGCCAGTGTCACCTTTGTCAGGTCTCTCCATGTCAAGGATGACAATTGTTTTTTCATGCTATTAATAAGTTGTTCCTGTTTTTCGTCTAAATAGCAATGCAGAGTTTTGACATCTTCAGTGAATGGCAAGATGTGAGGAGAGTTCCATTTTGCTTGCTCAAGTTGTGACAACGCTCGGCTTGTGATATCATCAGTCCATCTTTGTTTATATAACTCAGAGAATTCATGGGCCTCTACTGCAGTTTCTTTCTGTCCTTTCATCTGCGCTTCAGATTTAAGCCACAACGACATACTGTGCAAGCTGTGGCCGAGTTTGCGGGCCAGAGATGGACAACCATATTGGCCTGCTTCACGGTTGAATCCAGCTGTGTGTTTAACTGCAGTGACTGCATGAATGTAGTTTGTGGGTTTGAAGAGCTCTTCAGTAGTCTTTAGGGGTGTGACATCTTTCAGCTTAAGAGCCAGTCTGCCAAGCTCTCTCAACGCTTGCCGGATATATTCATGGTGGTTGACCTGATGTCCTTTAGACTCAAACAGTCTTTGTCCATATGCCAAGATGCAACCGTCTTTCCTTATAGCATCTGATATTGGGTCATGGTTCATTTTGTTAAGTAGCTTCCAATACCCGTCCGAAAACCCAGAAGGAGGTTGAGTATATGCACATAGAGTTTGAACTCTACTTTTCCCGGGTTTGGAGTTCATGTTTTCTGGCTTGAATTTGCACACACAAACATGACGCCAGAGTATTCTCCGCAAGAATAAACCCTGGCAGTACAAACAATGCATGAAATCCTGTCCTTTCTTTTCTACTTGAGGTTGCTTGCATGGCACAAGCTTTCCTTTGCCACTTTCCAACACTTCCACATTGTGTGCAAAGTTACCTCTTTTCCGGAGAGAGTCCAATAGTATTCGCCTTTCCTTCGAGTTCTTTGGTAAAAGACGCAATTTTGCAACAGGGCTCTCTTCACTGTGTTTTCTCTCCAGATGTCTCGCCATTTTCTGAGTACCTAACTTGCAGTATATGCAGTATTGCATTTTGTTGTATCGTCTCAACCCATTTGCCTTCTTAGAATAAAGTACCTATCTATCTATCTATCTATCTAGAGACTGGGCAAACAGAAACACTTCCTCGTTGAGACACTGTTGTACTCTCTTCTAAGTTTTGATACCCTGTGTCATCTTCTCCCTGAAGATGAGTTGTGGTGTCCAGTTGATTTTGTGGAGAACTTTGGCTGTGAATCCTTTTCTGAGGTAGGTAGCTATTCCTCTCACAGAGAGATCTTTTTTTTTTACTGCTCTTCTGTAGAGGTACTTCTAAGCTCATGCAACTATCTGAGCTTTCCCCACTAGATTTTGGAATATATTCCTCTTCACTATCTGGACTCGAATTCTCATCTTGATCTGATCCTACAGGCATCATCACATTGACCTATAAAAGTAAATTCAATTCAGAGAAGTGTTCAGATACTCAATGCCATCTCAAGTCCAACAAAAACACACCAACATTATGTTCATACAAAAAACTATGTAAAACAAGCAAACATAACTGGACAACCAATTAAGAAATCAAATCTACCGTAATATATCCTTGTCCAAATGAAAGTGGGCTTACCGGGAGACTGTTGGTTCTCCGCAGCCTTTGACCCACTGTATAATGTGGAAGATTCCCAGGATTGTCACTGGTACTTGTAACTTGCTCATCTCCACTTGAATCGTAAAGCTCATCCGAGTCTACAGGAATCCGTTGCATTATCTTTTTCCAACAAACATCATGTTCCTAAGGAAGCCAATTATAATGTTAAGTGGCTGATTATTTGAAATAATGTTGCATTTAGGATAATATAATTTAACAAACTTTGCACAATTAGAAAAGACTAAAAGTAAAACAAAATGTGCCACATATTTATTTGTTTGGCTGAGTGGTTGCCTGTTAAGCAGCTCCCGTTGTTCTGCATAAATTGTTGTTTTAGTTCGTTTTCTTTCGTCTCTTTTCTTTAGTTTTATTTTTTATTTTGCTACAGTTGAACTATAATAGTTCAGGATAGTTCAGGATTATGGATTTTATCGCAACTGAACGTCGACAGGAGTCGTCAACTGTTATTGTTTACAACAGAGCCCAGCTCCTGGATTTAGCCCACGCAGCGCTGCTGCTCCCCAGGGAAAAGTTTGATATTCCGGACGAATTGAAAAGACGACGCCGTGGACGCAGGGCGGGATTGAAATGTAAGGCAAAGCGGAGGAGGTTCAAGTACAAGCCGGCTATACCATCTATTATTATGGGCAATGTGAGGTGTCTACATAACAAGATGGATGAGTTGGAGGGACTTGTTCGTGGACAAAGGATTTATCGGGAAGCGAGCCTAATGCTTTTTACTGAGACTTGGCTGAACGATAACATCCCCATGCAGAACGTCACTATCGACGGTTTCCAGACAATCAGAGCGGACAGGGATCGCGTCTCTTCCGGTAAGAGTAAGGGTGGTGGGCTGGCTTTATTAGTTAACAGATGGTGTCATCCGAAACATATTACTCTTAAGGAAGAGTTTTGTAGCCCGGACATTGAGCTGTTAGTCGTTAGCCTGAGACCCTACTATTTACTGAGGGAATTCACGGCGGCCATTGCTGTTATTGTTTACATCCCGCCCTCTGCTGACGCAAACGCAGCGTGTGACGTCATCCACTCTGTTATCGCGAGGTTACAGACAGCGCATCCCAGTGCTTTCTTTGCCATTTCGGGGGATTTTAACCATGCATCTCTCTCTTCAACGCTGCCCACATTCAAACAGTTCGTGAAGTGCCCAACCAGGAATAATAAAACTCTGGACTTGTTATATGGTAATGTGAAGGACGCATACAACTCCACTGCACTCCCTCCCCTCGGTAGATCGGATCACAACCTTGTACACCTCACCCCACTCTACAGGCCTTTGGTCCAACAGCAGCCTGCAACCACCAGGACTATTAGGAGATGGTCCCCGGAGGCGAATGAGGCCCTACAGGACTGTTTTGAAACAACAGACTGGGATGTGCTCTGTGAGGCTCATGGGGAGGACATCGATGGACTGCATAACAGACTATATTAATTTTTGTGTAGACAACACTGTACCCACCAGGAAGGTACGCTGTTTCCCAAACAATAAACCCTGGGTCACCAGCGACCTGAAGGCCCTGCTGAATGAGAAGAAGAGGGCCTTCAAGGAGAGGGACAAGGACAAGGACAAATTGAAATGCGTCCAGAGGGAGCTGAAGTTGCGGATTGCTGAGGGGAAGAGAGTGTATAAGGAGAAGATGGAGGACAAGCTGAGGCAGAGCCAGGTGAGAGAGGTGTGGAAGGGTATGAGAAATATCACTGGCTTCAAAAAGTCAAACAGTGGGCAGACGGAGGGGACCCAGGACAGAGCCAATGAGCTGAACCAATTTTTTAACAGGTTTGATACTGGCCATGTCCACCTCCCCAGCTCACACACCCTCACGGATGTCCCACCCCCACTTTGCTCACAGCACCTCTGCTGAGACAATCAGTGACCCCACCTCCGCCCCTGCTCCCCCTGGACTGATCCTCAACACCCCCCTTCCCCCCACCTCCCCACCTGGGCTGGCTTTCACCACCAACCAAGTGAAGAGAGAGCTGGAGAGACTACACCAGTGGAAAGCGGCGGGCCCTGATGGCATCAGCCCAAGGGTGCTGAGGGTCTGTGCTGACCAACTGTGTGGAATACTCCAGCGTCTTTTCAACCTTAGCCTGAGCCTAGAAAGGGTCCCTGTGCTGTGGAAAACATCCTGCCTCGTCCCAGTGCCCAAGAAGGCACACCCCACTGTCCTGAATGACTTCAGACCTGTAGCGCTAACATCCCACATCATGAAGACCCTGGAAAGGTTAGTCCTCGCTCACCTCAGACCCCTGGTGTGTACATCAATGGACCCTCTGCAGTTTGCATACCAGCGCAACATCGGGGTGGATGATGCAATCATCTACCTTCTGCAGAGGGCCTACTCTCACCTGGACAACGCAGGTTGCACTGTGAGGGTTATGTTTTTTGACTTCTCCAGTGCCTTCAATACCATTCAGCCCCTGCTACTGGGTGAGAAGATGAGGAGGATGAAAGTGGAAGCACCCTTAGTCTCCTGGGTCACGGACTACCTGACCGGTAGGCCACAATTTGTGCGACTACAGAGCTGTGTGTCAGAACGGGCAGTTAGCAACACAGGGGCCCCCCAGGGTACGGTCCTGTCCCCCTTCCTGTTCACCCTCTACACCTCAGACTTCAGATATAACTCTGAAACATACCACCTACAGAAGTTCTCGGATGACTCTGCTATTGTAGGGTGCATCAGAGGTGGGCAGGAGGAGGAGTACAGGAGCACAATCAGTGACTTTGTGTTGTGGTGTGTGCAGAACCACCTTCAGCTCAACATCAGCAAAACAAAGGAGATGGTGGTGGACTTCAGGAGAACCAAGGCACAACTGACTGCAGTCCCTATACAGGGGATGGATGTGGAAATGGTTGGGTCATACAAGTTCCTGGGAGTCCATATGGACAACAGGCTGGAATGGGCCAGTAACACCGGGGCCCTGTACAAAAAGGGCCAGAGCCGACTCTACTTTCTGAGGAGGCTCAGGTCCTTCAACGTGTGCAGTAAACTACTGCATACCTTCTACCAGTCTGTGGTGGCCAGTGCCATCTTTTTTGCAGTGGTGTGCTGGGGAGCAAACATCAAAGCCGGTGATGCTTCTCGGGTAAATAAGCTGATCAGGAAGGCTAGCTCTGTCCTGGGGATGAGCCTTGACACTCTAGAGGTGGCGGCGGAGAGACGGATCCTGGCCAAACTGCTGGCCATCATGGACAACGTCACCCACCCTCTGCACGCTATGGTTATGACGCAGAGGAGCACTTTCAGTCATAGACTGATACCACCACGGTGTGCCAGAGAGCGCTACAGGAGGTCCTTCCTGCCGGCGGCTATTAGACTATATAATGCCTCACCGGGGTGCCGTGCCGTCGGCAACATAGATCTGGAACTGTTGGGGTGCTAGGACCTAGTTTAACAATTATGCATCCATCCGTGAGTAACTCTGGTCCGTAATCACTCATTCACTCAGGACCTATTTATTCATACAGGTCTGTATATACATACTCATGTACAGTTGTTATATTATATCACATGCAATATTGTAAGTAATTATTGGACTTAACTTACGTAGGCATTCACTCAGGAATGCATATTAGTATCCTGTCAGTTGCACCTTTTCTCATTGCTTTTAGTATATCTAATGTGCAATACGTGCAGTTGTCTGTAATTAAACCCTGCGCACTAAGGACTGTATTTTAAGGGAATTACTATTATTACCCCAAATGATATCATACACACATTTAGCTATTAAAGTATCTCTTCCTGTCATTTACCTGTACAGTTTGTGTAAACATGCAAGTATTCACTTATCTGTAAATATAACTGTATACCTAACTGTACAGCTAATTTAACCATGCAAAATTTTCACTTACCTGTTCATTTACCCAGTCTGTCTATTAAGTAAACTATTATTACCCTCGCTCATATCATACGCATTTTTAGCTACTGAAGTATTTCTCTGCCATCGACCTGTATAGTATAGTTAACCATCCAACATCCACCAATGTATAGTGTACATATTCAGCCAACCACTCATACTATGCAATGTCTTTTTATAGCTTTTTTTGGCACTCCAGATATCTTGTATTTCTATACCTTTTCATACTGCCGCTCTATGTATCATGTACCGTGTATCTGTCTTTTGTGTACTTTCGTTGTGGCATTTTGCACCTGCCCTGTGTTTTGTTGTAGCTGCTTGACAATGAAATTTCCCCCCCGGGGGATCAATAAAGTACCTATCTATCTATCTATAGAGGTTCATGTAAAAGTGAGTCAGTGAAAGAAAGCTTTACCAGGATGCTTTTGGTCCTCCTCAGCACAACCAGATGTGCTTGTGCTTTCATACTGTCGGAGTCCTCAGATTGATCAGTGTCAGAGTAGGTGACAAGAGCCTGTATGAAACATTAAATACAGCAAAAGAAAAGGTTTGTGATAAAAACATTTGAGTTGAAATTGAATAAACAACTTTTTCCAGATTTGAAATGATGATAGTCTACAAGGAATGTGTGTTAACTACACCATATGTTAGTGAGGAGACTTCGGTCCACACAAATGACCAACCTGGAATAGGTGCCGGACCCCGCAAATAACTTACTGGGAATGTGTGTTTCTAGATCTTGCAATAAAATGAATTTCTGAATAAAAGACCAGTTAAGAACAATTACCTGTGTGCTTGGAGATGGAACTCCAATGAGAACACCTGGCGTGCAGTTTGAAGACTGTCCTAGACCAACTATTTCCACTGCTGTGGCAGGATGTGGTTTGTCTATAGCCTACAATATGGATCAACATGAACATTCAGTGGTTTAATTGATGACTGTATGCAATCATTGGGAGAAACGTCTATGATCACAAACAAGGCATTAGGCTGGCATCATGAATTAGAATATAGCATTTCCTTAGAGAACTGTGAATATCAACAACTAGCTCTTTAAAAAAATACATCAACAGAAGCTGTGCATGATAAACACATGCGAGTTGAATAACTATAATAACGGGCTACTTTATAGTTCAGATTTGAAGCCCACATGATAGACTATGTTTATTTGATTTCATTGTTACTAAAAACCCGTACGGGGACCCCATAAAGCACTGACAAGGAATGTGTGTTAACTAAACTTAATGTCCATGTTAGTGAGGAGACTTCTGTCCACACAAATGACCAACCTGGAATGGGTGCTAGGACCCACAAATAACTTACTGGGAATGTGTGTTTCTAGATCTGGCAATAAAATGAATTTCTGAATAAAAGACCAGTTAAGAACAATTACCTGTGTGCTTGGAGATGGAACTCCAATGAGAACACCTGGCGTGCAGTTTGAAGACTGTCCTAGACCAACTATTTCCACTGCTGTGGCAGGATGTGGTTTGTCTATAGTCTACAATATGGATCAACATGAACATTCAATGGTCTTATGGATAACTGTAGGCAGTCATTGTAAGACATTTCTATGATCATAAACAAGGCATTTAAATTGGAATATAGCATTTCCTTGGACAACTCTGAATATCACCAAGTAGCTCTTTAAAATACATCATCAAAAGTGGGCATGATAAACACATGCGAGTTGAATAACTATAATAACAAGCTACTTTATAGTTCAGATTTGAAACCCACATGATAGTCCATGTTCATTTTATTTAATTGTTACTCAACCCTATACGGGGACCCCATAAAGCACTGACAAGGAATGTGTGTTAACTACACCATATGTTAGTGAGGAGACTTCGGTCCACACAAATGACCAACCTGGAATAGGTGCCGGACCCCGCAAATAACTTACTGGGAATGTGTGTTTCTAGATCTTGCAATAAAATGAATTTCTGAATAAAAGACCAGTTAAGAACAATTACCTGTGTGCTTGGAGATGGAACTCCAATGAGAACACCTGGTGTGCAGTTTGAAGACTGTCCTAGACCAACTATTTCCACTGCTGTGGCAGGATGTGGTTTGTCTATAGCCTACAATATGGATCAACATGAACATTCAGTGGTTTAATTGATGACTGTATGCAATCATTGGGAGAAACGTCTATGATCACAAACAAGGCATTAGGCTGGCATCATGAATTAGAATATAGCATTTCCTTAGAGAACTGTGAATATCAACAACTAGCTCTTTAAAAAAATACATCAACAGAAGCTGTGCATGATAAACACATGCGAGTTGAATAACTATAATAACGGGCTACTTTATAGTTCAGATTTGAAGCCCACATGATAGACTATGTTTATTTGATTTCATTGTTACTAAAAACCCGTACGGGGACCCCATAAAGCACTGACAAGGAATGTGTGTTAACTAAACTTAATGTCCATGTTAGTGAGGAGACTTCTGTCCACACAAATGACCAACCTGGAATGGGTGCTAGGACCCACAAATAACTTACTGGGAATGTGTGTTTCTAGATCTGGCAATAAAATGAATTTCTGAATAAAAGACCAGTTAAGAACAATTACCTGTGTGCTTGGAGATGGAACTCCAATGAGAACACCTGGCGTGCAGTTTGAAGACTGTCCTAGACCAACTATTTCCACTGCTGTGGCAGGATGTGGTTTGTCTATAGTCTACAATATGGATCAACATGAACATTCAATGGTCTTATGGATAACTGTAGGCAGTCATTGTAAGACATTTCTATGATCATAAACAAGGCATTTAAATTGGAATATAGCATTTCCTTGGACAACTCTGAATATCACCAAGTAGCTCTTTAAAATACATCATCAAAAGTGGCCATGATAAACACATGCGAGTTGAATAACTATAATAACAAGCTACTTTATAGTTCAGATTTGAAACCCACATGATAGTCCATGTTCATTTTATTTAATTGTTACTCAACCCTATACGGGGACCCCATAAAGCACTGACAAGGAATGTGTGTTAACTACACCATATGTTAGTGAGGAGACTTCGGTCCACACAAATGACCAACCTGGAATAGGTGCCGGACCCCGCAAATAACTTACTGGGAATGTGTGTTTCTAGATCTTGCAATAAAATGAATTTCTGAATAAAAGACCAGTTAAGAACAATTACCTGTGTGCTTGGAGATGGAACTCCAATGAGAACACCTGGCGTGCAGTTTGAAGACTGTCCTAGACCAACTATTTCCACTGCTGTGGCAGGATGTGGTTTGTCTATAGCCTACAATATGGATCAACATGAACATTCAGTGGTTTAATTGATGACTGTATGCAATCATTGGGAGAAACGTCTATGATCACAAACAAGGCATTAGGCTGGCATCATGAATTAGAATATAGCATTTCCTTAGAGAACTGTGAATATCAACAACTAGCTCTTTAAAAAAATACATCAACAGAAGCTGTGCATGATAAACACATGCGAGTTGAATAACTATAATAACGGGCTACTTTATAGTTCAGATTTGAAGCCCACATGATAGACTATGTTTATTTGATTTCATTGTTACTAAAAACCCGTACGGGGACCCCATAAAGCACTGACAAGGAATGTGTGTTAACTAAACTTAATGTCCATGTTAGTGAGGAGACTTCTGTCCACACAAATGACCAACCTGGAATGGGTGCTAGGACCCACAAATAACTTACTGGGAATGTGTGTTTCTAGATCTGGCAATAAAATGAATTTCTGAATAAAAGACCAGTTAAGAACAATTACCTGTGTGCTTGGAGATGGAACTCCAATGAGAACACCTGGCGTGCAGTTTGAAGACTGTCCTAGACCAACTATTTCCACTGCTGTGGCAGGATGTGGTTTGTCTATAGTCTACAATATGGATCAACATGAACATTCAATGGTCTTATGGATAACTGTAGGCAGTCATTGTAAGACATTTCTATGATCATAAACAAGGCATTTAAATTGGAATATAGCATTTCCTTGGACAACTCTGAATATCACCAAGTAGCTCTTTAAAATACATCATCAAAAGTGGGCATGATAAACACATGCGAGTTGAATAACTATAATAACAAGCTACTTTATAGTTCAGATTTGAAACCCACATGATAGTCCATGTTCATTTTATTTAATTGTTACTCAACCCTATACGGGGACCCCATAAAGCACTGACAAGGAATGTGTGTTAACTACACCATATGTTAGTGAGGAGACTTCGGTCCACACAAATGACCAACCTGGAATAGGTGCCGGACCCCGCAAATAACTTACTGGGAATGTGTGTTTCTAGATCTTGCAATAAAATGAATTTCTGAATAAAAGACCAGTTAAGAACAATTACCTGTGTGCTTGGAGATGGAACTCCAATGAGAACACCTGGTGTGCAGTTTGAAGACTGTCCTAGACCAACTATTTCCACTGCTGTGGCAGGATGTGGTTTGTCTATAGCCTACAATATGGATCAACATGAACATTCAGTGGTTTAATTGATGACTGTATGCAATCATTGGGAGAAACGTCTATGATCACAAACAAGGCATTAGGCTGGCATCATGAATTAGAATATAGCATTTCCTTAGAGAACTGTGAATATCAACAACTAGCTCTTTAAAAAAATACATCAACAGAAGCTGTGCATGATAAACACATGCGAGTTGAATAACTATAATAACGGGCTACTTTATAGTTCAGATTTGAAGCCCACATGATAGACTATGTTTATTTGATTTCATTGTTACTAAAAACCCGTACGGGGACCCCATAAAGCACTGACAAGGAATGTGTGTTAACTAAACTTAATGTCCATGTTAGTGAGGAGACTTCTGTCCACACAAATGACCAACCTGGAATGGGTGCTAGGACCCACAAATAACTTACTGGGAATGTGTGTTTCTAGATCTGGCAATAAAATGAATTTCTGAATAAAAGACCAGTTAAGAACAATTACCTGTGTGTGTGTGTGTGTGTGTGTGTGTGTGTCCAGTGCTCATAATACAGTTGATGTTTTTTTCTCATAATGGCCCACAATGCAATTATCAGTCCTCACTGCTATGCTTTACGGAAAATTATTAACAACCATCTAATGACGGCTTCATCTGAAATGTAACTAGATGTAATCTAAAATGTAACTAGATTTAATCTAAAATGTAACTAGATGTAATCTAAAATGTAATCTACATAATCCCTGAATGTAATTATCTATCATGATAATAACTCGTAATGCTGCAAACTCAAGTACACATATGAAAATAATAATCAAATTATAAGGAAGGTGAAACTATAAGTGAAACTATACCAGTAAAATACAAACTGTATTTGCATATTTAGTGTAAGAGGTCTCTCTTGCCCCCACCACTGTGAACGTCTCACAGGGCTCTAGCTTGGCTTCCTGAACTTGTTAGGAACTCGCCTTTCATCTTGTGTGTGTCTGTGTACAGGCATGTGCTGTGTGTAGGGTAGTGATTAGTGCTAGTCTGCATGGTGCTCCCCTCCCCTCCCCTCCCCTCCCCTCCCCTCCCCTCCCCTCCCCTCCCCTCCCCTCCCCTCCTCCTCTCCTCTCCTCTCCTCTCCTCTCCTCTCCTCTCCTCTCCTCTCCTCTCCTCTCCTCTCCTCTCCTCTCCCCTCCCCTCCCCTCCCCTCCCCTCCTCTCCTCTCCTCTCCTCTCCTCTCCTCTCCTCTCCTCTCCTCTCCTCTCCTCTCCTCTCCTCTCCTCTCCTCTCCTCTCCTCTCCTCTCCTCTCCTCTCCCCTCCCCTCCCCTGTCTACAATATGTATTCATGTAGCTGCTACTGACAGATACCCAGCTTCAGCCTGCCTGATGTTTACTGAGACCAACACCTCAGACACTATTGTTAGCTAGCAGGTTGTTAGCAGCTGTCTGTGTCCTGAGGAAAAATGTGATCTTTGAGGAAGTCTTCTAATTGGATGTTGTTTATTAGGGAGCAGAAGGTGAGGAAAGGGCAGAGTCTCTCTTCTCCAGCCTCTCTGTTTCCTTTAGACAGCCATGGTGACACAGCCATGGTGACACAGCCATGGTGACACAGCCATGGTGACACAGCGGAAGAGAGAGATCCCTGGGCTTGGAGCCTGTCCAGAAAAGGTGTGAGAGGTGGGCCTTGGCGAGAGAGAGAAATGGGAAGGAGAGGGCTTGATCATTAAATCCAGAAAGGTTTAAGAGGGATGAGAAAGGGGTGTAAACGTTAAAAGCCATGGTAGTCTTGTTAAAGTCCACTCCAGACGCTCTGGACCTGAGAGTATTGTCACAGTCAACAGGACTAAAGAGCCTGGACTAAACTCACAGGTTATGACATTACTGTGGTAAGAACACTGTTGTCTAACTGCCACAGGCTCATGTTACACACACACACCAGTAACCTCTGACCTGGGAAACACATCATTAACTCAGTTAGTAGGAGAGATGGAACCAGACAGATGAGTGTAAATGAACGGATAGAGATATCAAAGAAATATCAATTTCTCCTGTCGTCTCTCCATCAGCGGGCTGCACCCCCCTATATAGGCTGCATACGTCTGTCTGCTGTCGTCTCTCCATCAGCGGGCTGCACCCCCCCTATATAGGCTGCATACGTCTGTCTGCTGTCGTCTCTCCATCAGCGGGCTGCACCCCCCCTATATAGGCTGCTTACGTCTGTCTCCTGTCGTCTCTCCATCAGCGGGCTGCACCCCCCCTATATAGGCTGCTTACGTCTGTCTCCTGAAGTGCTCATTTGTCTTCACAGATCTAATTAACATGATAAGATCCATTATCCAGTTCACGTTGCTACACAAAGACAACCGTAAAAGATTGATGTGCGTCTCAAATGACACACTATTCCCTATAAAGTGCACTGCGTTTGACCAGGGTCTATATGGCTGTTTGACCAGGGCCTATATGGCTATTTGACCAGGGTCTATATGGCTGTTTGGCCAGGGCCTATATGGCTGTTTGACCAGGGTCTATATGGCTGTTTGACCAGGGTCTATATGGCTGTTTGACCAGGGTCTATATGGCTGTTTGACCAGGGCCTATATGGCTGTTTGACCAGGGTCTATATGGCTGTTTGACCAGGGTCTATATGGCTGTTTGACCAGGGTCTATATGGCTGTTTGACCAGGGTCTATATGGCTGTTTGACCAGGGCCTATATGGCTGTTTGACCAGGGCCTATATGGCTGTTTGACCAGGGCCTATATGGCTGTTTGACCAGGGTCTATATGGCTGTTTGACCAGGGCCTATATGGCTGTTTGACCAGGGCCTATATGGCTGTTTGGAAAGCATGGCTCTTTATAGCAAACAAACAGAAAGTGACTGTAGAAGAAATGGAGTAATGTTAGTATTCAGGTGAGGGCTCCCTCTGTTGGTTGGAGGGAGCAGATGTTACAATGGTGGAGTGGAGGAGATATATCCTGTTCTATTTAACTCTGTGGACAGGACATGGTGTAGTGGAGGAGATATATCCTGTTCTATTTAACTCTGTGGACAGGACATGGTGTAGTGGAGAAGATATATCCTGTTCTATTTAACTCTGTGGACAGGACATGGTGGAGTGGAGGAGATATATCCTGTTCTATTTAACTCTGTGGACAGGACATGGTTGAGTGGAGGAGATATATCCTGTTCTATTTAACTCTGTGGACAGGACATGGTTGAGTGGAGGAGATATATCCTGTTCTATTTAACTCTGTGGACAGGACATGGTGGAGTGGAGGAGATATATCCTGTTCTATTTAACTCTGTGGACAGGACATGGTGTAGTGGAGAAGATATATCCTGTTCTATTTAACTCTGTGGACAGGACATGGTGGAGTGGAGGAGATATATCCTGTTCTATTTAACTCTGTGGACAGGACATGGTGGAGTGGAGGAGATATATCCTGTTCTATTTAACTCTGTGGACAGGACATGGTGGAGTGGAGGAGATATATCCTGTTCTATTTAACTCTGTGGACAGGACATGGTGGAGTGGAGGAGATATATCCTGTTCTATTTAACTCTGTGGACAGGACATGGTGTAGTGGAGAAGATATATCCTGTTCTATTTAACTCTGTGGACAGGACATGGTGGAGTGGAGGAGATATATCCTGTTCTATTTAACTCTGTGGACAGGACATGGTGGAGTGGAGGAGATATATCCTGTTCTATTTAACTCTGTGGACAGGACATGGTGTAGTGGAGAAGATATATCCTGTTCTATTTAACTCTGTGGACAGGACATGGTGGAGTGGAGGAGATATATCCTGTTCTAATTAACTATGTGGACAGGACATGGTGTAGTGGAGGAGATATATCCTGTTCTATTTAACTCTGTGGACAGGACATGGTGTAGTGGAGAAGATATGTCCTGTTCTATTTAACTCTGTGGACATGGCATGGTGGAGTGGAGGAGATATATCCTGTTCTATTTAACTCTGTGGACATGGCATGGTGGAGTGGAGGAGATATATCCTGTTCTATTTAACTCTGTGGACATGGCATGGTGGAGTGGAGGAGATATATCCTGTTCTATTTAACTCTGTGGACAGGACATGGTGTAGTGGAGGAGATATATCCTGTTCTATTTAACTCTGTGGACAGGACATGGTGGAGTGGAGGAGATATATCCTGTTCTATTTAACTCTGTGGACAGGACATGGTTGAGTGGAGGAGATATATCCTGTTCTATTTAACTCTGTGGACAGGACATGGTGGAGTGGAGGAGATATATCCTGTTCTATTTAACTATGTGGACAGGACATGGTGTAGTGGAGGAGATATATCCTGTTCTATTTAACTCTGTGGACAGGACATGGTGTAGTGGAGGAGATATATCCTGTTCTATTTAACTATGTGGACAGGACATGGTGGAGTGGAGAAGATATATCCTGTTCTATTTAACTCTGTGGACAGGACATGGTGGAGTGGAGGAGATATATCCTGTTCTATTTAACTCTGTGGACAGGACATGGTGGAGTGGAGGAGATATATCCTGTTCTATTTAACTCTGTGGACAGGACATGGTGTAGTGGAGAAGATATATCCTGTTCTATTTAACTCTGTGGACAGGACATGGTGGAGTGGAGGAGATATATCCTGTTCTATTTAACTCTGTGGACAGGACATGGTGGAGTGGAGGAGATATATCCTGTTCTATTTAACTCTGTGGACAGGACATGGTGTAGTGGAGAAGATATATCCTGTTCTATTTAACTCTGTGGACAGGACATGGTGGAGTGGAGGAGATATATCCTGTTCTATTTAACTATGTGGACAGGACATGGTGGAGTGGAGGAGATATATCCTGTTCTATTTAACTCTGTGGACAGGACATGGTGGAGTGGAGGAGATATATCCTGTTCTATTTAACTCTGTGGACAGGACATGGTGGAGTGGAGGAGATATATCCTGTTCTATTTAACTCTGTGGACAGGACATGGTTGTAACGAACTCAGGCTTGGTGTTTGTTGAGAATCCATATGCAGAAGTTTATTGAGGCAGAAGATCCAAATCGACAGGCAAAGCAATGGTCAAAGGTACAGGCTGGGTTCTGTGAACAAAAGTAGACAGGGCAAAAACAGTAATCCAAAATCATGATATCCAAAAAGCAGGCAATGGTCATAACAAGAGGCAGAAACAACGGCAATGGATAGAACGCTCGGTAAGGCAGGTAAAACTGGCAATACTTCACAAAGTGTTAGTGGAAAGCATGGCTCTTTATAGCAAACAAACAGAAAGTGACTGTAGAAGAAATGGAGTAATGTTAGTATTCAGGTGAGGGCTCCCTCTGTTGGTTGGAGGGAGCAGATGTTACAATGGTGGAGTGGAGGAGATATATCCTGTTCTATTTAACTCTGTGGACAGGACATGGTGTAGTGGAGGAGATATATCCTGTTCTATTTAACTCTGTGGACAGGACATGGTGTAGTGGAGAAGATATATCCTGTTCTATTTAACTCTGTGGACAGGACATGGTGTAGTGGAGGAGATATATCCTGTTCTATTTAACTCTGTGGACAGGACATGGTGTAGTGGAGGAGATATATCCTGTTCTATTTAACTCTGTGGACAGGACATGGTGGAGTGGAGGAGATATTCAGGTAGCATTTATAGCCAATGACCATCAAGACTACCTACCAGGCAGAAAATACGCATTGGGGTGCTAGGACCTAGTTTAACAATTATGCATCCATCCGTGAGTAACTCTGGTCCGTCAGCACTCATCCACTCAGGACCTATTTATTCATACAGGTCTGTATATACATACTCATGTACAGTTGTTATATTATATCACATGCAATATTGTAAGTAATTATTGGACGTAGGCATTCACTCAGGAATGCATATTAGTATCCTGCCAGTTGCACCTTTTCTCATTGCTTTTAGTATATCGAATGTGCAATAAGTGCAGTTGTCTGTAATTAAACCCTGCGCACTAAGGACTGTATTTTAAGGGAATTACTATTATTACCCCAAATGATATCATACACACATTTAGCTATTAAAGTATCTCTTCCTGTCATTTACCTGTACAGTTTGTGTAAACATGCAAGTATTCACTTATCTGTAAATATAACTGTATACCTAACTGTACAGCTAATTTAACCATGCAAGATTTTCACTTACCTGTTCATTTAGCCAGTCTGTCTATTAAGTAAACTATTATTACCCTCGCTCATATCATACGCATTTTTAGCTACTGAAGTATTTCTCTGCCATCGACCTGTATAGTATAGTTAACCATCCAACATCCACCAACGTATAGTGTACATATTCAGCCAACCACCCATACTATGCAATGTCCTTTTTATAGCTTTTTTTTGCACTCCAGATATCTTGTATTTCTATACTTTTTCATACTGCCGCTCTATGTATCATGTACCGTGTATCTGTCTTTTGTGTACTTTCGTTGTGGCATTTTGCACCTGCCCTGTGTTTTGTTGTAGCTGCTTGACAATGAAATTTCCCCCCCGGGGGATCAATAAAGTACCTATCTATCTATCTATCTATCTATCTATCTATCTATCTATCTATCTATCTATCTATCTATCTATCTATCTATCTATCTATCTATCTATCTATCTATCTATCTATCTATCTATCTATCTATCTATCTATCTATCTATCTATCTATCTATCTATCTATTTACCGTTACATTTGTTTGAGATTTATGTGAGTAGCCATGTACTGCCCTCAGTCTACCAACCGAGTTAGAAGGAGCTATTTGGAACTAGCAGATGAATCAGAGATAAACATTGAATCTTTATTTTTGTCTAAGATGCTTTAAGGACTCAGGGTTTCTGGCTCTGGATAGGTTCCTGTGGAAGAGAAGAGTTCATAACGTGGAGAGAGGATGCAAATATAATCACCAATGGAAGCAGTACCGTGCTACAAACCTCGGTCTGGATGTAGGAATACAGTTCCACAATATTCTGCTCACACAACTCCTTGGACTTGTACAACTCCTGACCTAACATCTCAAAGCAAGCAAGGGCTCTTTATACTTGTTAACAGACTGGTTGCTTCATACCTGACTATTGACCACAGAATCTATTGGTTTGCTTTACATACAATTCCAATGGATTCAGGCCAAGGTAAGTGGTTATTGGAAGATATTTTCAGCAACTTCATTGTCAAACAATGGAGAAGAGGAGAAGACAGACTTATCAAACTGTCTCCATTCACCTAACCCTAAGTTACTCTCATCTCTCCCCTGCTTCATGTTGTCTCTGACCTTCCCTTCTACAAGCTCTACTCTCATCCCCTGCTTCATGTCGTCTCTGACCTTCCCTTCTACAAGTTCTACTCTCATCCCCTGCTTCATGTCGTCTCTGACCTTCCCTTCTACAAGTTCTACTCTCATCCCCTGCTTCATGTCGTCTCTGACCTTCCCTTCTACAAGTTCTACTCTCATCCCCTGCTTCATGTCGTCTCTGACCTTCCCTTCTACAAGTTCTTCTCTCATCCCCTGCTTCATGTCATCTCTGACCTTCCCTTCTACAAGTTCTACTCTCATCCCCTGCTTCATGTCGTCTCTGACCTTCCCTTCTACAAGTTCTACTCTCATCCCCTGCTTCATGTCGTCTCTGACCTTCCCTTCTACAAGTTCTACTCTCATCCCCTGCTTCATGTCATCTCTGACCTTCCCTTCTACAAGTTCTACTCTCATCCCCTGCTTCATCTTCCGTCTCAATCCAGACTGTTTAACAGAGATGTGAGGCAGAATGGAAGGTTTAGGAGTTCTGTCCCAGGTGTGGCTGTCTCCATCTGTCTGTCTGGCTGTCTCTGAGTCTGTCTAGTCCTGATCCAGAGAGATCCGGTATTGAGTCAGAGCTCTTTACAGTACATTCCCAGCCTCCAGATACAACATCCTGTTGTTTCCTTTCATTTCCTCCTCCTCTCGTTCTCTCTCTGTAACCACCTGGCCTTCTCTAAGTGTTCTCTCTCTGTAACCCCCTGGCCTTCTCTAAGTGTTCTCTCTCTGTAACCCCCTGGCCTTCTCTAAGTGTTCTCTCTCTGTAACCCCCAGGCCTTCTCTAAGTGTTCTCTCTCTGTAACCCCCTGGCCTTCTCTAAGTGTTCTCTCTCTGTAACCCCCTGGCCTTCTCTATGCGTTCTCTCTCTGTAACCCCCTGGCCTTCTCTAAGTGTTCTCTCTCTGTAACCCCCTGGCCTTCTCTAAGCGTTCTCTCTCTGTAACCCCCTGGCCTTCTCTAAGTGTTCTCTCTCTGTAACCCCCTGGCCTTCTCTAAGCGTTCTCTCTCTGTAACCCCCTGGCCTTCTCTAAGTGTTCTCTCTCTGTAACCCCCTGGCCTTCTCTAAGCGTTCTCTCTCTGTAACCCCCTGGCCTTCTCTAAGTGTTCTCTCTCTGTAACCCCCTGGCCTTCTCTAAGCGTTCTCTCTCTGTAACCCCCTGGCCTTCTCTAAGTGTTCTCTCTCTGTAACCCCCTGGCCTTCTCTATGCGTTCTCTCTCTGTAACCCCCTGGCCTTCTCTAAGTGTTCTCTCTCTGTAACCCCCTGGCCTTCTCTAAGCGTTCTGCCTTTATCTACTGACACTCATTATTTTCTAAGTGTTTCTCCAGAGTCTGTCAGTCTGTAGAGGATCACAGAGCGAGAGGCACATCTACTGAGGGGCTGACAGACGACATGTCAGCCGTCTCTAAGGGCTCTCTCTCTCCTTCAGTTTGTTGACTTGGTTTGTTCAGCATCTTTTCCCTCTCCTCTCCGTCATCTCTCCGTTACTGCTGCACTTAACCGGCTAAGTCACACACACACCAACACTAACACACACGCTACACTTAACAGTCTCAGGCTCTCCTTCCTTCATAGTCTGTCAGATCTCCCAGCTCTCTCTGGGACAGAAAGAATGTCTGATCATCAGGCGTAAAGGACAGCTAAATGTTCACACACACACACACACACACACACACACACACACACACACACACACACACACACACACACACACACACACACACACACACACACACACACACACACACACACACACACTCACACACACAGAAATACTGCAGAGCTGATACACCCACCCTGCTTACAGTACACTCATATGCAGTAACTCCAAACCATCCACCAACCCCTCCATTCACACACCACCCAATCATCTAGAATCCTGGGTAGTGTTATTGCAAATTGACACAATTACCAAGACATGTTTCCAATAAGAGATATGATAATAACAATATGAACAGGACATGTTTCCAATAAGAGATATGATAATAACAATATGAACAGGACATGTATCCAATAAGAGATATGATAATAACAATATGAACAGGACATGTTTCCAATAAGAGATATGATAATAACAATATGAACTGGACATGTTTCCAATAAGAGATATGATAATAACAATATGAACAGGACATGTTTCCAATAAGAGATATGATAATAACAATATGAACAGGACATGTTTCCAATAAGAGATATGATACAGTTTTTTGGGATTGCTTACACACTAAAATTAAAAGTAGTACACTATTAGCAAAACCTTACACTCAAGAAGCAAAACATCAGCCCACATTTGCACAACTATAAGCACATTGTCAACCTCACACTTGTTGCAAAACTATACACACAGTGATTTGCAAAACACTAAACACACTTAACATACATTACACACAAAAATCTATCATGTAGTCACTTCCTTGCAATACCAAAGCACTGACTGTCAAATTACCACACCGTCCAACCAATTGGTTCAACACAGTCATCAGGTGTGCAAACACTTGTTTGCTTAATTGTAGACACACCAATCAGGTGTATAAGCACTATAAAAAGCAGCAGGTGAGTTCATCGGTCTTCAAGCACAACGGAAAGAGTCAGAGAAAGAGTAAGACAAGGAGGAGGACGAGGAGGTAGACGAGGACGAGAACGAGGAGGAGGACAAGGAGGAGGAGGAATCAACAGAGGAAGAGGAAGAGATGGAGGCCATGCTGAAGGTAGAGGTAGAGGTAGAGGAAGAGGAAGAGGAAGAGGAAGACAAGAAGGTGCTCAAAGAGGACCGAATCTGACAAATGAGATCCGCGCAACACTGGTTGACCACGTTGTCAACCACGGCCTGACACTGAGGGAGGCTGGACTGCGAGTACAGTCAAATCTAAGCCGATACACAGTGGCAAGTGTGATAAGAACATTTCGACTGGAAAATAGGTATTGTAGAAATATCATCATATCAAAAACATCTGCACGGTTTCAGTAACTGCTTACAGTACTGTATTCTATGCACTATCAGCACTTCTGTTACCTTTTCCTGTGAAATTACTGTACTATTGTATACTGTTTTTTTTTCTACATAGGATTGAGGGTCAGGAACGACAAGGGGGAAGGCCTCCTATGTTCACAGAACAGCAAGAGAGGGAGATAGTAAACATGGTTTTGGCCAACAATGCTATAACACTCAATCAGCTCCAAGCTAACATTGTCAATAACCACGCCAGTTTCAACGATATCCATCAGGTCTCAACATCAACACTGGCACGCATCCTAAAAAAAAAACATATTCAAATGAAGCAAATTTATCGAGTGCCTTTTGAGCGCAATTCCGAAAGGGTGAAACGACTGCGGCATGATTATGCAGAGGTATGTATTCACTTTAGCAGTGTGATCTTGCATACTGTCTCATAATCTTTTACTGTACTGTAATATGTATACTAGAACTACACTGAACTAAACAATTTTGCCTGACACTGTTCTTCAGGGAGTTTTACGAATGGATGGAGAGGAGATCCAGCATGAGTTCATTTACGTAGATGAGGCTGGGTTCAACCTGACGAGAACACGAAGGAGGGGAAGAAACATCATTGGACACAGGGCTATAGTCAATGTCCCAGGGCAACGTGGGGGTAATATAACACTCTGTGCAGCCATTACACAAAATGGGGTTCTCCACCGCCATGCCCATATGGGCCCTTACAACACAGCACTCATACTTACATTCCTGGACCAATTGCACAACATAACAGCAGCAAATCAAATCGATCACATGCAATACATTGTTGTCTGGGACAATGTGTCTTTCCACCGCTCTGCTCTGGTTCAGAACTGGTTTCAGCAACATCCACATTTCACCGTCCTATATCTTCCGCCATACTCTCCATTCCTCAACCCTATAGAAGAGTTTTTCTCGGCATGGTGGTGGAAGGTATATGATCTCCGTCTCCAGGCTGAGGTACCCCTCATCCAAGCCATGGAGGAGGCCTGTGACCAGATGGAGGTAGCAGCAATGCAAGGATGGATTCGTCATTCAAGGCGTTTCTTTCCAAGGTGTCTTGCTAATGACAACATTGCCTGCGATGTTGATGAAATTCTCTGGCCAGATCCAGCTAGGCGAAGAGACAATGTCTAGGGTTTTTTTTACAGAAAACTTACTGTAACAAAATGTCACTTTACGTATTGTACTGTATTATGAATGTCCATGTCAATATTTTGGGCGTGTTGAGAAATAAATGAGTTTCTTCAGTCTGCAACATTGGTCTTGTGTAGTGTTTGGTGGATTTACATTATTGTAGCGATCTGGCCGGCATATGCTAGCCACACGTTGCGTGGTAAATGAAGGGAGCAAGGGGATTGTGGGTAGCTCATGTTTTGGTTTTAAAATGGTTGTGTTTATGTTTTATGTTTTAGTAGTTAAGCTAATGTTATGTGTTTATGTTTCCTTAAGTTGTCTTAGTTCAGGTTATGGGGGTAGGGGGAATGTTAAAATGCATACCGCGACCGAGCCTTGCATGGCCGGAGTATGTGTTCATTGTTAATAGTTGAAGGAGGGTGAATAAAATGTGACGTTCCTGGAGTCGTGCGGTGTATGGGGCACAGGAACTCTCTGGTAAATTAATCTCTGTCTCTTGCCATCTTCTTCTGGCCGAGCTCGCCACATTATATTTGTACTTTGTTGATGGTAGCCTACTCTAATCATAGGAAAGTAGAAGTGCTAAAAGTGTTTTAGATTTATCACAGCAGAGTGTAACTCATGCAAACAGAGTATAGTAATGTGAAACCTGTGTGTTTCATATGGTAACAAAGTGTGGTTTTTAAACAGAAGTGTATAGTTTTTACAAGAGTGTTTAATTATGCAAAGGATCTGTAGTGTTTTGCTAACTGGGTGTGTGGTTGTGCTAATTGTGTGTAGTGTTTTGAAAACACGGGCCCCGTTTTGAAAATCGTGTTTAAGCAATCCAAAAAAACTGTAATAACAATATGAACAGGACATGTTTCCAATAAGAGATATGATAATAACAATATGAACTGGACATGTTTCCAATAAGAGATATGATAATAACAATATGAACAGGACATGTTTCCAATAAGATACAGTACCAGTCAAAAGTTTGGACACACCTCCTCATTCAAGGGTTTCTTTATTTGTCAGAATAATAGTGAAGACATCAAAACTATGAAATATCACATATGGAATCATGTAGTCATGTAGTAACCAAAAAAACGTGTTAAACAAATCAAATCAATATATTTTATATTTGAGATTCTTAAAAGTAGCCACCCTTTGCCTTGATGACAGCTTTGCACAATCTTGGCATTCTCTCAACCAGCTTCATGAGGTAGTCACATGGAATATGGAATATTTCAATTAACAGGTGTGCCTTGTTAAAAGTTAATTTAGGAATTTCTTTCCTTCTTAATGCGTTTGAGCCAATCAGTTGTGTTGTGACAAGGTAGGGTTGGTATACAGAAGATAGTCCTATTTGGTAAAAGACCAAGTCCATATTATGGCAAGAACAGATCAAATCAGCAAAGAGAAACGACAGTCCATCATTACTTTAAGACATGAAGGTGTCACCGGGCATAGGCAGGACCGAGGCTGAAACATACAGACATTCCTTTATTCGTTCTCGTAAACAACAAACAAGGAGAAGAAGCAACCAGGAACTGATGTGCACTTTGGACCAACAATAACCCACACACAGGTGGGAAGGCAAGAACCTTAAATAGGGTCCCCAGATAGAGACAACGCAGGGCAGCTGCCTCTAATTGGGGACCAACAAAACCCAAACATAGAGAATGCCAGAGCCCTTCCCAAGCCCGGCTTCCCACAGTAAGGACCTGACAAAAGGTCAGTCAATCATTAACATTTCAATAACTTTGAAAGTTTTCTTCAACTGCAGTCGCAAAAACCATCAAGTGCTATGATGAAACTGTCTCTCATGAGGACCGCCACACAAAAGGAAGACCCAGAGTTACCTCTGCTGCAGAGGATACGTTCATTGGTTACCAGCCTCAGAAATTGCAGCCCAAATAAATAACAGACATCTCAACATCAACTGTTCAGAGGAGACTGTGTGAATCAGGCCTTCATGGTTGAATTGCTGCAAAGAAACCACTACTAAAGGACACCAATAAGAAGAAGAGACTTGCTTGGGCCAAGAAACACGAGCAATGGACATTAGACAGGTGGAAATGTGTCCTTTGGTTCCAACCACTGTGTCTTTGTGAGACGCAGAGTAGGTGAACGGATGATCACCCCATGTGTGGTTCCCACCATGAAGCATTGAGGAGGTGTGATGGTGCTTTGCTGGTGACACTGGCTGTGATTTATTTAGAATTCAAGGCACACTTAACCAGCATGACTACCACAGCATTCTGCAGCGATACGCCATCTCATCTGGTTTGCTTGTTTTTCAACAGGACAATGACTTAACACACCTCCAGGCTGTGTAAGGGTTATTTGACCAAGAAGGAGAGTGATGCATCACCCAACCTCAACCCAATTGAGATGGTTTGGAATGAGTTGGACCACAGAGTGAAGGAAAAGCAGCCAACAAGTGCTCAGCATATGTGGGAACTCCTTCAAGACTGTTGGAAAAGCATTCCAGGTGAAGCTGGTTGAGAGAACGCTATGAGTGTGCAAAGGGCGGCTACTTTGAAGAATCTAAAATCTAAAATATATTTTCATTTGTTTAACACTTTTGGTTACAAAATGATTACATATATGATATTTCATAGTGTTGTTGTCCAAAAATAAGATTTTTTTTGTTTTTAAAATATGAATGGTAATAACTAGAAACACTTCAATGGCCGTTTACTCAACTGTCATGATCATTATGAGAGAGAGAGAGAGACAAAGACAGAGAGAGGAGAAGAGGAGAGAGAGAAAGAGAGAGACAGAGACAGAGCGAGAGATACAGCCCCCCCCTGACACCCTCAGCACACATGGGGACAAACACCTACCTGGAGGTGACAGCATTCCCTCCCCCATATGCCCCCCTAGACACAACTATGACAACATAACCAACGAAAACGGGTCACAACTCCTGCAGCTCTGTCACACGCTGGGTCTGTACATAGTCAATGGTAGGCTTTGAGGAGACTCCTATGGTAGGTACACATATAGCTCATGTCTTGGCAGTAGTACTGTAGACTACTTTATTACTGACCTCAACCCAGAGTCTCTCAGAGCGTTCACAGTCAGTCCACTGACACCCTATCAGACCACAGCTAAATCACAGTCTACTTGAACAGAGCTTTTCTCAATCATGAGGCATCAAAGCCAAAGGAACTGAATAATATTAAGAAATGCTATAGATGGAAGGAAAGTAGTGTTGAAATCAACCAAAAAACTATTAGGTAACAACAAATTAAATTCCTTCTAGAAAACCTCCTGGACAAAACGTTCCACTGTAACAGTGAAGGTGAAAACCTTAACCGTATATTTGACCTCTACATTTATTTACTATCTACTTCACTTGCTTTGGCAATGTAAACATATGTTTCCCATGGCAATAAAGCCCCTTACATTGTAAATTGAGGGAGACGGAGACAGAGACAGAGACAGAAAGAATGAGAGACAGCACTGCATTCTGGCCTTGTTGATTGTTTCAGCGAACATCTTTAAAGCAGCCAATGATTTCAAAATCCAACATGATTTTGGGGGGAAATCTAATAATTTCCTGGTGAGGTGCTTTATTTTGTGTTCTGATATTGTTTGTGTCACCGTGAGACTCATTAAGTATATTATCTTAATCAAACAGAGCCCAGTTTAATTCACTACACAAAGTTAATTGCATTGTTCTCCCTAGCTGCTGAATTAATGTTTATTAATCACCTCCTTAATTAATTAGCTCATCATGCCTTTGGCAAAGTACCTTATGTTCATAAACACAAGATGGCTTCATTTTCTCTTTTTAAATTGAATGATGAAAAACTGTTTAAAATGTCATATGGGTATTTAAATCCTACGGGTGAAATAATGTACCTGTGACATCATCATGATGGCAGTCAAATGACAAGTTCTTGAATCAAATAAACAGCTTACAAATAATAATTTAAGGATTAATTTACCAATGTTTACGGTGAGTGATATAAACATATAGTTTGTCTTGTGTTGACATCAAGATCTAGCTAGGTTAACAGTCATATACAATATGCATAGTACTAGCTGTGCTAACATTAACTAGCTAGGTTAACAGTCATATACAATATGCATAGTACTAGCTGTGCTAACATTAACTAGCTAGGTTAATAGTCAAATACAATATGCATGGTACTAGCTGTGCTAACATTAACTAGCTAGGTTAATAGTCAAATACAATATGCATAGTACTAGCTGTGCTAACATTAACTAGCTAGGTTAATAGTCAAATACAATTATGCATAGTACTAAGCTGTGCTAACATTAACTAGCTAGGTTAATAGTCATATACAATATGCATAGTACTAGCTGTGCTAACATTAACTAGCTAGGTTAACAGTCATATACAATATGCATAGTACTAGCTGTGCTAACATTAACTAGCTAGGTTAATAGTCAAATACAATATGCATGGTACTAGCTGTGCTAACATTAACTAGCTAGGTTAATAGTCAAATACAATATGCATAGTACTAGCTGTGCTAACATTAACTAGCTAGGTTAATAGTCAAATACAATATGCATAGTACTAGCTGTGCTAACATTAACTAGCTAGGTTAATAGTCAAATACAATATGCATAGTACTAGCTGTGCTAACATTAACTAGCTAGGTTAATAGTCAAATACAATATGCATAGTACTAGCTGTGCTAACATTAACTAGCTAGGTTAATAGTCAAATACAATATGCATAGTACTAGCTGTGCTAACATTAACTAGCTAGGTTAATAGTCATATACAATATGCATGGTACTAGCTGTGCTAACATTAACTAGCTAGGTTAATAGTCATATACAATATGCATGGTACTAGCTGTGCTAACATTAATAGTAATATAAAACATGTCTAGTTGTCTCTCAGTATTCCACTCCTTTCTCCTCGTCTGTCAGCTTGCTCATTCAGTCCATGCCAGCAATAACATTTGCTTGTTGCTTCCAACTGTGCTTGATATGTTCACTCCTGGCTGTGCCCTTTGAATCGGTCTTTTAATAAATGTCTGAGTAGCATACAGAGAAACAGATGGTTTTGGGCACACTGAAGCTAATTCATGTCACGCTGCGTAGACTTTCCTAATAAGCCAGTTTTCTGGTGTGGATACAGGGACAGAGAGAGAGCAGAGTGGATACAGGGACAGAGAGAGAGCAGAGTGGATACAGGGACAGAGAGAGAGCAGAGTGGATACAGGGACAGAGAGAGAGCAGAGTGGATACAGGGACAGAGAGAGAGCAGAGTAGATACAGGGACAGAGAGAGAGCAGAGTGGATACAGGGACAGAGAGAGAGCAGAGTAGATACAGGGACAGAGAGAGAGCAGAGTAGATACAGGGACAGAGAGAGAGCAGAGTGGATACAGGGACAGAGAGAGAGCAGAGTAGATACAGGGACAGAGAGAGAGCAGAGTGGATACAGGGACAGAGAGAGAGCAGAGTGGATACAGGGCCAGAGAGAGAGCAGAGTAGATACAGGGACAGAGAGAGAGCAGAGTAGATACAGGGACAGAGAGAGAGCAGAGTGGATACAGGGACAGAGAGAGAGCAGAGTAGATACAGGGACAGAGAGAGAGCAGAGTGGATACAGGGACAGAGAGAGAGCAGAGTGGATACAGGGACAGAGAGAGAGCAGAGTAGATACAGGGACAGAGAGAGAGCAGAGTGGATACAGGGACAGAGAGAGAGCAGAGTAGATACAGGGACAGAGAGAGAGCAGAGTGGATACAGGGACAGAGAGAGAGCAGAGTGGATACAGGGCCAGAGAGAGAGCAGAGTAGATACAGGGACAGAGAGAGAGCAGAGTAGATA
>JAKYLM010000092.1:275000-282500 GCA_023634145.1 Thymallus thymallus | reverse complement strand
GCCTAGTGTAGCCTACTGTAGCCTAGTGTAGCCTAGTGTAGCCTACTGTAGCCTACTGTAGCCTAGTGTAGCCTACTGTAGCCTAGTGTAGCCTAGTGTAGCCTAGTGCATTCAGACCCCTTTACTTTTTACACATTTTGTTATGTTAAAGCCCTGTTTTAAAATTGATTAAATAGTTTTTTTCCCTCATCAATCTACACACAATACTGCATAATGACAAAGCAACATCTGTTTTAAAAAACATTTTGAAACTGAAATATCACATTTACATAAGTATTCAGACCCTTTAATCAGTACTTTGTTGAAGCACCTTTGGCAGCCATTACAGCATTGAGTCTTCTTGGGTATGGCGCTACAAGCTTGGCACACCTGTATTTGGGGAGTTTCTCCCATTCTTCTCTGCAGATCCTCTCAAGCTCTGTCAGATGGGGAGTGTCGCTGCACAGCTATTTTCAGGTCTCTCCAGAGATGTTAGATCAGGTTCAAGTCCGGGCTCTGGCTGGGCCACTCAAGGACATTAAGAGTCTTGTCCCGAAGCCACTCACGCGTTGTCTTGGCTGTGTGCTCAGGGTCGTTGTCCTGAGAGCTCGGGATCAGATTTTCATAAAGGATCTCTTTGTACTTTGCTCAGATCATCTTTCCTTTGATCCTGACTAGTCTCCCAGTCCCTGCTGCTGAAAAACATCCCCACAGCATGATGCTGCCACCACCATGTTTCACCGTAGGAATGGTGGCAGGTTTTCTCCAGACTTAATGCTTGGAATTCATGCCAAATAGTTCAATCTTGGTTTGATCAGACCAGAGAATCTTGTATCTCATGGTCTGAGAATCCTTTAGGTGCCTTTTGGCAAACTCCAAGCGGGCTTTCATGTGCCTTTAACTGAGGAGTGGCTTCTGTCTGGTCACTCTACCATAAAGGCCTGATTGGTGGAGTGCTGCAGAGATGTTTGTCCTTCTGGAAGGTTCTCCCATCTCGAAAGATGAACTCTGGAGCTCTGTCAGATTGACCATTGGGTTCTTATTCACCTCCCTGACCGAGGCCCTTCTCCTCCAATTGCTCAGTTTGTTCCGGGCAGCCAGCTCTTTGAAGAGTCCTGGTGGTTTCATCATTTAAGAATGATGGAGGCCACTGTGTTATTGAGGACCTTTAATGCTGATGAAATGTTTTGGTACCCTTCCCCAGATCTGTGCCTTCACACAATCCTGTCTCGGAGCTATACGGACAATTCTGTTTTTTGCTCTGACATGTACTGTCAACTGTGGGACATTATATAGACAGGTGTGTGCCTTTCCAAATCATGTACCATCAATTGAAAAACAGGGCAGGTGCAAAATGCCAGAATACACGATACATGATGCATACAAAAATACAAGAAGTCTGGAGTGCAAAATGCTATAAAAAGGCATTGCATAGCAAGGGTGAATGGCTGAATATGTACACTATATATTATTACAGAGTGTTACGTGACATTTTTCTTTTTAATATTGCAAGTTGACATAGATAAATAAGGAGTATTTGCATGGTTAACTATACTATACAGGTCAATGGCAGAGAAATACTTAATTAGCTAAATGTGTGTATGATATAATTTGGGGTAATAACAATAATTCCCTTAAAATACAGTTCTTGGTACAGGGTTTAATTACAGATAAATGCACGTATCGCACATTCGATATACTAAAAGCAATGAAAAAAGATACAACTGACAGGATACTAATATGCATTCCTGAGTGAATGACTACGTAAGTTCAGTCCAAGAATTACTTACAATATTGCACGTGATATGATATAACAACTGTACATGAAAATGTATATACAGACCTGCATGAATAAATAGGTCCTGAGTGAATAAGTGATGACGGACCAGAGGTACTCACGGATGGATGCATAATTGTTAAACTAGGTCCTAGCACCCCAACAGTTCCAGATCTATGTTGCCGACGGCACGGCACCCCGGTGAGGCATTATATAGTCTAATAGCCGCCTGCAGGAAGGACCTCCTGTAGCGCTCTCTGGCACACCGTGGTGGGATCAGTCTGTGACTGAAGGTGCTCCTCTGCGTCATAACCATGGCGTGCAGAGGGTGGGTGACGTTGTCCATGATGGCCAGCAGTTTGGCCAGGATCCGTCTCTCGGCCACCTCCTCTAAAGTGTCAAGGCTAATCCCCAGGACAGAGCTAGCCTTCCTGATCAGCTTATTTACCAGAGAAGCATCACCAGCCTTTATGTTGGCTCCCCAGCACACCACTGCAAAAAAGATGGCACCACAGACTGGTAGAAGGTATGCAGTAGTTTACTGCACACGTTGAAGGACCTGGGCCTCCTCAGAAAGTAGAGTCGGCTCTGGCCCTTTTTGTACAGGGCCCTGGTGTTACCAGCCCATTCCAGCCTGCTGTCCATATGGACTCCCAGGAACTTGTATGACCCAACCATTTCCACATCCATCCCCTGTATAGGGACTGCAGTCAGTTGTGCCTTGGTTCTCCTGAAGTCCACCACCATCTCCTTTGTTTTGCTGATGTTGAGCTGAAGGAAGTTCTGCTCACACCACAACACAAAGTCATTTATTGTGCTCCTGTACTCCTCCTCCTGCCCACCCCTGATGATCCCTACAATAGCAGAGTCATCCGAGAACTTCTGTAGGTGGCATGTTTCAGAGTTATATCTGAAGTCTGAGGTGTAGAGGGTGAACAGGAAGGGGGACAGGACCGTTCCCTGGGGGGCCCCTGTGTTGCTCACTGTCCGTTCTGACACACAGCTCTGTAGCCGCACAAATTGTGGCTTACCGGTCAGGTAGTCCGTAACCCAGGAGACTAAGGGTCCTTCCACTTTCATCCTCTTCATCTTCTCACCCAGTAGCAGGGGCTGAATGGTGTTGAAGGCACTGGAGAAGTCAAAAAACATAACCCTCACAGTGCAACCTGCGTTGTCCAGGTGAGAGTAGGCCCTCTGCAGAAGGTAGATGATTGCATCATCCACACTGATGTTGCGCTTGTAGAAACATCTCAAGGAAGCACCTGAACTCAAATTTAAGTCTCATAGCAAAGGGTCTGAATACTTATATAAACAAGGTATTCCTGTATTTTATTTTTAATTCAATTGCAAAACATTCTACAAAAAAATAAAAAATAATTAGCTTTGTCATTATGGTTTTGTGTGCAGATTGATGAGGAAAAACATGTATTTAATCATTTTTAGAATAAGGCTGTAACAAAATAAATACGGAAAAAGTCAAGGGGTCTGAATATCTTCAGAATGCACTGTATGGTGGAAAGCTCCGTGGAGCAGTTAGACGAAGGATTCGTAGACAGTGAAGACAAAATAATGTCTGGTCAATATCTGTCTTTGTTCATAAGGGATTATGTGATTTGTATAGTATGACTATATGAACATAAATCATTGAATAAGGTCAATGGGCAGATAGAGAGGAAGAGGAAGCAAGTCAATGGGCAGATAGAGAAGAAGAGGCAAGTCAATGGGCAGATAGAGAGGAAGAGGCAAGTCAATAGAGAGGAAGAGGCAAGTCAATGGGCAGATAGAGAGGAGGAGGAGGCAAGTCAATGGGCAGATAGAGAGGAAGAGGAAGCAAGTCAATGGGCAGATAGAGAGGAAGAGGCAAGTCAATAGAGAGGAAGAGGCAAGTCAATGGGCAGATAGAGAGGAAGAGGAGGCAAGTCAATGGGCAGATAGAGAGGAAGAGGAGGCAAGTCAATGGGCAGATAGAGAGGAAGAGGAGGCAAGTCAATGGGCAGATAGAGAGGAAGAGGAGGCAAGTCAATGGGCAGATAGAGAGGAAGAGGAGGCAAGTCAATGGGCAGATAGAGAGGAAGAGGAGGCAAGTCAATGGGCAGATAGAGAGGAAGAGGAGGCAAGTCAATGGGCAGATAGAGAGGAAGAGGAGGCAAGTCAATGGGCAGATAGAGAGGAAGAGGAGGCAAGTCAATGGGCAGATAGAGAGGAGGAAAGAGAGAAATTAGAAAGAAAGTTAGTTCTAGGCAGAATCACATTTTCAACCAGATGGTAGGCATAATTGAGCAGCGAGAGAGAGAGCGAGAGAGCGAGAGAGCGAGAGAGCGGGAGAGAGAGAGAGAGAGCGAGAGAGAGAGAGAGAGAGAGAGCGAGAGAGCGAGAGAGCGAGAGAGAGAGAGAGAGAGAGAGAGAGAGAGAGAGAGAGAGAGAGAGAAAGAGGTGAAGTGAAGCCACTTTGCACTGAGTGGTAAGTGAGTTAGCCAGTTGTGGGTGCAGATGGAGAGCCAGGTAAAAAGCCATTAACACTATATTCCAGGTCCTAGCTAAAGAAGCGGAACTCCATTTTCACCTTTCTAAGGAGCAAATACAAGACTAGAAAATGAGGCAATGTGAGAACAAAGGCTGTTCGTAGCTTCCTCCAAATGTCTCATCTCTTTCCAACAGGTTTCAAGCTGTTTGGAAGAGAAGAACCAGAACCGTCACCCTCTCTCCTCCGCATTACCTCTGAAAGACTAAGTGTAATTAAACCTGCGTTCTCCTGGAAGACGATTAAAGTGGAGAGTTCAGACTATAGCCTAACTCGGCTGCCTCCGCAGTAGTCATTAGCTACTGTTAAATTCACCATCATAAAGAGACAAACCCAGTGCATTGATCCAGTCATTAACTCAGTTAAGCCTCCTCCTATTCAGACGCACCTGAAAGACCTTACAGCGCTCTCTCCCCTCCATATTTTCTCTCTGTCAGATATCTTAGAGTGTATGTTATTAAGTATAGTGTTCCAATCCTGCAGTACAGTACACACACATCAAAACCCCTAGCATGTGGAGAATATAAGATCTGAGTCTGGTCTCTCTCTCTCTAGAATATAAGATCTGAGTCTGGTCTCTCTCTCTCTAGAATATAAGATCTGAGTCTGGTCTCTCTCTCTCTAGAATATAAGATCTGAGTCTGGTCTCTCTCTCTCTAGAATATAAGATCTGAGTCTGGTCTCTCTCTCTCTAGAATATAAGATCTGAGTCTGGTCTCTCTCTCTCTAGAATATAAGATCTGAGTCTGGTCTCTCTCTCTCTAGAATATAAGATCTGAGTCTGGTCTCTCTCTCTCTAGAATATAAGATCTGAGTCTGGTCTCTCTCTCTCTAGAATATAAGATCTGAGTCTGGTCTCTCTCTCTGGACAATATAAGATCTGAGTATGGTCTCTCTCTCTGGACAATATCTGGTTTCTCTCTCTGTCTTTCTCGCTGGAGAATATAATTAGGGAATCGGAATCGGCCGATACGAGATAGTGGTAGTCCTATTTTCCCTTCTAATGGCCGATACAGAAAACCGATCTTTGACGTAAAATACGTGAGCCAAGAGTTGATTTGCGCCAGTAAAGCTCTCAACATGTCGGCCGTGTGGCAATTTCACAACGTGTCGGAGACAGATGTAACTAATGCAATATATGTAAATCCAGTGTATCTCGAGGTGGAAGCAAGTCAAAAAAATGTATACAACAAACTTAATAAGACACTTGAAAGTGCATCACCTGGAGGAGCAGAAGGAGTATGTGAAGCTAGATCAAGTCCCGAAGCCAAGCCAGCCGTGGCTCAGCCAAGGAAACTATACAGAAAACCCAAATGTACAGCCGCGACAGTCAAAAAGCCAAAGCGATCACATCAAAAATAATGTAGTTTATTGGACTTGACGACCAGCCCTTTAGTGTGGTCGAGGACCTGGGATTCCGCCGGCTAATGTCGCATATGGAGCCAAGCTATAATCTTCTGAGTCGTAGATATTTTGCTGATGCTGCACTGCCGGAGCTATATCAAACTGTGTATTCACACATTGACAGCCTAATGAAAGACAATGTTACGTCGATCAGTTTTACAAGTGATATTTGGAGCTCAGACGTATGCCCAATGTCAACGCTAAGTTTGACAGCTCAGTTTATTGATGCTGACTTCAATCTTCATCAAGTGATTCTACATCCGCAAGAATTCCCAGGCTGTCATTCTGCTGCAGCTCTTTCTGCAGGATACGAGAACATGTTCCAAAAGTGGAATATTCTGAAAGGAAAGGTACGTCATACTGCGAGACAATGCCCGGAACATGGCTAAATGCATGCAAGACGCTTCATTGCCAAGCTTACCATGCTTAGCCTACAAATCGTTGGCCACATTGAACATTCGCATCTCGCCTACTCCAGATTGCAAACTGTGCAGACACAGCTAAACCAGCCGATCAAAAGGCTGCAACAGGATGTACCCACCAGGTGGAATAGCACCTTTTATATGCTGCAAAGTCTATTGGAACCGAAGCATGCATTGGGTGCATATTCAGCTGATAACGATTTAACCGCAACGTTAACGGCCAATCAGTGGGGACCGATTGAAAATATGACGTCCCTTCTGGCACCTTTAGAGGAGCTGACCAGAGAAAGCTGCTCATCATCTGCCGCGGATGTTATTCCATCCATAATTACTCTGGAACGTCTCCGTGGCAAAAGTGTTGAAACAGATCGTGGGGTGTAAACTTAAAAAAACACTACTGGAAGAACCTCTTTATTGTGTGGCTACAACCATCGACCCAAGGTGAGAGAGAGCCTTAAACCAGAACAAATATTATTAACTAAATAAATACTGACTAAAACGTATAAGGCCTTTATGAAATCAAAAAGTGAGAGAGTAAACTTTCCCTATTTAGGCTAAATTGAAAATGTATAATTCAGGCCAACTTATTATTTAAAAAGAAATGGTTGGACCAATATATTTGGAAATTTAGCTTAGGATATTACGTTGCAAATATAATAAATCTTGATCAACTAATGTTTTGTTATGGGTACAAGGACAGATATTTCCCAGACGCAGTTAAGGTTCAAGTCAAGCAAAAGCTTTCAAGTGTGTTGGCAGCGATTGACCTTAGCCAACTGGATGAACAGAGGCTGTGTCAATGAGGAGCGAACCAAGAAGACACAGACCAGCCTTCCAAAAAAGTTCCACGATATGGTTCCTTATTGGCAATGTACGAGGAAATATAGAGTGAAACTCCAGAGGCAGGGGAAAGCAGCAGCGGAGCTGTATCACAGATGCAGCTTTAACTCTCAGAGGCACCGATTCCACGGAGCGCACAGCCTCTGTCTTACCGGCAGAACAACAAGGGCCGTTTTCCTGCTCTCACAACCGTGGCAGAGCTGACCTCTCTGCTCCTCCACTAGTGTGGACAGAGAACACTTGTTTAGCTCTGTTTCACATATCGTGGATGAAAAGAGGAACAGACTGTCTTCTGAAAAAGTGGAGATGCTGGTCTTTGTTAAAATAAATCTACCATTGATGTTTAAAGTGAGAAATAGGAGATGGAGCCATATGACGAATTAACCTATTTTAAGTTTATCTCACTGTCTCACTTATTTTCAAAGGTCCATGTTCATTGGCTAATTCATTTGTTTCATAGAATGTTATTTTCTTTTTTACAAAAACCCAACTAATTTTGTTTCCTTTTATTGCCTATTTGTTGGCTTTTCATTTATCTATTTACATGGTTTTTGGCA
>JAKYLM010000092.1:210000-270000 GCA_023634145.1 Thymallus thymallus | reverse complement strand
GTTTCTCTTAAAGCAGCACCGTGGAGCAGGAGGGAAGGAGGGGCCTTTCAACCCCACGTCATCTCTCCCCTAGGAGGCTTTACGGCCCTGAACCCCTCTCTCTCTCTCTGGACCTGATGAGTGGAGGGAGGAAGGAACAAAGAGAAATTCCTCCAATCCTCTCTCTAGTCCTAACACTCCAACTAGTTATTAACAGATCAGGATCTAGTCCTAACACTCCAACTAGTTATTAACAGATCAGGATCTAGTTCTAACACTCCAACTAGTTATTAACAGATCAGGATCTAGTCCTAACACTCCAACTAGTTATTAACAGATCAGGATCTAGTCCTAACACTCCAACTAGTTTATTAACAGATCAGGATCTAGTTCTAACACTCCAACTAGTTATTAACAGATCAGGATCTAGTCCTAACACTCCAACTAGTTATTAACAGATCAGGATCTAGTCCTAACACTCCAACTAGTTATTAACAGATCAGGATCTAGTTCTCCAACTACACACTAAACATGGGAAGCTTGCCAGACACACACAGTACTCCTCCCCTCTGCTGTGATGAAATATTAAATCAGTATGGATTCAGCTTCCATACTCCGTCATGACCCCAGGTTACCTTTAACATCGTTTTAACACGCTTCATACTTCATGATCTCTACTATTAAGAGGAAGCTAACCATGTCCCTGTGGACAGCTAGCTAATGCAGGTTTCTCCTGAGGCAGAACGAGATTAAGATGACAGGTACATGTGTTAGACAAAATTCAACATACAGATGTTCACAATTCTAGCTCTATAGCCAACATAAACCTGTTTACTTGAATGCATCTCTCTCTCCCTCTCTCCCTCCCTCCCAGAGAGGAGAGAGAGAGAGAGAGAGAGAGAGAGAGAGAGAGAGAGAGAGAGACAGAGAGAGAGAGAGAGAGAGAGAGAGAGAGAGGAGAGAGAGAGAGAGAGAGAGAGAGAGAGAGAGGGGGGGGGGGGAGAGAGAGAGAGAGCGAGAGAGAGAGAGAGAGAGAGAGCACGGTAGGTTAACAGGCCAGCAGCAGTGTGTGGGATTCCTGACCTTCTTGTCATCGTCACTGACAGAGAAACACCGATGTGCAGTGGAGCACAGTCACTGGCTGTATCCCAAATGACACCCTATTCCCTGCAGGGTACTCCGCAGAGGAAGGCCTTTTCCTGTCCTACAGATGAAATGCATGTTTAGGTTCCACCTCCACAGAATGACCAAGGCTGTGTTTACATGTATATTCACCAACTGGGTGTTAGAATCTCCACATTGGAGATGATAAAGATAAACTAATAGGACACTGACAGCTAGCATGCTAACCGTATCTAGCTAGCATGCTAACCATATCTAGCTAGCATGCTAACCGTATCTAGCTAGCATGCTAACCGTATCTAGCTAGCATGCTAACCGTATCTAGCTAGCATGCTAACCGTATCTAGCTAGCATGCTAACCATATCTAGCTAGCATGCTAACCGTATCTAGCTAGCATGCTAACCATATCTAGCTAGCATGCTAACCGTATCTAGCTAGCATGCTAACCGTATCTAGCTAGCATGCTAACCGTATCTAGCTAGCATGCTAACCGTATATAGCTAGCTAATGTTATCTGTGGTTGCTGTTTTTTTGACCTCACCACAGATGGAAACCACTGGCCTGTCTTTGACTACACCACAAATGGAAACCACTGGCCTGTCTTTGACTACACCACAGATGGAAACCACTGGCCTGTCTTTGACTACACCACAGATGGAAACCACTGGCCTGTCTTTGACTACACCACAGATGGAAACCACTGGCCTGTCTTTGACCTCACCACAGATGGAAACCACTGGCCTGTCTTTGACCTCACCTGGCATTTCTTTGACTTCGCCATCTATAGTTATCTCCAAAGTTGTGTCATCTTCCATAAATTCCGTCATAGAAACAGTTAGAAAGAATAAGATGAATCTCTAGTAATATGGATAACTATTGAAAGAGCTTTTCTACATTGTAATGGCCACTGTAACCTTTGGTACGGTGCTGGCAGGCTTCAGCAGCGGTACAGCCAAGTCAGTCCTGCTCATGGTTGTCACGGGGGAAGTGAGATGACAGGCCACAATGACTTTGCTCATGATCAGGCACGCCACAAATGACATGTAACTAACTCTACATTTCTTGAATTGTCTTTTGTGGTGCCTTTTCAGTATCTGGACAGACACTTGTGGTTTCTAGTTACCGTTACACCAATCACAGCAGTGGGGGGGCAGTGAAGCAAAACAGTTGTGGTCAAAACCTTGAATCTTTGGGTCATGGGGGAGCAGGTTTCAAAATGCTATCATATCACGCAATAATACCATTTATAAAATGGTCAGATACTGTATATATTTTTAATATATAATAATACTAATTATCCAATGGACTATGATACTTTTCTTCTAAAAATAAGCTGAGGTCCAAAAGCATACGTCACCACCTTGGTGGGTGGTAACATTCCAATAAAACCCAGCTTTGAAACTAAACGTTGAAACTAAAACCCAGCTTTGAAACTAAGCTCGAGGCCCTGGGTCAGAACCATAGTACCCACCAAGCTCATCATTAAGCTCGAGGCCCTGGGTCAGAACCCCTCCCTGGGCAACTGGGCCCTGGACTTCCTAATGGGACAACCACTTGGTGAAAGTATCTCCAACTCAATCATCAAGTTTGCAGACGACACAACTGTGGTAAGCCTGATTACCAACCGATGAAACCTACATGGAGGAGGTGGGAGGCCTTGCGGAGTTGTGCCAGGAAAATAACCTCTCCCTCAACAAAACGAACAAGCAGATCGTACTCGTACTAATAACCCGGTACTCTAACCTGCACCTTAGAGACCTCTGCCCTATCTACATAGAGTCATGGAACACTGGTCACTTTAATAACGTTTACTTGAGACAATTGAGACATGGATTGTGTGCCATTCAGAGGGTGAATGGGCAAGACAAAAGATTTAAGTTCATTTGAACGGGGTATGGTAGTAGGTACCAGCCGCACCGGTCTGTGTCAAGAACTGCAAGGCTGCTGGGTTTTTCATGCTCAACAGTTTCCTGTGTGTATCAAGAATGGTCCACACCCAAAGGACATCCAGCCAACTTGACACAACTGTGGAACGCATTGTAGAGTCTATGCCACGATGAATTTTGGCTGTTCTGAGGGCAAAAGGGGCTGCAACTCGATATTAGGAAGGTGTATCATGTGTTTTTATTGCTAGGTAGACCTGATACTGCACTGTTGAAACTAGAAGCACAACCATTTCACTGCACCTGAGATAACATCTGCAAATCTGTGTAAGCGACCAATAAACGTTGATATGATTCCTGTCTCCTCTCCTTCCTCTCCCTGATCCCTGTGCTACATAGTGTTGTGATGTGATTATTAACAGATTGGGTGTAGAGGATGAAACCCTGCCAGGTGTGACATATCCCCCTCCTCCTCCCTCCCTCCGCCAACGACCGTATCCGTCTCCGTTTGTGTCTCGTCGCCTCGTGCCCGGTCACCGTGGAAACAGTGGGGCCGCTGTGTTTAACACTTAGCGGTCCCCCCGGAGTCGGTCATCCGTGGCAATGTCGCTCAACCCGATAAGAGACCGCGCTCCCCGTCGCCCACGACGACGGAAACGGAGCCAATTAAGCGTTGTTTCCAGATGCGGAGGAGTGGGTGGCTCATCTATCAGACTGTGTGTGTGTGATAGAGAGAGAGAGAGAGTGTGTGTGTGTGTGTGTGTGTGTGCTCATCCATCAGTCTGAGATATGAGAGGAGAGTCGGGCTGAGCCTCTGATCCATCAGTCTGGTACTCTACTGGCCAGGACCCATCAGTCTGGTACTCTACTGGCCAGGACCCATCAGTCTGGTACTCTACTGGCCAGGACCCATCAGTCTGGTACTCTACTGGCCAGGACCCATCAGTCTGGTACTCTACTGGCCAGGACCCATCAGTCTGGTACTCTACTGGCCAGGACCCATCAGTCTGGTACTCTACTGGCCAGGACCCATCAGTCTGGTACTCTACTGGCCAGGACCCATCAGTCTGGTACTCTACTGGCCAGGACCCATCCGTCTGGTACTCTACTGGCCAGGACCCATCAGTCTGGTACTCTACTGGCCAGGACCCATCAGTCTGGTACTCTACTGGCCAGGAAATAAACAAGAGAGCATGTTGCTCTCGCCTCACAGATAGACATGTTGATGTAGAAAACAGTGATGAGTTTTGTAACCATCACCATGGAATTCTACTCGTCTGCTAAATGAACTAGTGTAGCCCACAGCCATATGGCATAGCCAGATCAGGTCCTAACATAAGGACAACTCAGAAATAGTCTACATTTTCTTCATATCATGCTTCTTTAGACCAGTCTAAAGGTGTAGGCTATATTACATGGATTTATTAGACTTTTTAACATGTAGATGATCCAAAGGTCAGGGATGATAAACCTGTTTATGTTCATTAACGGTGAGTCAGACCGGCAGTTATTTGCTTGACAATCACTGTCTGAATTCAGCCCTACACACAGACACACAGACAGCTGACACACACACACACACACACACAGACACACAGACAGCTGACACACACACACACACACACACACACACACACACACACACACACACACACACAGACAGCTGACACACACACACACACACAGCTGCTCATCCCCAGGGGAGGGGTGGGGAACAGCTTTGGCCCCCAGATGTTGTTGACTCCCTCAGGCTGTAATACCTGTATCAGCCAACACCCTCCTGTTCTGTCACACTCACACGGGCGCAGAAACTAACGCAAAAACACGCACATCTGGACGCAGGACCCCCCCCCCCCCCCCCCCCCCCCCCCACACACACACACTAGGGTGTGAACCTTTAAAAGTTAAAACAGTTGGTTTTTTTTGTAGATGCGGAAAGTCAACACCCTAGTGGGTCAACTTTAGCAACAACAAAGAGCGTTGAAGCGGCTGAACATGAAGATGTTATGAAGATTATAATCTACATGATCAGTTACTGAAAACAAAACAGCAAAACAGTTTAAAGAAAGCAAACCAATGTTATTAGTTGTCTAGACTTTACTGCAAATGATACTTAAGTCTTGAGAAAAAACAATTCACTAATATTACAGTTAATCGTGACAGCCTTTACAATATAACGCTTGTGACCACAACACACACACACACACACACACACACACACACACACACACACACACACACACACACACACACACACACACACACACACACACCACACATCTAAATATTGCACTTGGGGGAAACCAACAGGTATTCTATTTTAGCTGTATTATTTTGGTCACTATAGTAGACATGGATTAAGTACACAAGGCTACATGTGTGATAAAATAACATTCACTGAATAAAACATGTAATAATACCCCCTCTCTCACACACACGTGTTACTGTCAAGTTCAACACAACAACAGCAATATCTTTGGGCTACACTGACATTATTACATTGTACACTTTCTGCCTGTGGACATCTGTTCTACAATGTGCCAGCAGAGCATGATACCTTTTGTTGGCATAATTGACCTCTTTCAGGCAGAGAGTACACCTGGCATACCCCTTTTATCCACTGTATTGACAAAGTGAGAAAGAGGGAAAGTGTGTGGTGTCCTGCTTAAGCCAGGCCCAGCTCCACCAACACTTCATCCCTGAATCCACACGTTTAACAAGCAACGGCTCATCTTCACCTTATTATCTCATTCAAAAAATGAACCACATACAGTAGAGGGAAAACATGAGTTCACAGATAGTAGATAGTTCGTTAGCTAGTTAACATTTCACACAGATTGCCAGGGATCAGTAAGCAACTAACGCGTTATAACTTGAGGAACGGCAAGGAGTCGTATAACATTACCAGTTAATACTATAGTGAATTGGTTAGGTTACTAACGTTAGCTCATCTGATGTTGTAACGTTACCAGTTAATACTATAGTGAATTGGTTAGGTTACTAACGTTAGCTCATCTGATGTTGTAACATTACCAGTTAATACTATAGTGAATTGGTTAGGTTACTAACGTTAGCTCATCTGATGTTGTAACGTTACCAGTTAATACTATAGTGAATTGGTTAGGTTACTAACGTTAGCTCATCTGATGTTGTAACGTTACAAGTTAATACTATAGTGAATTGGTTAGGTTACTAACGTTAGCTCATCTGATGTTGTAACGTTACCAGTTAATACTATAGTGAATTGGTTAGGTTACTAACGTCAGCTCATCTGATGTTGTAACGTTACCAGTTAATACTATAGTGAATTGGTTAGGTTACTAACGTTAGCTCATCTGATGTTGTAACGTTACCAGTTAATACTATAGTGAATTGGTTAGGTTACTAACGTCAGCTCATCTGATGTTGTAACGTTACCAGTTAATACTATAGTGAATTGGTTAGGTTACTAACGTCAGCTCATCTGATGTTGTAACATTACCAGTTAATACTATAGTGAATTGGTTAAGTTACTAACGTTAGCTCATCTGATGTTGTAACGTTAGATGTCTGACTTATTAGCCAGCTAATTTTCACGCTATAAACTCAGTTATTTGATCTATTAAGTTGGCTAATGTTGCTCAACATTTCTCTGGCTAACTAACGGAGAATTCGATCCAGCTAGCAAGATAATAATATGTTCCACCACACTTTCTCCCTCAGCTCAAACTTTCCAAATGTCAGTTGTTTTTCGGTTACAGTTCGTTAAGTATACTTCATCACCTTCATCACCCCGTCTCCGTGGTCATGCTTCTCACCAACCTCTTCATTATCGTTCAGGGGACGCGGTGCTGTAACTGACAAACTGCCTTTCTACTCTCTGCTGACCAGAGCACAGGCTCTTTCAAGAGAGAAAGCTGTAACTAGCATGTTGGTTGTAACTTCTCTCTTCAGACGTGTGCTGCATTCTGATAGATAGATAGATAGATAGATAGATAGATAGATAGATAGATAGATAGATAGATAGATAGATAGATATATAGATAGATAGATAGATAGATAGATAGATAGATAGATAGATAGATAGATAGATAGATAGATAGATAGATAGATAGATAGATAGATAGATAGATAGATAGATAGATAGATAGATAGATAGATAGATAGATAGATAGATAGATAGATAGATAGATAGATAGATAGATAGATTGTAACTTCTCTCTTCAGACGCTGCATTCTGTTATGTGAACGACTGGATCCACACAAATCACGTAGGTCTCCTATTTTGGATTTAAAAAGGCAAATTTTGCCGAAAGGTGACTAGTTTGCATTCCTGAAGATACAGCTTTTGATTGCTGATAGGCCTAGTGCACGGTTCTGACTGTCTGTCTGGTGGCCAATCTGCCTATACTGATATATAGGTCTACTGCACGGTTCTGACTGTCTGTCTGGTGGCCAACCTGCCTATACTGATAGATAGGTCTAGTGCACGGTTCTGACTGTCTGTCTGGTGGCCAACCTGCCTATACTGATATATAGGTCTAGTGCACGGTTCTGACTGTCTGTCTGGTGGCCAACCTGCCTATACTGATATATAGGCCTAGTGCACGGTTCTGACTGTCTGTCTGGTGGCCAACCTGCCAATACTGATATATAGGTCTAGTGCACGGTTCTGACTGTCTATCTGGTGGCCAACCTGCCTATACTGATATATAGGCCTAGTGCACGGTTCTGACTGTCTATCTGGTGGCCAACCTGCCTATACTGATATATAGGCCTAGTGCACGGTTCTGACTGTCTATCTGGTGGCCAACCTGCCTATACTGATATATAGGCCTAGTGCACGGTTCTGACTGTCTGTCTGGTGGCCAACCGGCCTATACTGATATATAGGTCTAGTGCACGGTTCTGACTGTCTGTCTGGTGGCCAACCTGCCTATACTGATAGATAGGTCTAGTGCACGGTTCTGACTGTCTGTCTGGTGGCCAACCTGCCTATACTGATATATAGGTCTAGTGCACGGTTCTGACTGTCTGTCTGGTGGCCAACCTGCCTATACTGATATATAGGTCTAGTGCACGGTTCTGACTGTCTGTCTGGTGGCCAACCTGCCTATACTGATAGATAGGTCTAGTGCACGGTTCTGACTGTCTGTCTGGTGGCCAACCTGCCTATACTGATATATAGGTCTAGTGCACGGTTCTGACTGTCTGTCTGGTGGCCAACCTGCCTATACTGATATATAGGTCTAGTGCACGGTTCTGACTGTCTGTCTGGTGGCCAACCTGCCTATACTGATATATAGGTCTAGTGCACGGTTCTGACTGTCTGTCTGGTGGCCAACCTGCCTATACTGATAGATAGGTCTAGTGCACGGTTCTGACTATCTGTCTGGTGGCCAACCTGCCTATACTGATATATAGGTCTAGTGCACGGTTCTGACTGTCTGTCTGGTGGCCAACCTGCCTATACTGATAGATAGGTCTAGTGCACGGTTCTGACTGTCTGTCTGGTGGCCAACCTGCCTATACTGATAGATAGGTCTAGTGCACGGTTCTGACTGTACTGTGCCCCTCCCCTCTTTCTCCAGCCCTCGCTAGTTCGCTATGAAAGATGGTTACAGAAGGGAATGCTAACTGTGAGGTGGAGTTGAGGTACAGTAATGGTAGTACAGGTGCAATGATTAACCATCTGAAAGGGACGCACCGTGAGACCCAATCCATCTGAAAGGGACACACCGTGAGACCCAAACCATCTGAAAGGGACACACCGTGAGACCCAAACCATCTGAAAGGGACACACCGTGAGACCCAAACCATCTGAAAGGGACACACCGTGAGACCCAAACCATCTGAAAGGGACACACCGTGAGACCCAAACCATCTGAAAGGGACACACCGTGAGACCCAAACCATCTGAAAGGGACACACCGTGAGACCCAAACCATCTGAAAGGGACTGTTATATTAACTCTGATTTAGACACTAGCCTGTGTCTGTATTCTGTCCTGAGGCTCTTTATTCATGTATTAATATTCATTCACCAGAGGGAGGTTTAATAAGCTGTTCTGTCCTGGGAGACGTGTGGATAATGAACAAAGTCTGAGGCTCAAATGGCTCCTTATTCCCTATGTAGCCCATAGGGCTCTGGTCAAAAGTAGTGCACAATAGAGGGAATAGCGTGCCATTTGGGACACGACCAAGCACTTAAAAGAAAGGCCCAGGATCAAATCACTTCATATTAATAACAGGCTTTTAATTCCTCTCGTTAGAACCTCAAACTGAATACATGGAAAAACATCCATTAATTGTAATAATTTGTTAGCGGCTGATCTGGTCTGATCTGATCTGATCTGATCTGATCTGGTCTGATCTGGTCTGATCTGGTCTGATCTGGTCTAATCTGATCTGGTCTGATCTGGTCTGATCTGATCTGATCTGGTCTGATCTGGTCTGATCTGGTCTGATCTGGTCTGATCTGGTCTGGTCTGATCTGGTCTGATCTGGTCTAATCTGATCTGGTCTGATCTGGTCTGATCTGATCTGATCTGGTCTGATCTGGTCTGATCTGGTCTGATCTGGTCTGGTCTGATCTGGTCTGATCTGGTCTGATCTGGTCTGATCTGATCTGATCTGGTCTGATCTGGTCTGATCTGGTCTGATCTGGTCTGATCTGATCTGATCTGGTCTGATCTGGTCTGATCTGGTCTGATCTGATCTGGTCTGATCTGGTCTGATCTGAAGAGCACAATGGAATTGACCCTGTTCACAGCTCCTCCTCTGGTAGACAGAAACATCTAAGCCTGGGGCTTTGGAAGGTATTGTCACTTACCTTAATCACAGTGAACTTAATCACACTGTCACTCATGTTCAACTGACCAATGGATGTATTAGTTAGTTAGTTTGGTTGTGGTTCAGGTTTCTATAGACCAATGGATGTACAGTTGGAGTTAAGGTTTCATGCAGTGGAAAATGTTACTTTTGTGTGATTCGTGTTCTGACAAATGAGTCAAAATGTATTTCAAAGTAATAACTGAGTCTCCAATGTTCCTTCTCATTAGTTTCAGGTCTGCTGAGCACAAACTTGAACGTTGCGAAAGTTCTGTGCAACTTCCAGTGCAATGAGGCTTTTACGGTTTTAACAGTGACCAAGTAGGCTGCTGTGGCTATTTCATCATAATGTAAGCCTAGAGTCAAAAACAATGGAGAAAATGCATCCCATAACATGGAAATAGCTGTTGTATCATTCAGCCTCCAGTAGCAGCCAATGTGTGGTGTTCAGTGGAGGTCTACATTCCATGAGGCTTTAGAAAAAGACATGCAGGGCTTTATATGAACCTGTTCATCCACTGGTCCTTCAGACTAGGAGGTGACTGAACATGTTGTGTTGTTTGATGCAAGAAACCACTTTACAAAATAAAATGCATTATTATTCCATACCATTATTACAGAGAATCAGACAATATTATGCTACCCTCTGTCTATTGGCTACTTAGTTTATTCAGGTCTTAAAATACAACACTAGCCCTTTAAGCTCTTTACCTGACTTGCTTTTCAAATGTAAGTCTAGAAATGTAGACATTTTGTGCTCTATTAGGAAGCAACCACTCACCTATAACTGGGTTAATAACTCACTCACTAGCACAGGATATGAACAACATGTGCACAAATGGCTACATGCAGCTCTCACTCTGACCTCAAAACAAGCACATCTACTCACGACCACAGCTGTAAACACAGTCCAGTTCAAAGTAAATGGCACAGATCCATATATGGCAATGGTTGATTTGCATATAGTCTTACTGCAGCTCTGATTGGTTATGCCGCACTGGTCTGTGTGGAGTACAGGCTGCAATAGAATCCTACTTCAGTAATAATATAGTCTGTATATTCCATCCCAGTTCCTATATTCCTCAGACAGTAATAATATAGTCTGTATATTCCATCCCAGTTCCTATATTCCTCAGACAGTAATAATGTAGTCTGTATATTCCATCCCAGTTCCTATATTCCTCAACAGTAATAATATAGTCTGTATATTCCATCCCAGTTCCTATATTCCTCAGACAGTAATAATATAGTCTGTATATTCCATCCCAGTTCCTATATTCCTCAACAGTAATAATATAGTCTGTATATTCCATCCCAGTTCCTATATTCCTCAACAGTAATAATATAGTCTGTATATTCCATCCCAGTTCCTATATTCCTCAACAGTAATAATATAGTCTGTATATTCCATCCCAGTTCCTGTATTCCTCAACAGTAATAATATAGTCTGTATATTCCATCCCAGTTCCTATATTCCTCAACAGTAATAATATAGTCTGTATATTCCATCCCAGTTCCTATATTCCTCAACAGTAATAATATAGTCTGTATATTCCATCCCAGTTCCTATATTCATCAGACAGTAATAATATAGTCTGTATATTCCATCCCAGTTCCTATATTCCTCAACAGTAATAATATAGTCTGTATATTCCATCCCAGTTCCTATATTCATCAGACAGTAATAATATAGTCTGTATATTCCATCCCAGTTCCTATATTCCTCAACAGTAATAATATAGTCTGTATATTCCATCCCAGTTCCTATATTCCTCAGACAGTAATAATATAGTCTGTATATTCCATCCCAGTTCCTATATTGCTCAGACAGTAATAATATAGTCTGTATATTCCATCCCAGTTCCTATATTCCTCAACAGTAATAATATAGTCTGTATATTCCATCCCAGTTCCTATATTCATCAGACAGTAATAATATAGTCTGTATATTCCATCCCAGTTCCTATATTCATCAGACAGTAATAATATAGTCTGTATATTCCATCCCAGTTCCTATATTCCTCAACAGTAATAATATAGTCTGTATATTCCATCCCAGTTCCTTTATTCCTCAGACAGTAATAATATAGTCTGTATATTCCATCCCAGTTCCTATATTCCTCAGACAGTAATAATATAGTCTGTATATTCCATCCCAGTTCCTATATTCCTCAACAGTAATAATATAGTCTGTATATTCCATCCCAGTTCCTATATTCCTCAACAGTAATAACATAGTCTGTATATTCCATCCCAGTTCCTATATTCCTCAGACAGTAATAATATAGTCTGTATATTCCATCCCAGTTCCTATATTCCTCAACAGTAGTAATATAGTCTGTATATTCCATCCCAGTTCCTATATTCCTCAACAGTAATAACATAGTCTGTATATTCCATCCCAGTTCCTATATTCCTCAACAGTAATAATATAGTCTGTATATTCCATCCCAGTTCCTATATTCCTCAGACAGTAATAATATAGTCTGTATATTCCATCCCAGTTCCTATATTCCTCAGACAGTAATAATATAGTCTGTATATTCCATCCCAGTTCCTATATTCCTCAACAGTAATAATATAGTCTGTATATTCCATCCCAGTTCCTATATTCCTCAGACAGTAATAATATAGTCTGTATATTCCATCCCAGTTCCTATATTCCTCAGATAGTAATAATATAGTCTGTATATTCCATCCCAGTTCCTATATTGCTCAGACAGAAAGAACAGATAATTATTTTATGTTTTAGTTGGTTGATCATGCCAGGGATGGTGGAGTTAAGAATAAAACTCTGACAAACCTCCATATTTAGGAGTTTAAAAAGATGTAAGTGTTTTCTCCTCTTTGATATAAACTGAGGCATTATGTGAACTGGATAACAGCAGTGTGTGGTGTGTGTGTGTGATGTGTGTGATGTGATGTGTGTGTGGTGTGTGTGTGGTGTGTGTGTGTGTGTGGTGTGTGTGTGTGTGGTGTGTGGTGTGTGTGGGATGTGTGTGTGTGTGGTGTGTGTGTGTGTGTGTGTGTGTGTGGTGTGTGTGTGGTGTGTGTGTGTGTGTGTGTGTGGTGTGTGTGTGTGTGTGTGTGGTGTGTGTGTGTGTGTGTGTGTGGTGTGTGGTGTGTGTGTGGTGTGTGTGTGTGTGTGTGTGTGTGTGTGGTGTGTGTGTGTGTGTGTGTGGTGTGTGTGTGTGTGTGTGTGTGTGTGTGTGTGTGGTGTGTGGTGTGTGTGTGGTGTGTGGTGTGTGTGTGTGTGTGTGTGTGTGTGTGTGTGTGTGTGTGTGTGTGTGTGTGGTGTGTGTGGGGGGGGGGGGGGGGGGGGAGCGGTTGTTCACATGACAAACAGGAGAAGGAGAGGTAATCATCGGGGAAGAGCAACACGGAGTTCACAGAGAGATGGATGAATATTTGATGGAGTGAAAACGGGAACGGAGGAGAGAGAGATGTGGGGGTTTAAAAGTTTCATGTAGATCCAGATGCTGCTGCACTTTAGTGGGGAGGAAGAGGAGGATGAGAGAGATGTGTGTAGCCAGTGATGTTAATTAGTGGGAAGAACAACGGGCGAGAAGACGGGAGGAAGGAGTGTGTGCCTCTCCGTGTGTGTCTCTGTGTGTGTGTGTGTGTGTGGACGCCAGGTCCACCAGCTCCACTCTGACAACAACAGTTCTGACAGCAGGGCTCAGAGGACCATCACTCACTCACTCACTCAGGGAGAGGAAAACACCCCAGACCACACACACACACACACATACACACACACAAAGTGACGAAAGAGACAGAGGACAGACTGTAGCCAGCAAAGATCCTGTCTGAAAAAGAGGACAGACTGTAGCCAGCAGAGATCCTGTCTGAGACAGAGGACAGACTGTAGCCAGCAGAGAGATCCTGTCTGAGACAGAGGACAGACTGTAGCCAGCAGAGATCCTGTCTGATACAGAGGACAGACTGTACCCAGCAGAGATCCTGTCTGACATAGAGGACAGACTGTAGCCAGCAGAGATCCTGTCTGATTCAGAGGACAGACTGTAGCCAGCAGAGATCCTGTCTGAAACAGAGGACAGACTGTAGCCAGCAGAGATCCTGTCTGAGACAGAGGACAGACTGTATCCAGCAGAGATCCTGTCTGACATAGAGGACAGACTGTAGCCAGCAGAGATCCTGTCTGAGACAGAGGACAGACTGTAGCCAGCAGAGATCCTGTCTGAGACAGAGGACAGACTGTAGCCAGCAGAGATCCTGTCTGAGACAGAGGACAGACTGTATCCAGCAGAGATCCTGTCTGATACAGAGGACAGACTGTAGCCAGCAGAGATCCTGTCTGAGACAGGGGACAGACTGTAGCCAGCAGAGATCCTGTCTGAGACAGAGGACAGACTGTAGCCAGCAGAGATCCTGTCTGAGACAGAGGACAGACTGTAGCCAGCAGATATCATGTCTGAGACAGAGGACAGAATGTAGCCAGCAGAGATCCTGTCTGAGACAGAGGACAGACTGTAGCCAGCAGAGATCCTGTCTGAGACAGAGGACAGACTGTAGCCAGCAGAGATCCTGTCTGACATAGAGGACAGACTGTAGCCAGCAGAGATCCTGTCTGAAGAAGTAGAAGACATAAATAAAGGAACTGCATTAACTATAAGCTCTGATTTACAGCGGCATACGGCATGTTACAGAGCACTCCTGTCTCTGTCTCTGTCTCTGTCTCTGTGTGTGTGTGTGGTTTGGTGTGTGGTGTGTGTGTGTGTGTGTGTGTGGTGTGTGTGTGGTGTGTGTGTGGTGTGTGTGTGTGTGTGTGTGTGTGTGTGTGTGTGTGTGTGTGTGTGTGTGTGTGTGTGTGTGTGTGTGTGTGTGTGGTGTGTGTGGTGTGTGGTGTGTGTGTGTGTGTGTGTGTGTGTGTGTGGTGTGTGTGTGTGTGTGTGTGTGTGTGTGTGTGTGTGTGTGTGTGTGTGTGTGTGTGTGTGTGTGTTTGTGTGTGTGTGTGTGTGTGTGTGTGTGTGTGTGTGTGTGGTGTGTGTGTGTGTGTGTGTGTGTGTGTGTGTGTGTGTGTGTGTGTGTGTGTGGTGTGTGTGTGGTGTGTGTGGTGTGTGTGTGTGTGTGTGTGTGTGTGTGTGTGTGTGTGTGTGTGTGTGTGTGTGTGTGTGTGTGTGTGTGTGTGTGTGTAATTCTCTACAACATGAGGTTGTGAAACACTGTTCCTCTATCCATTAACATGAAGCTACATCAAACCTGCTGTGTTCATTACTGTAACCACTAACCCCTAGATCAAACCTGTCAAGTGACCTGTTATACTGTATGTCTCTCCCATCTCTCTTCTAGTTATACTGTATGTCTCTCCCATCTCTCTTCTAGTTATACTGTATGTCTCTCCCATCTCTCTTCTAGTTATACTGTATGTCTCTCCCATCTCTCTCCTAGTTATACTGTATGTCTCTCCCATCTCTCTCCTAGTTATACTGTATGTCTCTCCCATCTCCTAGTTATACTGTATGTCTCTCTCATCTCTCTTCTAGTTATACTCTATGTCTCTCTCATCTCTCTTCTAGTTATACTGTATGTCTCTCCCATCTCTCATCTAGTTATACTGTATGTCTCTCCCATCTCCTAGTTATACTGTATGTCTCTCTCATCTCTCTTCTAGTTATACTCTATGTCTCTCTCATCTCTCTTCTAGTTATACTGTATGTCTCTCCCATCTCTCTTCTAGTTATACTGTATGTCTCTCTCATCTCTCTTCTAGTTATACTGTATGTCTCTCTCATCTCTCATCTAGTTATACTGTATGTCTCTCTCATCTCTCTTCTAGTTATACTGTATGTCTCTCCCATCTCTCTTCTAGTTATACTGTATGTTTCTCTCATCTCTCTTCTCGTTATACTGTATGTCTCTCTCATCTCTTTTCTAGTTATACTGTATGTCTCTCCCATCTCTCTTCTAGTTATACTGTATGTCTCTCCCATCTCTCTTCTAGTTATACTGTATGTCTCTGTCATCTCTCTTCTAGTTATACTGTATGTCTCTCCCATCTCTCTTCGAGTTATACTGTATGCCTCTCTCATCTCTCTCCTAGTTATACTGTATGTCTCTCTCATCTCTCTGCTAGTTATATGTCTCTCCCAACATACTTTTTGATATATAATGACAACAACAACAACAGTACAGGTGTTTCCAGAGGACCTCAGAGAACATCTTTAACATTTCCTTACCAACAGCCATAAAAAGATACATCAGCCTGGCTCCTCTCTCTCTCTCTCTGAAGAATATAAGATTTGAGTCTGGTCTCTCTTTCTGGACAATATAAGAATGAGTCTGGTCTCTCTCTCTGAACAATATAAGATCTTGGTCTGGTCTCTCTCTCTCTCTCTGGAGAATATAAGATCATATTCTGGTCTCTCTCTTCTAGTTATACTGTATGTTTCTCTCATCTCTCTTCTCGTTATACTGTATGTCTCTCTCATCTCTTTTCTAGTTATACTGTATGTCTCTCCCATCTCTCTTCTAGTTATACTGTATGTCTCTCCCATCTCTCTTCTAGTTATACTGTATGTCTCTGTCATCTCTCTTCTAGTTATACTGTATGTCTCTCCCATCTCTCTTCGAGTTATACTGTATGCCTCTCTCATCTCTCTCCTAGTTATACTGTATGTCTCTCTCATCTCTCTGCTAGTTATATGTCTCTCCCAACATACTTTTTGATATATAATGACAACAACAACAACAGTACAGGTGTTTCCAGAGGACCTCAGAGAACATCTTTAACATTTCCTTACCAACAGCCATAAAAAGATACATCAGCCTGGCTCCTCTCTCTCTCTCTCTGAAGAATATAAGATTTGAGTCTGGTCTCTCTTTCTGGACAATATAAGAATGAGTCTGGTCTCTCTCTCTGAACAATATAAGATCTTGGTCTGGTCTCTCTCTCTCTCTCTGGAGAATATAAGATCATATTCTGGTCTCTCTCTGGAGAATATAAGATCTGAATCAGGTCTCTCTCTCTCTGGACAATATAAGATCTGAGTCTGGTCTTTCTCTCTGGAGAATATAAGATCTGAATCAGGTCTCTCTCTCTCTGGACAATATAAGATCTGAGTCTGGTCTCTCTCTCGGGACAATAAGATCTGAGTTCTCTCTCTTTCCCTCTCGCTCCCTCCCTCCCTCTCTGAAAGGATCAGAAGCTGTAGTCAGACGGCCTTGGTTCAGCACGGCCAGATGTTGTTCTCTCTATTCTCAGTGATATTAGTTCACACTATTACAATTAATATTGAATCTCACTTAATTTCTGCACATTCGTACAGCTGTTTAACAAGCTGGACCATATGCCTGATCTTATGGGGAAGGAAACACTGGTGTTAGGATACATCCCAAATGTCACCCTACTACCTATTTACCGATAGTGCACTACTTTTAAACAGAGTGCATTGTAAAGTAGTGCACTACATAGTGAATAGGGTGCCATTTGGGAAGCATCCTTTGTGTTGTGATCAGCTTGAAACAGGTTTCAACAGGACACCAAGGAGACCCTTGTGTTGGTGCACATCTGTATAAGACGATCTAGATGATACCATGAATCTATCCCAACACCTCTACACTAACAGGACCTGAACACTTAGTGATGATACCATGAATCTATCCCAACACCTCTACACTAACAGGACCTGAACACTTAGAGATGATACCATGACTCCGTCCCAACACCTCTACACTAACAGGACCTGAACACTTAGTGATGATACCATGACTCCGTCCCAACACCTCTACACTAACAGGACCTGAACACTTAGTGATGATACCATGAATCTATCCCAACACCTCTACACTAACAGGACCTGAACACTTAGTGATGATACCATGAATCTATCCCAACACCTCTACACTAACAGGACCTGAACACTTAGTGATGATACCATGAATCTATCCCAAAACCTCTACACTAACAGGACCTGAACACTTAGTGATGATACCATGAATCTATCCCAACACCTCTACACTAACAGGACCTGAACACTTAGTGATGATACCATGAATCCATCCCAACACCTCTACACTAACAGGACCTGAACACTTAGTGATGATACCATGAATCCATCCCAACACCTCTACACTAACAGGACCTGAACACTTAGTGATGATACCATGACTCCATCCCAACACCTCTACACTAACAGGACCTGAACACTTAGAGATGATACCATGAATCCATCCCAACACCTCTACACTAACAGACCTGAACACTTAGAGATGATACCATGAACCTCTACACTAACAGACCTGAACACTTAGTGATGATACCATGAATCTATCCCAAATCCTCTACACTAAGAGGACCTGAACACTTAGAGATGATACCATGAATCCATCCCAACACCTCTACACTAACAGACCTGAACACTTAGAGATGATGCCATGAACCTCTACACTAACAGACCTGAACACTTAGTGATGATACCATGAATCTATCCCAAAACCTCTACACTAACAGGACCTGAACACTTAGTGATGATACCATGAATCTATCCCAAAACCTCTACGCTAACAGGACCTGAACACTTAGTGATGATACCATGAATCTATCCCAAAACCTCTACACTAACAGGACCTGAACACTTAGTGATGATACCATGAATCTATCCCAACACCTCTACACTAACAGGACCTGAACACTTAGTGATGATACCATGAATCTATCCCAAAACCTCTACACTAACAGGACCTGAACACTTAGTGATGATACCATGAATCTATCCCAAAACCTCTACACTAACAGGACCTGAACACTTAGTGATGATACCATGAATCCATCCCAAAACCTCTACACTAACAGGACCTGAACACTTAGTGATGATACCATGAATCCATCCCAAAACCTCTACACTAACAGGACCTGAACACTTAGTGATGATACCATGAATCCATCCCAACACCTCTACACTAACAGGACCTGAAGGTTAATGGACTAGGCATTGCGTGTGTGCAAGAGTGTGTACGTGTGTGTGTGACTCACCTTGGACCAGTTGAGGTGCTTCATGGAAGTCTCAGGCTTGAACTCCTTCTTGGGCCGTAGGCCGAAAGGCAGGGTGTGGTGGGTAGCAGAGCCCAGCCCACAGAACCCCAGGGGAGGAGGAGGGGGGACACCGCCAAACGGGGGAGGCACTCCTGGTGGGGGAGGTGGGCCGCAGCCTGGGAGGGAGGGAGGAGGAGAGGGAGGAGGCATGGGACCAGAAGAAGGAGGAAGAGGAAGGGAAGGGGAGGAGGAGAAGAAGGGGGAAAAGCCGGCCTGGAATGGTTGGGATGAGGAGACCCCTGGTACGGCTCCAAACTGAGGAGGAAAACAAAATTAAGGACAGGATTATTTAACTACAAATATGGAAACCTTTTATAGAATTATTTATCTACAAATATGGAAACCTTTTATAGAATTATTTATCTACAAATATGGAAACCTTTTATAGAATTATTTATCTACAAATATGGAAACCTTTTATAGAATTATTTATCTACAAATATGGAAACCTTTTATAGAATTATTTATCTACAAATATGGAAACCTTTTATAGAATTATTTATCTACAAATATGGAAACCTTTTATAGAATTATTTATCTACAAATATGGAAACCTTTTATAGAATTATTTATCTACAAATATGGAAACCTTTTATAGAATTATTTATCTACAAATATGGAAACCTTTTATAGAATTATTTATCTACAAATATGGAAACCTTTTATAGAATTATTTATCTACAAATATGGAACCTCCTACCTACATTTGCAATTTAAAGAAGTCAGTTTAACTTAGTGACCAGTATAATTAAGCAATAAGGCCTGAGGAGGTGTGGTATATGGCCAATATACCACGGCTAAGGGCTGTTCTTACACACGACACAACGTGGAGTGCCTGGACACAGCCCTTAGCCGTGGTATATTGGCCATATACCAAGAACCCCCGAGGTGCCTTATTGCTATTATAAACTGGTTACCAACGTAATTAGACCAGTAATGTTTTTTAGTGATACCCCTGGTATACGGTCTGATATACCACAGCTTTCAGCCAATCAGCATTCAGGGCTCAAACCACCCAGTTTATAATTAGCACAAAGTACATGAACACTCTATGATAATAACCAACAGGTGTCTGTTCAGTGATGCTTTGAGTCTAGTGGTGCTGAAAACAATCCATCTAATCAATACTTGATGTTGAGCTCAAATTAAATGCTTCCAATAGAGAGCATTCTGTCAACTGATCAGGATATTGACAATCACCTTGAAATCCTACACTTGATTGATCATGCCTCTCAGCTGGAAACAGAGAAGGTGGTGACAATACAAGAGAAGTGTGTGTGTGTGTTGTAAAGGCTGTGTTGTGTGGACAGTGGAGCAACTCTCTCTCTCTCTCTCTCTCTCTCTCTCTCTCTCTCTCTCTCTCTCTCTCTCTCTCTCTCTCTCTCTCAATGTGTTGTATTGGATTTACCCCAAACACAACATATTCAGGACATAAAGTTCATTTCTTTGCCACATTTTTAGCAGTATTACTTTAGTGCGTTGTTGCAAACAGGATGCATGTTTTGGAATATTTATATTCTGTACTTCCTTCACTCCTAGTATTGTGGAGTAACTACAATGTTGTTGATCCATCCTCAGTTCTCTCATCTCACAACCACTAATCTCAAACCTTTTTAAAGTCACCATTGGCCTCATGGTGAAATCCCTGAGCGGTTTCCTTCCTCTGCGGCAACTGAGTTAGGAAGGACGCCTGTATCTTTGTAGTGACTGGGTGTATTGATTCACCTTCCAAAGTGTAAATAATAATGTCACCATGTTCAAAGGGTTATTCAAACAATTTTACATCTACCAATAGGTGCCCTTCTTTGTGAGGAATTGGAAAACCTCTCTGGTCTTTGTGGTTGAATCTGTGTTTGAAAATCACTGCTCAACTGAGGGACCTTACAGATAATACTATGTGTGGGGTACAGAGATGAGGTAGTCATTCAAAAATCATGTTAAACACTATTATTACACACAGAGTGAATCCATGCAACTTATGTGACTTGTTAAACACATTTTTATTTAGGCTTGCCATAAAAAAGGGGTTGAATACTTATTGACTAAAGACAGCTTATAATTTGTATTAAATGTGTAAACATTTCTAAAGACATAATTCCACTTTGACATTATGGGGTATTGTGTGTAGATCAGTGATGTGAAAACAAAAGGCAGATCAGCCTGAAGATCTTGTTTTATTGTGGAGACTGGAGAGGCTATTCTGTTGGCTACAACCCAGAGAGAGAGAGAAAGAGAGAGAGAGAGACAGAGAGAGAGACACAGAGAGAGACACACAGAGAGAGACACACAGAGAGAGACACACAGAGAGAGAGACACAGAGAGAGAGACACAGAGAGAGAGACACAGAGAGAGAGACACAGAGAGAGAGAGACACAGAGAGAGAGAGACACAGAGAGAGAGACACAGAGAGAGAGACACAGAGAGAGAGACAGAGAGAGACACAGAGAGAGAGAGACACAGAGAGAGAGACACAGAGAGAGAGACAGAGAGAGACACAGAGAGAGAGACACAGAGAGAGAGACAGAGAGAGAGACACAGAGAGAGAGACAGACAGAGAGAGACACAGAGAGACAGACAGACAGAGAGACAGACAGAGAGAGACACAGAGAGACAGACAGACAGAGAGAGACAGAGAGAGAGAGAAACAGAGAGAGACACAGAGAGACAGACAGACAGAGAGAGAGAGAGAAACAGAGAGAGACACAGACAGAGAGAGACAGAGAGAGAGAGAAACAGAGAGAGACACAGAGAGAGACACAGAGAGAGACACAGAGAGAGAGACAGACATAGAGAGACAGACAGAGAGAGAGACAGAGAGAGACACAGAGAGAGACACAGAGAGACGGAGACTCCACCTCTCATCCATCAGGACAGGAAGACCGTACCAAACAGATCTAACGGTCGTAACCATCATTAGTGATCAAACCTCATCACAACACTTCAAAGGTTAAAATCTAATGGTATAACCAGGGTAGGAGAGAGAGCTGTGCAGATTGTATGGTACAAAGCAAATGGTTTATTGATCCAGCCAACAGTTTTAGATTGAAGACAGAGCCACAGTAAGGTAATCCCTGTGCCTCTCTCTCTGGGGGGACTACAACACACTCACTGAATGGATGTGTGGGGAGGGGAGAGAGGAAGAGAGAGAGAGAGGAACAGAGAGAGAGATCCATAAAGAATTCTAAAACAAACCCAATGTTGATAAAGTCCCATATCTACTGGGTGAAATACCACAGTGTTCATCACAGCAGCAAGATGTGTGACCTGTTGCCTCAAGAAAAGGTCAACCAGTGAAGAACAAACACCATTATAAATACAACCCATATTTATGTTGATTTATTTTCCCTTTGTATTTTAACTATTTGCACATTGTTACAACATATGTATACACTACCGTTCAATAGTTTGGTGTCCTTGTTTTTGAAAGAAAAGGCTATTTCTTGTCCATTAAAATAACATAAAATTGATCAGAAATACAGTGTAGACATTGTTAATGTTGTAAATGACTATTGTAGCTGGAAACGGCTGATTTTTTATGGAATATCTACATAGGCGTACAGAGGCCCATTATCAGCAACCATCACTCCTGTGTTCCAATGGCACGTTGTGTTAGCTAATCCAAGTTTATCATTTTAAAAGGCTAATTGATCATTAGAAAACCCTTTTGCAATTATGTTAGCACAGCTGAAAACTGTTCTTTAGACTAGTTGAGTATCTGGAGTATCAGCATTTGTGGGTTCGATTACAGGCTCAAAATGGCCAGAAACAAATAACTTTCTTCTGAAACTCGTCAGTATATTCTTCTTCTGAGAAATGAAGGCTATTCCATGACAGAAATTGCCAAGAAACTGAAGATCTGAAGATGATAATGGGCCTCTGTACGCCTATGTAGATATTCCATAAAAAATCAGCCGTTTCCAGCTACAATAGTCATTTACAACATTAACAATATCTACACTGTATTTCTGATCAATTTGATGTTATTTTAACGGACAAAAAATGTGCTTTTCTTTCAAAAACAGGTACATTCCGAAGTGACCCTAAACTTTGAACAGTAGTGTATACATAACATTACATTGTAATGTTTACTGTTCATTTTTATTGTGTATTTCACAATATGATGAGAGAGAGAGAGAGAGAGAGAGAGAGAGAGAGAGAGGAGAGGAGAGAGAAAGCAGAGAGAAATAGAGAGGAGAGAGAGAGAGGAGAGAGAGAGAAAGCAGAGAGAGAGAGAGTGAGAGAGGAGAGAGAGAGAGAAAGCAGAGTGAAAGAGAGAGGAGAGAGAGAGAGAGGAGAGAGAGAAAGAGAGAAAGCAGAGAGAAAGAGAGAGAAAGCAGAGAGAAAGAGGAGAGAGAGAGAAAGCAGAGAGAAAGAGAGGAGAGAGAGAGGAGAGAGAAAGCAGAGAGAAAGAGAGGAGAGAGAGAGAAAGCAGAGAGAAAGAGAGATGAGAGAGAGAGAAAGCAGAGAGAGAGAGTGAGAGAGGAGAGAGAGAGAGAAAGCACAGTGAAAGAGAAAGGAGAGAGAAAGAGAGGAGAGAGAGAGAGAAAGCAGAGAGAAAGAGAGAGGAGAGAGAGAGAGAAAGCAGAGAGAAAGAGAGAGGAGTAAAAGAGGGTAAATTCTAAGCTTGTGTGTAGCCTTGTAACTACTACCTTGTATCTATCATCCCCTGATCCAACCCAACCTATCACAACAAATAAGCACCAGTGTGTGACTAAGAGGCCAGAACACAATCACACCTCAGTGGGAGGCTAGTATACTCCACACAACATGGCTGGATGTGTCCCAAACAGCACCATATTCCATATATAGTGCACTAGGGCCCATAGGGCCACTAGATAGGGAATAGTGTGCCATTTGGAACGCAGGCGCTGTGAGGCTGTATGAACAGAACTCTGCTCAATATAAAAACTACACAAACACCCCCCTAACAACCTCTATCTGTGCTGTGGCAGCAGCAGTTAAAAGGAGCAGATAAAAACCTGAATAGTATGTTTAGCCCTATGGAAATAGAGGGAGAGAGGATGAGAAAGAGAGAGAATGAAGGAGAGAATGAGAGAGTAGAGAGAGAATGAGAGAGGAGGGGAGATGGAATGAGAGAGGGGAGATGGAATGAGAGAGGAGGGGAGAGGATGAAAGAGGAGGGGAGAAGATGAGAGAGAATGAGAGAGAAGGAGAGAGGATGAGAGAGAATGAGAGAGGATGAGAGAGGATGAGAGAGGATGAGAGAGGATGAGAGAGGATGAGAGAGGATGAGAGAGAATGAGAGAGGATGAGAGAGGATGAGAGAGGATGAGAGAGAATGAGAGAGGAGGAGAGAGGAGGAGAGAAAGAAAGAGAAAGAGAGAGGAAGAGATGGAATGAGAGAGGAGGGGAGATGGAATGAGAGAGGAGGGGAGAGAATGAGAGAGGAGGGGAGAGAATGAGAGAGGAGGGGAGAGAATGAGAGAGGAGGGGAGAGAATGAGAGAGGAGGGGAGAGAATGAGAGAGGAGGGGAGAGAATGAGAGAGGAGGGGAGAGAATGAGAGAGGGGAGATGGAATGAGAGAGGAGGGGAGAGAATGAGAGAGGAGGGGAGAAGATGAGAGAGAATGAGAGAGGAGGAGAGAGAATGAGAGAGGGGAGATGGAATGAGAGAGGGGAGATGGAATGAGAGAGGAGGGGAGAGGATGAAAGAGGAGGGGAGAAGATGAGAGAGAATGAGAGAGAAGGAGAGAGAATGAGAGAGGATGAGAGAGGATGAGAGAGGATGAGAGAGGATGAGAGAGGATGAGAGAGGATGAGAGAGGATGAGAGAGGATGAGAGAGAATGAGAGAGGAGGAGAGAGGAGGAGAGAAAGAAAGAGAAAGAGAGAGTAAGAGATGAATGAGAGAGGAAGAGATGGAATGAGAGAGGAGGGGAGATGGAATGAGAGAGGAGGGGAGATGGAATGAGAGAGGAGGGGAGAGAATGAGAGAGGAGGGGAGAGAATGAGAGAGGAGGGGAGAGAATGAGAGAGGAGGGGAGAGAATGAGAGAGGAGGGGAGAGAATGAGAGAGGAGGGGAGAGGATGAAAGATGAGGGGAGAAGATGAGAGAGAATGAGAGAGGATGAGAGAGAAGGAGAGAGGATGAGAGAGGAGGGGAGAGAAGAAGAGAGAAGGAGAGAGAAGGAGAGGAGAGGAGAGAAAGAGAGAGAAAGAGAGAGAAAGAGAGGGAATGAGAGAGGAGGGGCGATGGAATGAGAGAGGAGGGGAGAGGATGAAAGAGGAGGGGAGAAGATGAGAGAGGATGAGAGAGGATGAGAGAGGATGAGAGAGGATGAGAGAGGATGAGAGAGAAGGAGAGAGGATGAGAGAAGAGGGGAGAGAATGAGAGAGGATGAGAGAGGATGAGAGAGGATGAGAGAGGATGAAAGAGAAGGAGAGAGGATGAGAGTGGAGGAGAGAGAAGCAGAGAGAAGAAGTGAGAAGGAGAGAGAAGAGAGAATGACTAGAGAAGGAGAGAGAAGAGAGAATGAGAGGAGAGGAGGGGAGAGGATGAGAGCAAGAGGAGAGAAAGAAAGAGAGAGAAAGAGAGGCAATGAGAGAGGAGGGGAGATGGAATGAGAGAGGAGGGGAGAGGAGAGAGAATGACTAGAGAAGGAGAGAGGAGAGAGAATGAGAGGAGAGGAGGGGAGAGGATGAGAGCAAGAGGAGAGAAAGAAAGAGAGAGAAAGAGAGGCAATGAGAGAGGAGGGGAGATGGAATGAGAGAGGAGGGGAGAGAATGAGAGAGGAGGGGAGAGAATGAGAGAGGAGGGGAGAGAATGAGAGAGGAGGGGAGAGAATGAGAGAGGAGGGGAGAGAATGAGAGAGGAGGGGAGAGAATGAGAGAGGAGGGGAGAGAATGAGAGAGGAGGGGAGAGAATGAGAGAGGAGGGGAGAGAATGAGAGAGGAGGGGAGAGAATGAGAGAGGAGGGGAGAGAATGAGAGAGGGGAGATGGAATGAGAGAGGAGGGGAGAGGATGAGAGAGTGGAGATAGAATGAAAGAGGAGGGGAGAAGATGAGAGAGAATGAGAAAGGATGAGAGAGGATGAGAGAGAATGAGAGAGGATGAGAGAAGAGGGGAGAGAAGGAGAGAGAAGGAGAGAGGATGAGAGAGGAGGGGAGAGAAGGAGAGAGAATGAGAGAGGAGAAGAGAGGAGGAGAGAGAAGGAGAGAGGAGGAGAGAAAGAAAGAGAAAGAGAGAGTAAGAGATGGAATGAGAGAGGAGGGGAGATGGAATGAGAGAGGAGGGGAGAAGATGCGAGAGAATGAGAGAGGATGAGAGAGAATGAGAGAGGATGAGAGAAGAGGAGAGAGGAGGGGAGAGAATGAGAGAGAAAGAGAGAGTAAGAGAGGGAATGAGAGAGGAGGGGAGATGGAATGAGAGAGGAGGGGAGAGAAAGAGAGGAGGGGATAGAAAGAGAGGAGGGGAGATGGAATGAGAGAGGAGGGGAGAGAAAGAGAGGAGGAGAGGAGAGGAGAGGAGAGGAGCGGAGAGGAGGAGAGGATGAGAGAGAAGGAGAGAGAATGAGAGAGAATGAGAGGATGAGAGGAGGAGAGAGGAGATGAGAGGAGGAGATGCTATTTGAGCAGTCTCTCAATGTGTTTACTCTCCCAAATTGAAAAATTATGAGAAACGTTTCTCTCCCCCTTTGTTCTTTGGGTTATCTCACAAAGAAGAGAGAAAGAAGATACTCTCAGGAGTGGAGAAGAGGGAGGAAGAGAGGAAGGAGGAGAGGGAGAAGAAGAAGCAGACAGAATAAATTGCTTTAAAGAACAATTTCCTTTCACGGGATAGAGATCAGTGATAAAAACAAAAAATTAAGTACAAAACAAAAACAGGCAAGAGACCATGAGGTGACTGGTAGGATCACTATGACTACTGTTTCTATCAAACCATACTATGACTACTGTTTCTATCAAACCATACTATGACTACTGTTTCTATCAAACCATACTATGACTACTGTTTCTATCAAACCATACTATGACTACTGTTTCTATCAAACCATACTATGACTACTGTTTCTATCAAACCATACTATGACTACTGTTTCTATCAAACCATACTATGACTACTGTTTCTATCAAACCATAAAGTTTGAAGTCTGAAGGCCAGCAGCTCTTCCTTTACTCGTCAGCAGCTGTGCCTGAGCCTCCTGTCGGCCCAGGTACTCCTCGTCAAACTGGAGATCGAGAGAGAGACAGAGAGAGAGAGAGCGAGACAGAGAGAGAGAGAGAGAGACAGAGAGAGACAGACAGAGAGAGAGAGAGAGAGACACAGAGAGAGAGAGAGACAGAGACAGATAAAGAGAGAGAGAAAGAGAGAGAGGAGAGAGAGAGAAAGCACAACAAAACTCAGTCCCTCTGTTGAAGGGGAAAACAAATAATGTCTAGCTGTTCTTTATGAAGTTGAATGTGTTTCTAGCAACTAGCCCAGTTACTGGCCCAATGCTGGGACACAGGGTTATAGCCCAGTTACTGGCCCAATGCTGGGACACAGGGTTATAGCCCAGTTACTGGCCCAATGCTGGGACACAGGGTTATAGCCCAGTTACTGGCCCAATGCTGGGACACAGGGTTATAGCCCAGTTACTGGCCCAATGCTGGGACACAGGGTTATAGCCCAGTTACTGGCCCAATGCTGGGACACAGGGTTATAGCCCAGTTACTGGCCCACTGCTGGGACACAGGGTTATAGCCCAGTTACTGGCCCACTGCTGGGACACAGGGTTATTGTGTGTGTGTGTGTGTGTGTGTGTTGTGAAGCAGTTAGCTCAGTCCAGCCTGCCCCAGGGGTCCAAGTCCCCTCCCACATGGCAAGACATGGGGGACTTTACAATCTGGGGTTATTTTTGTGTGTGTGTGTGTGTGTGTGTTTGTGTGTGTGTGTGTGTATCTAGAATCCTCTCTCAGCAAACATTCATTTTGACCCACTACTATGGAGTATTCTGAGGAAATCAATGCAGTGGTGTTATTAATCTGTGAATTATGTTAATTACCAGTGACTGTGTTAACGATTTCTAGTAATCTGTTTATAACCAGGGGATGTTAAATGATGCAGTCTGCAAGGCACTCCAAGGCAGGGAGAACTCCTTATACAACGATGTAATGGAGGTAGGGCCAAAGGGCCAATGTGTCTTACCAAGTCAGCAGCTCTCTGTTCATACTCCTCTATCTGAGCCTTGTCCACACACACCTCTGAATCACAGACACAGACACAGACACAGACATACACCTCTGAATCACAGACACAGGCACAGACACAGACACAGACACAGACACACACCTCTGAAACACACACAGACACAGAAACAGACACAGACACAGACACACACACAGACCAGACACAGACACACACACAGACCAGACAGTCAGACACAGACACAGACACAGACCAGACAGTCAGACACAGACACAGACCAGCCAGTCAGACAGGAGGACAAACTGTTGTATGTGTTGTAGTTCCTGCTGTGTGTACTTACCCAGGAGGACACTGAAGTCTACGTCAAGGCGTTTTCGGTAGGTGAAGTCCGGGTCGGTCCCACTGGAGGATGATCTGAGACACACACTCTTCTATGATCTTAAAGTACTGGGGCCTGAGAGAGAGAGAGAGAGAGAGAGAGAGAGAGAGAGAGAGAGAGAGAGACAGAGACGAGAGAGAGAGAGAGAGAGATAGAGAGAGACAGAGACAGAGACAGAGACGAGAGAGAGAGAGAGAGAGAGAGAGAGAGTAGGGGGGGCAGAGTTAAAGTCTACAGGTAATAATTCTACCCATGTACCCAGGTGATCTTGTAAATGAACAAGCTGTTATCATCCTCCCCTCCAAGCTCTGACTGCTCTCCCAGTCACAGGGCTAGATTGTGTCAGGATGGCAGGTGAGGGATGAGGGATTTAACAGCCTGATTAGCTACAGGCATGGGGGAGAGGTGAGAGGAGGGGAGAGGCAGGGATAGGAGGGGACATACAGCTGTTTTTCACAGTCTCTTCACTCAGGGCCAGATGTACGTACATTTGCGAACGCAGTGTTAATAGCGCCATGGCCAAGACGCAGAAAGCGCTTGATGTGAAACCGCAGTGTGCGTGTTATGTACCAAACCTGCAGTTCATCAGGTAGTCAGCGCCTGGCCCCACCCACTATACCGTACATTGCCTGGCCCCACCCACTATACCGTAATCAGCCTGTCCCCACCCACTATACCGTAAATTAAACGTATTTAAACGCGTAATTGAATGGTTCTCCTCTTCTCTTTCCATCATGGATCAGCGATATTCCCACTGCTGATGCTATGACTGTTTGAAATGATCCTGATGCCAATAATTGTAATGTAGTGAGGAGTTTAACAACTGCTGGAATGGAATGTGAACGCTGAGTCGGAGATTCCATGTCATCTTTGATTTCTTCCAGTAACTGTAATATTGCGTAGCTGCTTAATCTGTAACGCTTAATGATTTCCTTTTCACTCAACTGAAAAAAAAGTGTGATTCTTGTGGCAAAAATCTTTTCAGCTCGTCTCCTTAGCCTATGTCTTCGTTTTGCTGGGATTACTGCTGCCATTTCACCAGGAGGCATATGCCAGGAAACCAGCTTCCTAAGTTACACCTGCTTTTAAGAGGCGGAGAATTTTCAGCCAAAATAGAGGCGTGCTTTCCCCGGCTTTTTCTGTACATAACGCTGAATACATAATTAGGGCAGTTTACGCTTCCCCTCCCATCTCTTTATGTGACACTCCCACTTCCCCCTTGACATCCCATGATGCATATGCATGACACGAAAAGCACACCTTGCCATGGTTTTTTTTCTCACTTTGCGAAACAAATACGCCTGAAGTGGGCGCAAAAGCGTTAGTACATCTGGCCCTCAGAGAGAGAGAAATAAAGAAAGAGACAGAGTGAGAGAGGATTGAATTGAGACAGACAGACACAGACACAGACACAGAGACAGAGACAGAGACAGAGACAGAGACAGAGACAGAGACAGAGACAGAGAGTCTTAATGCATCCAATCAGCGTTGCCCGGGAGTGTAAAGGTTGAAGAGACCTTGATTCTAGATAAGAACTTAACAAGACACGGTCGAGACGTATAGCGTACAAAACTATTTATGGAGCTCAGACAAAATCAATAAGGAACACAAGCCACTTCATCTGGGGAGTAGGAGCTATCCAACACCATGACACACCTCTCCTTCAATATGGACTCACCTCTCTAGATAGGAGAGAGAGAGAGAGAGAGAGAGAAAGAGAGAGAGAGAGAGAGGTTTGAAGGTGAACAGGAGCAGACTCAACCAGGAGAATGTTATTTAAATGGTAAAGTAGCTTTTGCCAAGCAAATATAAACAGTTAAAAAAGGAAAATGATCAACCCTTCTTTTCTAAATCATAATATTATTTAGATCCTGCTTCCAAGGGCAAGATGCTGAAAAAGCATGAAGTTCTGTGGTTGCGTCCCAAATGGTCAAAATCAGGGTCATAGGGACCCCTGCCATGTCAATGATGTCAAAGCCAGTTGGTTGAATGAAAATGTAAACCCATAGGAGGTAAAAAGTAATGCACAATGTAGGGACAAGGATATACAGTGGGGAGAACAAGTATTTGATACACTGCCGATTTTGCAGGTTTTCTCACTTACAAAGCATGTAGAAGTCTGTAATTTTTATCATAGGTACACTTCAACTGTGAGTGATGGAATCTAAAACAAAAATCCAGAAAATCACATTGTATGATTTTTAAGTAATTAATTTGCATTTTATTGCATGACATAATTATTTGATACATCAGAATAGCAGAACTTAATATTTGGTACAGAAACCTTTGTTTGCAATTACAGAGATCATACGTTTCCTGTAGTTCTTGACCAGGTTTGCACACACTGATAGATAGATAGATAGATATATAGATAGATAGATAGATAGATAGATAGATAGATAGATAGATAGATAGATAGATAGATAGATAGATAGATAGATAGATAGATAGATAGATAGATAGATAGATAGATAGATAGATAGATAGATAGATAGATAGATAGATAGATAGATAGATAGATAGATAGATAGATAGATAGATAGATAGATAGATAGATAGATAGATAGATAGATAGATAGATAGATAGATAGATAGATAGATAGATAGATAGATAGATAGATAGATAGATAGATAGATAGATACTTTATTGATCCCCCGGGGGGGAAATTTCATTGTCAAGCAGCTACAACAAAAACACAGGGCAGGTGCAAAATGCCACAACGAAAGTACACAAAAGACAGATACACGGTACATGATACATAGAGCGGCAGTATGAAAAAGTATATGAAAAAGTATGCAGCAGGGATTTTGGCCCACTCCTCCATACAGACCTTCTCCAGATCCTTCAGGTTTCGGGCTGTCGCTGGGCAATACAGACTTTCAGCTGCCTCCAAAGATGTTCTATTTGGTTCAGGTCTGGAGACTGGCTAGGCCACTCCAGGACCTTGAGATGCTTCTTACGGAGCCACTCCTTAGTTGCCCTGGCTTTGTGTTTCGGGTCGTTGTCATGCTAGAAGACCCAGCCACGACCCATCTTCAATGCTCTTACTGAGGGAAGGAGGTTGTTGGCCAAGATCTCGCGATACATGGCCCCATCCATCCTCCCCTCAATACGGTGCAGTCGTCCTGATAATTAGTCAGTTTAGTGACATATCTTACCATCTGTATGCGGATGATATACAACTGTATTGCTCCTTTAAGGAAACTGAGTTCTCTAAACTGTCTTCCCTAATCAACTGTCTGACTAGTATCAAACAGTGGTTATGTGACAACTTTTTGCTTCTGAATTCAGACAAAACAGAAACACTAATTATCGCCCCTGAAAGTAAAATCCCAAAGATAATACAGCATATTGGTGATTTAGGCTCGTCTGTCAAACCGAGTCTTAGGAGCTTAGGTGTTGTTTTTGATTCAGCTATGTCCTTGGAGCTCCACTCTAAACAATTAGTTAGAAACTGTTTCTTCCAACTGAGGAACATTTCAAAATTAAGATCATTTGTGACTAAGGGTGAGTTGGAGATGATCATTCATGCGTTCATCTCCTCTCGTTTAGATTACTGTAACAGTCTTTTTACCTGTTTGAGTAAGAAGCAGCTTTATCGCCTCCAGGCTGTTCAGAACTCTGCTGCAAGGCTTTTAACTCACATTAAGAAAAGAGAACACATCACACCTGTTTTAGCAGCATTACACTGGTTACCAGTCCAGTATAGAATTCATTTTAAAATCCTGGTTCTTACCTTCAGAGCCTTGCATGGTCAAGTGCCTACTTACATCACTGACTTGATACAGCTTCACACTCCCACCCGGAGTCTCAGGTCATTAGATCAGAGGCTATTAGTTGTTCCTCGCACTCATTTTAAAACTAGAGGGGACCAATCATTCCAGGCAGTGGCTCCTAAGCTGTGGAATGCTTTGCCTCCCTTTCTGCGTTGTGCAAACTCTGTTGATTCTTTTAAAAAGCAACTGAAGACTTTGCTCTTCAAGCAGGCTTTTAGGTAGTCGAGGGGTTTTTATGGTTGTTTGTTATGTTTTCGATTTTTGTTTGGTGTTCTTGTGTTTCAAGATTTGTTATTGTATTTCATTTTATTGTGAAGCACTTTGTGATTTTTATCTGTGAAATGTGCTATATAAATACATTTTACTTACTTACTTACTGTCCCCTTTGCAGAAAAGCATCCCCAAAGAATGATGTTTCCACCTCCATGCTTCACGGTTGGGATGGTGTTCTTGGGGTTGTACTCATCCTTCTTCTTCCTCCAAACACAGCGAGTGGAGTTTAGACCAAAAAGCTATATTTTTGTCTCATCAGACCACATGACCTTCTCCCATTCCTCCTCTGGATCATCCAGATGGTCATTGGCAAACTTCAGACGGGCCTGGACATGCGCTGGCTTGAGCAGGGGGACCTTGCGTGTGCTGCAGGATTTTAATCCATGACGGCGTAGTGTGTTACTAATGGTTTTCTTTGAGACTGTGGTCCCAGCTCTCTTCAGGTCATTGACCAGGTCTTGCCGTGTAGTTCTGGGCTGATCCCTCACCTTCCTCATGATCATTGATGCCCCACGAGGTGAGATCTTGCATAGTGCCCCAGACCGAGGGAGATTGACCGTCATCTTGAACTTCTTCCATTTTCTAATAATTGCGCCAACAGTTGTTGCCTTCTCACCAAGTTGCTTGCCTATTGTCCTGTAGCCCATCCCAGCCTTGTGCAGGTCTACAATTTTATCCCTGATGTCCTTACACAGCTCTCTGGTCTTGGCCATTGTGGAGAGGTTGGAGTCTGTTTGATTGAGTGTGTGGACAAGTGTCTTTTATACAGGTAACGAGTTCAAACAGGTGCAGAGTGGAGAACAGGAGGGCTTCTTAAAGAAAAACTAACAGGTCTGTGAGAGCCGGAATTCTTACTGGTTGGTAGGTGATCAAATACTTATGTCATGCAATAAAATGCAAATTAATTATTTAAAAATCATACAATGTGATTTTCTGGATTTTTGTTTTAGATTCCGTCTCTCACAGTTGAAGTGTACCTATGATAAATATTACAGACTTCTACATGCTTTGTAAGTAGGAAAACCTGCAAAATCGGCAGTGTATCAAATACTTGTTCTCCCCACTGTATCTGTCATGTAGCCATTCTTTTCCTATATGTTTTTATAGAGTTAGTCTGCACTGAAGACACAGGACTTCTGCTGAGGAACACAGATATGATATGGATCATTCACAATGATCTGATGTTACACTGTTCTCCTCCCTCACTCTCCACCCTCGCTATTCTTCTCCCCTCCCTCATCTCCTCCTCCTCTTTCTTCTGTCTCCCCTCCCTCTCCTCCTCCTCCTCCTCCTCTTTCTTCTGTCTCCCCTCCCTCTCCTCCTCCTCCTCCCACCTCCTCTCCTCTTCCTCCTCCTCTCCTCCTCCTCCTCCTCCTCCACCTCTGTCCTCTACTATTTTGTATCTATCCTTTCATCACATCCCTTTTTAATCTCTCTCCTCCTCCTCCTCTTCCTCACTTCCTCCTCCTCTCCTCCTCCTCCTCCTCCTCCCATCTCCTCTCCTCCTCCTCCTCTCCTCCTCCTCCTCCCATCTCCTCTCCTCTTCCTCCTCCTCTCCTCCTCCTCCTCCCATCTCCTCCTCCTCCTCCTCCTCCTCCTCCTCCTCCTCCTCCTCCTCCTCCTCCTCCTCCTCCTCCTCCTCTCCTCCTCCTCCTCCCATCTCCTCTCCTCCTCCCATCTCCTCTCCTCCTCCTCTTCCTCCTCCTCTCCTCCCATCTCCTCCTCCTCCTCCTCCTCCTCCTCCTCCTCCTCCTCCTCCTCCTCCTCCAATCTCCTCCTCCTCCTCCTCCAATCTCCTCACTTCCTCCTCCTCCTCCATTCTCCTCTCTTCCTCCACCTCCCATCTCCTCTCTTCAACCACCTCCCATCTTCTCTTCCTCACTTCCTCCTCCTCCTCCCATCTCCTCGCTTTCTTCACCTCCTCCCATCTCCTCACTTCCTCCACCTCCCATCTCCTCACATCCTCCACCTCCCATCTCCTCACTTCCTCCACCTCCCATCTCCTCACTTCCTCCACCTCCCATCTCCTCACATCCTCCACCTCCCATCTCCTCACTTCCTCCACCTCCCATCTCCTCACTTCCTCCACCTCCCATCTCCTCACTTCCTCCACCTCCCATCTCCTCACATCCTCCACCTCCCATCTCCTCACTTCCTCCACCTCCCATCTCCTCACTTCCTCCACCTCCCATCTCCTCACTTCCTCCACCTCCCATCTCCTCACATCCTCCACCTCCTCACTTCCTCCACCTCCCATCTCCTCACTTCCTCCACCTCCCATCTCCTCACTTCCTCCACCTCCCATCTCCTCACTTCCTCCACCTCCCATCTCCTCTCTGAGTGTGATGTGTTTTATCAGTAGTCTGATGTTAATGAGATCCTCTCTATATGATAGCCCAGAGTAGCCCCTGCTGCTAATACAGTCCTGTCCATTAATATAACACACTCCTCTCCTTCTCTACACGCCTCTTAAAAACCTCTCCATGACATTGGCCAACAAAGAGAATGCACACTCTTTCATCTTCTGTCCTCTTCATTTGAAGCAGCCGTTCGTGCCGTTAGCTGCAGACTTTCTTTCTCTCTCTCTCTCTCTCTCTCTCTCTCTCTCTCATGGTGTTTATATGAGTCTCTCACACAGCTGGATACTGGTTAAACCTGCAGCCTGATCAAAAGATGACTTTCTAATCTGAAGAATATGGAATGTATCATATGCAATTTGATAAAAACCAGCGTTCCGCTTCCCGCTGCGGAGAGAGATTGGGTCTGTTATTACAGTTTTTCTCAATTGTTTACACACAAATACTGGTACTTGAGACACAATGACCACAACATGTAACTCCTGCACCAACCCCCTGAACCAATTCTGATAAACTACAAGCACACTTCCTGCTTTACACTCTAATTGCAGTTCTAAAACACACTTTTTTCAAAACACTACACACAATTCTTTGCATTTGGCACAATTTTCATGCAGAAAATCTCTTGTTTTCACAATGAACACACTGCCATTCAAATATGCACACTGACTCATCACATGGGCAAACACCCGTCACACAGTTTTACAATTAGCAATCAGAGCTTTAGCATAAAAGGGCAACAGGTGAGCTCTTCTGTTTTGGAGCAATGGATGCCAACATTGGAAACAGAGGCAGAGCCAGAGGAGTGAGAGTAAGAGGAGGAGGACGGGGAGGACAAGGACAAGGACGAGGACGAGGACGAGGACGAGGAAGGCCAAGGACCGTAATCTCTGATGAGATCCGAGCCACTTTGGTTGATCATGTGGTCAACCATGGTCTATGAAATTTATGAAATTTCCCCCCCGCGGGATCAATAAAGTACCTATCTATCTATCTATCTATCTATCTATCTATCTATCTATCTATCTATCTATCTATCTATCTATCTATCTATCTATCTATCTATCTATCTATCTATCTATCTATCTATCTATCTATCTATCTATCTATCTATCTATCTATCTATCTATCTATCTATCTATCTATCTATCTATCTATCTATCTATCTATCTATCTATCTATCTATCTATCTATCTATCTATCTATCTATCTATCTAACTATCTATCTATCTATCTATCTATCTATCTATCTATCTATCTATCTATCTATCTATCTATCTATCTATCTATCTATCTATCTATCTATCTATCTATCTATCTATCTATCTATCTATATCTATCTATCTATCTATCTATCTATCTATCTATCTATCTATCTATCTATCTATCTATCTATCTATCTATCTATCTATCTATCTATCTATCTATCTATCTATCTATCTATCTATCTATCTATCTATCTATCTATCTATCTATCTATCTATCTATCTATCTATCTATCTATCTATCTATCTATCTATCTATCTATCTATCTATCTATCTAACAATGAGGGAGGCTGGGCAAAGAGTACAGCCAAATTTGAGCAGGTACACTGTAGCATCCATCATCCGGACCTTCCAAAATGAGAATAGGTAAGAAATCTACTCTCACTAGAACATTGCAGTACTGCATATCAATACAGTACTCAATGAGTACAGTAGTACAGTATTGCCTGTGGACTGTTCTGTAGGACTGTAAAAATAAAGTATGTTTCAAGTATTTGGGAAATGTATTCCTACTTTGTATTTACAGTATTTTACTATTTGTTTGGCAGAACTGAAAGATTACCAACACAAGGTGGTCGGGAACGTGTTCTGTCTCCTGAACAGGAAACTGAAATCATGAACATGGTCCTAGAAAATAACGCCATAACATTACGGCAAATACAAAGAAAAATAATAGAAAACAATGAGATATTTCAAAATATTGATAGGCTAAGCTTATCAACACTGGACCGTGTTGGATGAAGCAGGTCTACAGGGTGCCATTTGAACGCAATTCAGAAAGAGTCAAAGAATTGCGATATAACTATGTGCAAGTGAGTCCTATACAATCCCACAATTGATGCATACTCTCAACACTGTATAAATGATACATATTTCAGTATTGTAATCATAATGATTGTGCTTCACAATAGTGACCACTCCATGTCTATTTCTGATATTGTCATGTGTGTTTCAGAGAGTCCTTGAGCTAGAGGTGGCTGCAGTGGAGCACCAGTTCATCTTCATTGATGAGGTCGGATTCAACCTCACAAAAAGACGAAAGAGGGGAAGGAATATCATCGGCCAGCGTGCCATTGTTCAAATCCCTGGCCAGCGCGGAGGGAACATCACAATGTGTGCAGCGATTACCCACCACGGCGTCATCCATCACCATGCTACCCTTGGCCCCTACAACACCGCCCATCTGATCACATTCCTGGACACCCTACACAACACACTCATTCCACCAGATCAGGTAGATGGCCCAGAGCAGCTCAGGTACGTTGTCATTTGGGACAACGTAAGTTTCCACAGGGCTGCTCTGGTTCGTAACTGGTTCAACTGTTTTCTGCCTGGAGATGGAAAGTGTATGACCGAAATCCACAAACGCGTATACCTCTTCTCCAAGCTATGGAAGACGCATGTGGAGATATAGCAGCTGATGCTTTTCATGGCTGGAATCGCCATGCTAGGCGATATTTCCCCCGCTGCTTAGCCAGGGAAAACATTGCTTGTGATGTGGATGAGGTGCTGTGGCCAGACCGCAACAGAAGACAGGATACAGCATAGTTATTTATTTTTATTTTATTTTATTTTTTACTGTAACTGTATACATTAAATTCTTCTGTTTTGTATGTAGACCACTGTATGTGCAACTTTGTGTTGGTTGGGAATGGGATGTACACTGTGTACATTGTTTTTGTGGGAAAAATAAAATATATTTGTTACCGTGTACCTTCATCATACTCTGTACCACGTTGAACACATCTCCCACATCAGTAGACCGGGTTAAGGACTCGTGTGTGTGTGTGTGGTGTGTTTGTGTGTGTGTGTCTGGGTTGTGTGTGTGTGTGTGTGGTGTGTGTGCGTGTGTGTGTGTGTGTGTGTGGTGTGTGTGCGTGTGTGTGTGTGTGTGTGTGGTGTGTGTGTCTGTGTATTGTGATTGCGTTGTGTGTGTTCCTTGCTCCTGGCGTTGTTGATAGAAGGTAAATGTTTTAGGCGGTGGGTGGAGGGGGGGAGAGAGAGAGAGAGAGAGAGAGAGAGAGAGAGAGAGAGAGAGAGAGAGAGAGAGAGAGAGAGAGAGAGAGAGAGAGAGAGAGAGAGAGAGACGGCAGGGACAGACAACACAACCAGCCGCCTCGTTGTCGACCACTGTTCCTCCCGATTGGCTGCCCGGTACCAGCATTGACTGAGACGTGAGACCTCCCTCAGGACCTTATAAATTATTTGCCATGAAGCATTCTACAATATTTCACTCAAGTGGACAACTAATTTAAATATTCATGCGTATATGGCTGACTAGTCTATAGCTATACACAATGCTTAGCTTACCGGCAATATCTCTCTGAGTCCGGAGCGAATAAACTCATTCCTGAAGTCCAGCTCATCTGGAGATGTCACCAGAGCATTGATGAGTTGCATACAGGCCACCTTGAATACACAGACAGAGAGATAACATTCAAAATGAGTGTGTGAGTGACAGTCAATTTGAGGACAAAGCTCAGTCTTTTGGAAGAACCTTCTTCGTCCCCTCCCCTCCCATGGCTGGTTATGGTGGAGCGGTGAAGACTTCTCATGTGGAAACCTGGATAGATATGAGCTATTCAGAACATTACAATAAATTATTGATCTCTGATAACTCATGTATTGGTGTGTGAAGTATAAAAAATAGACGTGGTGAGGGTGTGGTGAGGGTGTGAGGGTGTGGTGAGGGTGTGTGAGGGTGTGTGAGGGTGTGAGGGTGTGGTGAGGGTGTATGTGTGATAGGGGTTAGATGGGACTAAGTAGATAACAGATAGGGGTTAGATGGGACTAAGTAGATAACAGATAGGGGTTAGATGGGACTAAGTAGATAACAGATAGGGGTTAGATGGGACTAAGTAGATAACAGATAGGGGTTAGATGGGACTAAGTAGATAACAGATAGGGGTTAGATGGGACTAAGTAGATAACAGATAGGGGTTAGATGGGACTAAGTAGATAACAGATAGGGGTTAGATGGGACTAATCCATCATCCTGTCAGACACACTAAACCAGTGTCTCATTCAGAATCTAGAGAGTGCCTGAATCACTTTCTATCCCCCACACAGTCATGTAAAAAGCCTCCTCAGCCAGCCAGTCTTTCCCAGGCCCATTCTATTGACTGTAGTGTAGCTTCCACAGTATAACTGACAGACAGGCCAGCTGCAAGCGACAGCAGATCAGAGCGGAGCAGGGGAGAGGTCAGAGGTTAGATGATAGACAGGGGACTGAGGGTGGTGAAAACACTGATCACACTAATCCCTGCCCAGCGCTTCGCAAGCCCTACTCCAGACAGTAAGACTGACCTTCCCAAGCCCTACTCCAGACAGTAAGACTGACCTTCCCAAGCCCTACCCCAGACAGTAAGACTGACCTTCCCAAGCCCTACCCCAGACAGTTAGACTAACCTTCCCAAGCCCTATCCCAGAAAGTAAGACTGACCCTTCATTCCTCCTGCCATCTCCCCATCCCTCAGTCTCCTGCCCTCCTCTCCTCCTGCCATCTCCCCATCCCTCAGTCTCATGCCCTCCTCTCCTCCTGCCATCTCCCCATCCCTCAGTCTCCTGCCCTCCTCTCCTCCTGCCATCTCCACAATTTATGGTGAAATGATTGTCTTTCCACTTCCGTGTTATGGCCCCAACAGTGCTCACTGGAACATTCAGAAGCTTAGAAATGCACCTATAACCAATGCCATCATTATGTTTTGCAACAATTAGGTTGCGAAGGTCTTGAGACAGCTCTTTGCTTTTACCCATCATGAGATGTGTCTTGTGTGACACCTTGGCAATGAGACCTTTTTGTAGGCCATCAGTTGGGACTGAACCAGCTGATATTAATTTGCACTGACAGGAGGCTGGATTGCTTTTTAATTACTGATAGTTTTCAGCTGTTGTCTTGGCTTTCCATGCCTTTTTGAACCTCCCTTTCTTCATGTGTTCAATACTTTTTCCCTGTGTCATTTCACATTATTACACATAACTTAATTTCTGAACTTATTTGTTTTGGTTTCTTTGTATGTATGGATTACTTGTCAATAGCACCTTTGGAAATATATTTACTGAGAAAAATGGTGACGTGTTCAATACTTATTTCACCCGCTGTATGTAATCCTGGCATATTGTAATCGTGCCATATTGTAATCGTGTCATATTGTAATCATGTAACCATGGCATATTGTAGTTATGTAATCATGTCATATTGTAGTTATGTAATCCTGGCATATTGTAATCGTGCCATATTGTAATCATGTCATAGTGTAATCATGAAATAATGTATTTTCTTTTATGGCTTTGAAAACAACTGAGTGGCTGATTCTAGCACACTCCCAAATGGCATCTATTCTCCATAGGGCTCTGGTCAAAAGTAATGCACTACATAGGGAATAGGATGCCATTTGGGACCCTGGTTCTAGCAGCGAGTAAGGACCCCTTTGCACTTACTTGTAATTGGACGGAGCGATCTCTGAGTCCTTCTACGATAGGACTGAACCTCTCCATGGCCCTGTGCTCTCCTGCCATGGTGATGGCTTCAAGGACCTTCTCCAAGCTAACTGGAAAAAGAAAACGCATGACTGGACACACAAATGGAAAAAATGATTACAGCGCATTCATCTTGGGAACTTATGTTTCTTTCTACGACTCTCACTCTCTGCCAACTGTTGTTGCCTGTGCTTTCTGTAGTTGAGTTTAATCCTGCTTTCTGTGCTGTTAGACCTTGGTGGTGGCGGTCTTCTTTCAAAATAAATTAATAATAATGTTTCCCTGAAAAGTGTTATTCAGAGGAAGAGAGGGAGAGCATTTTAACAAGACAACAGCAGCAGCCACAGCATGTGTCCCAAATGACACCCTATTCCCAAAAAATGCATAACTACCCATAGAGCTCTGGTCAAAAGAAATGTACTATGTAGGGAATAGTATTCCATTTGGGACACACATTCAGAGCTGAACAGAACAGTGTATTGAATCTTAATGGAGTGGGAGGAGTGACCTGATGTTAATGCCAATCAATGGAGGACGATAAGGACCAATAACCAGAACCTCAGCCATTATTGATCTGCTAAACTAAAGTCTGACTGAAGTAGAGTTGATGGAGGAGAGGTGGATGATGGAGGAGAGATGGGTGATGGAGGAGAGGTGGATGATCGAGGAGGTGGGTGATGGAGGAGAGATGGGTGATGGAGGAGAGGTGGATGATGGAGGAGGTGGGTGATGGAGGAGAGATGGGTGATGGAGGAGAGGTGGTCGATGGAGGAGAGGTGGATGATGGAGGAGAGGTGGATGATGGAGGAGAGATGGGTGATGGAGGAGAGGTGGATGATGGATGAGAGGTGGATGATGGAGGAGAGGTGGGTGATGGAGGAGAGATGGGTGATGGAGGAGAGGTGGATGATGGAGGAGAGATGGGTGATGGAGGAGAGGTGGATGATGGAGGAGAGGTGGATGATGGAGGAGAGGTGGATGATGGAGAAGAGGTGGATGATGGAGGAGAGGTGGATGATGGAGGAGAGGTGGGTGATGATGGAGGAGAGGTGGGTGATGATGGAGGAGAGGTGGATGATGATGGAGGAGAGGTGGGGGATGGAGGAGAGGTGGATGATGGAGGAGAGGTGGGAGATGATGGAGGAGAGGTGGGTGATGATGCAGGAGAGGTGGGGGATGATGGAGGAGAGGTGGGTGATGATGGAGGAGAGGTGGGTGATGGAGGAGAGGTGGGTGATGGAGGAGAGGTGGGGGATGGAGGAGAGGTGGGTGATGATGGAGGAGAGGTGGGTGATGATGGAGGAGAGGTGGGTGATGATGGAGGAGAGGTGGGTGATGATGGAGGAGAGGTGGGTGATGATGGAGGAGAGGTGGGGGATGATGGAGGAGAGGTGGGTGATGATGGAGGAGAGGTGGGGGATGATGGAGGAGAGGTGGGGGATGGAGGAGAGGTGGGTGAGCACAGAGAGTGCTAAAGGAAGTAATGTCAGGGCAGAGTGAAGCGGGGACGGGGATGTACGTGTTCTCCTCGCCCACAATGCAGATGGCTGACAGCAGCTTGACCACGTCAGTCATCATGGCGGGATGGGTGGGGTCGATAGCTCAGGCCAAGAGGGACAGACTCTTCTCCTCTCCCAGGATACGCTCCAAACCATACTAGTACCAGACAACAGATGACACGTTACATCTACACACAAACCGCTCTGTAGTGGAGTGTGAGTGTGTGTGAGTGTGAGTGTGAGTGTGTGTGTGTGTGTGTGAGTGTGTGTGTGTGTGTGTGTGTGTGTGTGTGTGTGTGTGTGTGTGTGTGTGTGTGTGTGTGTGTGTGTGTGTGTGTGTGCGTGAGTGTGTGTGTGTGGTGTGAGTGTGAGTGTGAGTGTGTGTGTGTGTGTGTGAGTGTGTGTGTGTGTGGTGTGTGTGTGTGTGTGTGTGTGTGTGTGTGTGGTGTGTGGTGTGTGTGTGTGTGTGTGTGTGTGTGTGTGTGTGTGTGTGTGTGTGTGTGTGTGTGAGTGTGTGTGGTGTGTGTGGTGTGTGTGTGTGTGTGTGTGTGTGTGTGTGAGTGTGTGTGGTGTGTGTGGTGTGTGTGTGTGTGTGTGTGTGTGTGGTGTGTGTGTGTGTGTGTGTGTGTGTGTGTGTGTGTGTGTGTGTGTGTGTGTGTGTGTGTGTGTGTGTGTGTGTGTGTGTGTGTGTGTGTGTGTGTGTGTGTGTGTGTGTGGTGTGTGTGTGTGTGTGTGTGTGTGTGTGTGTGTGTGTGTGTGTGTGTGTGTGTGTGTGTGTGTGTGTGTGTGGTGTGTGTGTGTGTGTGTGTGTGTGTGTGTGTGTGTGTGTGTGTGTGTGTGTGTGTGTGTGTGTGTGTGGTGTGTGTGTGTGAGTGTGTGTGGTGTGTGTGTGTGTGTGTGTGTGTGTGTGTGTGTGTGTGTGGTGTGTGTGTGTGTGGTGTGTGTGTGTGTGAGTGTGTGTGTGTGTGTGTGTGTGTGTGTGTGTGTGTGTGTGTGTGTGGTGTGTGTGTGTGTGTGTGTGTGTGTGTGTGTGTGTGTGTGTGTGTGTGTGTGTGTGTGTGTGTGTGTGTGTGTGTGTGTGTGTGTGTGAGTGTGTGTGGTGTGTGTGTGTGTGTGTGTGTGTGTGTGTGTGTGTGTGTGTGTGTGTGTGTGTGTGTGTGTGTGTGTGTGTGTGTGTGTGTGTGTGTGTGTGTGTGTGTGTGTGTGTGTGTGTGTGTGTGTGTGTGTGTGTGTGTGTGTGTGTGTGGTGTGTGTGTGTGTGTGTGTGTGTGTGTGTGTGCCAGTCTTGCCAGGGTTTAGACACTCGTTGCTCCTATTCTCAGAATTCTCTGTGGATTCAAGTTAAACATAATATATCAACATCTAATATCAGTTTAGTCTAAACACTAATTAGCATATCTGTCATGTGAAATATTTTACAACGCTTTATTATTTCAGGGAGTCTTTCATTCCCCACAATGATTAATTTGGCCCATCTTAAAGAATGAGTTCCCAGACTTTTTGATAGACAATTAAAATGTTGGTGCAGTAACAGTGTGTTCGGTCTCAGCAGCACAGAGGCAGGCCTGGTAACAAGAGAAAACACATGCTCTGTTTCCTCTCTATTCCTGTCTTCATTTGGAGGGAAAGACGAGAGGAATGAGGGAAGGGAGGGGAGGAGGGAGGAGGAAGGAGAGAAGGGAGGGGAGGAGAGAAGGGAGGGGAGGGAGAGAGAGAGAGAGAGAGAGAGAGAGAGAGAGAGAGAGAGAGAGAGAGAGGGAGGGCGAGAGAGGGAGGGGAGGAAGAGAGAGGGAGGGAGGGGTGGAGGAAGAGAGGGAGGGAGGGGAGGAGGGCAGGCACTGACAGCTGGTTTGAAACACCTGTCTCGCAGCTTCTGTAGGCACTGTGGGAGGGGTGTATCCCAAGATGCAGCAGGAGGCGAGGTAAAGGTCTGTGAGTGAGCCGGTGCCCGTGGGTAAAAGAGGCGCTTGGCACCTGTTGTGGCACAGGATTACACAAGAACTTACAGCGAGAGGCGAGGAGGAGGGGAGCAGTGTACCAGACGGGCTCCACTGGGCTTTAGCTCGACACAACGACAACTTTTGACCAGAGACCTGGGTCTCTATATACGGAATAGGGTGCCATTTGGGTCACATGCTGAGATAGACTGGGGGAACATAGCCAGGATGGGAGGTGTATCGGTAATGAAACAGACTGGGGGAACATAGCCAGGATGGGAGGTGTATCGGTAATGAAACAGACTGGGGGAACATAGCCAGGATGGGAGGTGTATCGGTAATGAAACAGACTGGGGGAACATAGCCAGGATGGGAGGTGTATCGGTAATGAAACAGACTGGGGGAACATAGCCAGGATGGGAGGTGTATCGGTAATGAAACAGACTGGGGGAACATAGCCAGGATGGGAGGTGTATCGGTAATGAAACAGACTGGGGGAAGATAGCCAGGATGGGAGGTGTATCGGTAATGAAACAGACTGGGGGAACATAGCCAGGATGGGAGGTGTATCGGTAATGAAACAGACTGGATGGAACATAGCCAGGATGGGAGGTGTATCGGTAATGAAACAGACTGGATGGAACATAGCCAGGATGGGAGGTGTATCGGTAATGAAACAGACTGGGGGAACATAGCCAGGATGGGAGGTGTATCGGTAATGAAACAGACTGGATGGAACATAGCCAGGATGGGAGGTGTATCGGTAATGAAACAGACTGGATGGATAACATTCTCCCACCTCTTTAAAGGACCAATCTGTGATATTTAGATACATTTTTGATCAGTTTAAAGTAAAGATATACAGGCTACCCACATTTCTAATTAGGCAAATCCAATCCAAGTTTATTTGTCACATGCGCCAAAAACAACGGGTTTCGACTTTACTGTGAAATGTTTCCTAACGATGCAGAGTCACAACATAATAATAACAATTAAAATAGTAACACAAGAGGAATTCAATGTTCAGGTTGATGTTTATTGTCTAGACTCCTGGAGGCATAACTGAGTGATTTCCCCTTAGATAGGCCAGCTGCAACGGCAACATTCACTAGACTGTAAAAATGTATGAAAACAAACATTTGATATTTGGTCTTAATTTAAGGTCAGGCATTAGAGTTAGCAGTGTGGTTAAGGTTTAGAATCAGATTTTCTGACTTTGTGGCTGTGCCAGCTAGTGACCCCTCTGCAGAGCTGCCTCCAGAACAAGATTCATGACGAAACACTAACCTCCATAAAATACACAAGAATTAAGCTACAGGGCCTTCAGAAAGTATTCACACCCCTTGACTTTCTACACATTTTGTTGTGTTACAGCCTGAATTTAAAATTGATTAAATATTTTTGGGTCGTCACTGGCCTCCACACAATACCCCATAATGTCAACAAATTGTTCCAGAGTTTAGTGGTTGTGAGATGAGAGAACTGAGGATAGATCAACAACATTGTAGTTACTCCACAATACTAGGAGTGAAAAGAAGGAAGTCTGTACAGAATATAAATATTCCAAAACATGCATCCTGTTTGCAACAACGCACTAAAGTAATACTGCTAAAAATGTGGCAAAGAAATGAACTTTATGTCCTGAATACAAAGCGTTGTGTTTGTGGCAAATCCAATACAACACGTTACTGAGTACCACTCTTCATATGTTCAAGCATAGTGGTGGCTGCATCATGTTATGGGTATGCTTGTCATCATCTAGGGAATTTTTCAGGATAAAAAAAAAAAATAAACGGAATGGAGCTAAGCTCAAGTATGCGTTCCACCAGACACTAGGAGATGAACGCATCTTTCAGCAGGACAATAACCTAAAACACAAGGCCAAATATACACTGGAGATGTTTACCAAGAAGACAATGAATGTTCCTGAGTTGCCGAGTAACAGTTTTGACTAAATCTACTTCAAAATGGCAATACCTGAACATTGTTGCCCATCAATGATAAACAACCAATTTGACAGCTTGAAGAAATTTGAAAATAATAATGTGTATAAGTATCTTAGAGACTCAGAAAGCAGTAATCGCTGCCAAAGGTGTTTCTACAATGTATTGACTCATGGGTGTTAATACTTATGTAAATGCATATTCTGTATTTCATTTTCAATACATTTGCAAACATTTCTAAAAACATGTTTTCACTTTGTTATTATGGGTTATTGTGTGTAGATGGGTGAGACTTAAAACAATAAACAAATGTGATCCCATTTTGAATTCATGCTGTAACACATGTGGAATAAGTCAAGGGGTGTGAATACTTTCTGAATGGACAGGGAGTACCAGTACCAATTCAGCAGTGGTCTTAATAAAAATGCACTGTAATCAAGTTCTCATTTGGAACGTGACAGACGTCCAATCAGCCAGTTAGTCTAAATAACACACTGTCCAATGGACCAATCAGGCTTCTAAGGGCTAAGGGCAATTAGGGCTCTTCAGCCAACAACATGTTGTCAACCCTCCAGTGTCTGTTTACTCAACAACCGCTCGGTATGTTCTAGGCTGTGTACAAAATGGAACACTACTCTCTATATAGTGCACTACTTCTGACCAGAGCACTATGGGCTGTGGTGTGTGTGTGGTGTGCATATGGGTAACGCATTACTACTCTCCCAGACAAGTGATGATCCTTGGTGGTATCCGTGGCGAGTCTAGTCCTCTGTCTGTTTCCATGGTATCAGGTCTACTGTAATAGTGGTCTTCATCAATACTGAGGGTGTAGGGTCCTCATCTCATCAATACTCAGGGTGTAGGGTCCTCATCTCATCAATACTCAGGGTGTAGGGTCCTCATCTCATCAATACTCAGGGTGTAGGGTCCTCATCTCATCAATACTCAGGGTGTAGGTCCTCATCTCATCAATACTGAGGGTGTAGGTCCTCATCTCATCAATACTGAGGGTGTAGGGTCCTCATCTCATCAATACTCAGGGTGTAGGGTCCTCATCTCATCAATACTCAGGGTGTAGGTCCTCATCTCATCAATACTGAGGGTGTAGGTCCTCATCTCATCAATACTGAGGGTGTAGGGTCCTCATCTCATCAATACTCAGGGTGTAGGTCCTCATCTCATCAATACTGAGGGTGTAGGTCCTCATCTCATCAATACTGAGGGTGTAGGGTCCTCATCTCATCAATACTCAGGGTGTAGGGTCCTCATCTCATCAATACTCAGGGTGTAGGTCCTCATCTCATCCTCTCAGACTCAGGCCCGGAGCCCTGGGCCATCACTTGGAGGGAACATCACAGGGCCTACTTCAAACAGCCAGCCAGCATGCTAATATAAGTGGTGCTTCAGTTCAAACGCAGATCTGTAACAGTCTAGCAGGGGTGGCTGGACAATTAGAGGCTCCCTGAGAGGGCTGGGAGGAAGTCTCTCTCTCTCTCCCCCTGGTGCAGAGCTGAACAGTAGGAGAAGGATTCCTTCAGAGCTCACAACCTTCTGGAGCCTATTTCATCCTCTCCTCTCCTCCTTATGCTGTTGAACAGGCCCTCAGTGGAGGAGCTCACCTGAGAGATCCCCTAACACACGCTAATGTGGAGGAGCATGGGGAGGGTGTGTGTGGTATGGCCTAACGCATCTCTCTAAAGCTGACAGAGGACAGAGTAGGAAGGAGGTGGATATGTAGATATAGTTTATACATCTCTCTATAGCTGACAGAGGACAGAGTAGGAAGGAGGTGGATATGTAGATATAGTTTATACATCTCTCTATAGCTGACAGAGGACAGAGTTGGCCTTCTAGGCAGTTGAAAATAAAAAGCCTTATCTTCCTCTGTCCAGTGTCTGTATTCTTTTGTTCATCTTAATCGTTTATTTTTATTGGCCAGTCTGAGATATGGCTTTTTCTTTACAACTCTGCCTAGAAGGCCAGCATCCCGGAGTCGCCTCTTCACTGTTGACGTTGAGACTGGTGTTTTGTGGGAATTATTTAATGAAGCTGCCAGTTGAGGACTTTTGTGGCATCTGTTTCTCAAACTAGACACTCTAATGTACTTGTCCTCAGTTGTGCACCGGGGCCTCCCACTCCTCTTTCTATTCTGGTTAGAGACAGTTTGCGCTGTTCTGTGAAGGGAGTAGTACACAGCGTTGTACGAGATCTTCAGTTTCTTGGCAATTTCTCGCATAGAATAGCCTTCATTTCTCAAAACAAGAATAGACTGACGAGTTTCAGAAGAAAGTTCTTTGTTTCTGGACATTTTGAGCCTGTAATCGAACCCACAAATACTGATGCTCCAGATACTCAACTAGTCTAAAGAAGTTTTATTGATTCTTTAATCAGCACAACAGTTTTCAGCTGTGCCAACATAATTGCAAATGGGTTTTCTAATGATCAATTAGCCTTTTAAAATGATCAACTTGGATTAGCTAACACAACGTGCCATTGAAACACAGGCGTGATGGTTGCTGATAATGGGCCTCTGTACGCCTATGTAGATATTCCATTATTTACAACAATAACAATGTCTACAGTGTATTCCTGATCAATTTGATGTTAATTTAATGTGAGCCCAAACCTTTGAACGGTAGTGTATATATTTACATCAGGCATTAGAGAGAGATATACTTTCTACTTACAATATAACACTTTAATGGATAAAACTAACAAACGTTTCAGCAACAGGGCCTTCAGCTTTTCACTATGCAAAAGACAAAAGGATTAGCTGCATTACCTTGCTGTTCATGAAGGATTAGCTGCATTACCTTGTTGTTCATGAAGGCTTTGAGGCACTGGATATTTTTATGCTGGCTCTTCTTGTCAGGTTTCTCCTGGCTACAGAGACAGAGAGAGAGAGAGTAGCGACAACAGGGAGAGAGACAGCGAGACAGAGAGAGACAGAAAGAGAGAGAGAGAGCAAGAGAGGCAGACAGAGAGAGCGAGAGAGAGAGAGAGAGATACAGAGAGAGAGAGAGAGAAAGAGAAAGAGAGACCAAGAGAGGAGACAGAGAGAGACAGAGAGAGAGACAGAGAGAGAGACAGAGAGAGAGACACAGACATACACAGAGAAACCCAGACACAGACATACACAAAGAGAGACACAGAGAGACACAGAGAGACACAGAGAGAGACACAGAGAGAGAGACAGAGAGAGATGACATGAACATTTATATTGAACATGGGGTGATTTTTCAACATTGAGTTAATGCAGTCAGTGTGTGCATACAGTGTATGTATGTATGCGTGTGTGTGTTGGTACTGTTTACTGTGGAGCAGATTCTCCAGAATGTCTAGCAGCAGTCCCAATCCCTCGTGCACCCAGCTGGGGAACAAAGACAAAATAAATAAACCACTTCTTATCCACAGTGACCTGTACATGTAGGAATCAGACCCACAACCTCTTGGTGTGGCCAGGGCATTTTACACCTCAACTTATCTATGGTCACAGGATGGACTAGATGATGACTTGGTTCACTATGGGCTCTGGTCAAAAGTTCTGCACTACACAGAGTAGAAGGTGCATTTTGGGACAGAACAATACCTCTCCATGCCTAGAGAGCAGGGATGGAATATTAAAGGTGATGGAAGCCAATGTCCGGACTGGCTGGCCACTGTTTGTTTTGAACCTATCAAACGTCAGCACATTCAGACAGGCAGAGATGAACTTCCCCCCAACGGACCAATAGATGAAACGCTGAATGGACTGAAACATGCTGAGTCCATTTAAATCTCCTTTAAGCCACTCAATCCCCTCTTGGTGAGAAATCTAATAATAATGGTCTATAATTGAGGAAAAACAGGATGAATTCCCAAAGCCTGCTATTTCACTAAGTACAGTCGTATGCAAAGGTTTGGGCACCGCTGACAATTTCCATGATTTCCATTTATAAATAATTGGGTGTTTGGATCAGCAATTTCATTTTGATCTATCAAATAACTGATGGACACAGTAATATTTCAGTAGTGAAATTAGGTTTATTGGATTAACCGAAAATGTGCAATATGCATCAAAACGAAATTAGACAGGTGCATAAATTTGGGCACCCCAACAGAAAAATCACATCAATATTTAGTAGAGCCTCCTTTTGCTAAAATAACAGCCTCTAGACGCTTCCTATAGCCTCTAATGAGTGTCTGGATTCTGGATGAAGGTATTTTGGACCATTCCTCCTTACAAAACATCTCCAGTTCAGTTAGGTTTGATGGTTGCCGAGCATGGACAGCCCGCTTCAAATCATCCCACAGATTCTCAATGACATTCAGGTCTGGGGACTGGGATGGCCATTCCAGAACATTGTACTTGTTCCTCTGCATAAATGCCCGGGTAGATTTTGAGCAGTGTTTTGGGTCGTTGTCTTGTTGAAATATCCAGCCCCGGCGTAACTTCAACTTTGTGACTGATTCTTCAACATTATTCCCGAGAATCTGCTGATATTGAGTGGAATCCATGCGACCCTCAACTTTAACAAGATTCCCAGTACCGGCACTGGCCACACAGCCCCACAGCATGATGGAACACCCACCAAATGTTACTGTGGGTAGCAAGTGTTTTTCTTGGAACTCTGTGTTCTTTTGCCGCCATGCATAACGCCCCTTGTTATGACCAAATAACTCAATCTTTGTTTCATCAGTCCACAGCACCTTATTCCAAAATGAACCTGGCTTGTCCAAATGTGCGTTTGCATACCTCAAGCGACTCTGTTTGTGGCGTGTGTGCAGAAAAGGCTTCTTCCGCATCACTCTCCCGTACAGCTTCTCCTTGTGCAAAGTGCGCTGAATTGTTGAACGATGCACAGTGACACCATCTGCAGCAAGATGATATTGTAGGTCTTTGGAGGTGGCCTGTGGGCTGTTTTTGACCGTTCTCACCATCCTTCACCTTTGCCTCTCTGATATTTTACTTGGCCTGCCACTTCTGGCCTTAACAAGAACTGCTGTGGTCTTCCATTTCCTCACTATGTTCCTCACAGTGGACACTGACAGCTTACATCTCTGCGATAGCTTTTTGTAGCCTTCCCCTAAACCATAATGTTGAACAATCTTTGTTTTCAGGTCATTTTAGAGTTGTTTTGAGGCCACTCTTCAGAGGAGAGTCAAAGAGAACAACAACTTGCAATTGTCCACCTTAAATACCTTTTCTCATGATTGGATGCACTTGTCTATGAAGTTCAAGGCTTAATGAGCTCACCAAACCAATTGTGTGTTCCAATTAATCAGTGCTAAGTAGTTACAGGTATTCAAATCAACAGGATGACAAGGGTGCCCACATTTTTGCATAGCCTATTTTTCACATCTGATTTAATTTCATACAACTTAATATTGCTACACAAAAATTTTACATACGACTGTAGTGCACTACACTATTGTTCCTGGTCAAAAGTAGTGCTCTAAATATGGAATAGGGTGCCTTTTGGGAGGAAGTCGATAGTAAAATGAATGGCTACTGGCCATAGGGAGCTCTCTAAGGTGTTAAGACCGATTTATAGGCTTGACGTCATTAGTTCTATCTCCCCTCCACGGCTGTAGTTTGAGTGGAATAGCATGTATTATTCAGAGGTTTCAGAGCTGATGGACAGACAGACAGAATTCTCCCTACTAAGAGTTGATCTATACTTCTACTTCAAGTCACTTTCAACTTCTCACAGAGGATTTACCCTGCCACTCCAAACCTGTGTGAGCTCTGTCCCGATCAGCCTCTGAGCTGTTCTTATTCTGACCAACCTAACAAGCTCAAATATGGAGAGCAGCATCAGTAATGTCCATAGAAATAAAATGACACACACTCAATCCACTTCTGTGATCACACCCTTCATAGAGACAGAGAGAGACACACAGAGACACTCAGAGAGACACCGAGAGACAGAGACACAGAGACACCCAGAGAGACAGACACAGAGATACCCAGAGAGACACCGAGAGGCAGAGACACAGAGACACCCAGATAGACAGACACAGAGATAACCAGAGACACACCAAGAGACACCAAGAGACAGACACAGAGACACACAGAGACAGAGACACACCGAGACACACTGAGACAGAGACACAGAGAGACAGAGACACACCGAGAGACTGAGACACCGAGAGACACAGAGAGAGATAGAGACAGAGAGAGACAGAGACAAAGAGAGAGACAGAGACAGAGACAAAGAGAAAGAGACACAGAGACAGACAGTATGACCATATTAGAGACACATATTTCCCTCAGATTACACAGACCCACAACCCATATCTACTGGGTGAAATACCACAGTGTTCATCACAGCAGCAAGATGTGTGACCTGTTGAAAAGGTCAACCAGTGAAGAACAAACACCATTATAAATACAACCCATATTTATGTTGATTTATTTTTATAGCTACTTTATTACAGCTACTTGCACATTGTTACTATACTGTACATACGCAGTAAATTAACATTTGAAATGTCTATCCTTTTGAAACTTTTGTGAGTGCAATGTTTACTGTTAATTTCTGAATGTTTATTTCACTTTGTTTATTGTCTATTTCAATTGATTAGGCAATGTTAAAATACGTTTCCCATGTCAATAAAAGCCTTGGAGAGAGAGAGAGAGAGAGAGAGAGAGAGAGAGAGAGAGAGAGAGAGGGAGAGAGAGAGAGAGAGAGAGAGAGAGAGAGAGACAGATACACACAGAGAGACACACAGAGAGAGAGAGAGAGATTTTTTATTTATTACAGAAATATTTAAAAATATAAAAACATTAAAATGTAAATCACATCATATTTATAGAAAATGTGAAAAGTAAATGTCATTGTCCATAACAGAACACAATGCCCCTCTATGACACCATATATTGTCCATAACAGAACACAATGCCCCTCTATGACACCATATATTGTCCATAACAGAACACAATGCCCCTCTATGACACCATATATTGTCCATAACAGAACACAATGCCCCTCTATGACATCATATATTTTCAAACACTTCTAAACAGTTAGTAGCTTTATAAAAATACAAATCAATTAGCAGTCTAGATTTAATCATAGCTGCAAACATCATTACAACATTATAATCACCTTTTGTTCGATTTTTTTCTTTCTGCTAACATATATTGCCATTTTTGCTTTGACTACAATAAAATGTATCAATTGGCATTCATATTGTCTTCTTCGAGTATATTTAAAAACAAAAATAAAAACTGGTACAGTAAATCTTTCATCAAAATAAATGAAAATATCCTTCAACAAGTCAAATAAAGGCTTAAGTCTTGAGCAGTACATAAACACATGAAAAACAGTTTCTCCTTGAGAACAAAAAGGGCACTTTTGACTAACATTTGGATTTAAAATAGAAATAAAAGAATTAACAGCAATTATACCATGTATAATTCTCCACTGTAAGTCTCCAATTATTTTTGTTAATGGTGGCTTGTAAAGACATCTTTATCACTACGCACAAGTTTCTTAGCAAAACAATGTTCAAGCATGTTCAACTCTTTTACTGTGAATACAGATTGCAAATTCTGAAGACATTTTTCAACAATTCGAAACTGATTTAATACCTAATGAGGCAGCCACATTTTCCACATTTTTAAAACAGGGTCCAGTCACATTAATTAAACGCCTCAGTCTTATGATCTTTGATTTAATAAAAACACCATTTAATAGTCCACATGTATCTGAAATATCCAGACGAGCACCATAAATCATGGGTTCTTCCAGTAACCAAAAAACAGAATCTGTACTCTCAGTTCTTTTCACTTTAAAAAGGTCCCTTATTTTAAACAGATTTCTATAAAAAACAGGAAGCTTCGATATGTTGATTCTTTTTGGATCCATCAAAAATAAATGTTTACTTAAACAGAGTTCATCAAGGGATTTAAGTATAGCAGAGGCCACTGACTTCCAAGCCAAGTTCTCTGAGCTGGTAAGCAAGCGTTGTATGAATTGTAGCCGAAAGGCCGCAGTCCTGCTTTGTACATGTATAAGTCCTTGACCCCCTTCTTCTTTTTTTAAATACAAGATGTTGTGCGGTATCCAGTGTAACTTGTCCCAAAAAAAGTCAAATAAAACAGACTGGATTTTTCCAAGTAAATAAGCCGGTGAGTCAATGCAAGCCATCCGGTGCCACAAAGAGGAAAACCACCAAATTATTAATCACCAAAGTACGTCCTCTGATGAAGCCATTTCCATTTTTCAAGTCGGCACTTAAGCTTTTCAACAGTTCCAATCCAGTTTTTTTGAGCTACTGTTTCATTACCTAAATATACTCCCAAATATCTCAAACCATCTCTTGTCCAACATAAACCATCTGGAAGATTTGGTGGTACTCTACTTTTCCACTCTGCCGTTAAAACTGCCTCACTTTTATTCCAATTCATTCTTGCAGAAGAAATTAATCCAAAATCTTTTAATGTCTTTAGTAATAAATCTATATCATTCTGTTTATTAATCATTACCATGACATCATCTGCACACGCAGACAGACACAAAGTCGTCTTACAATTTTGTAGAGACACTCCTTCTAGAACTCTCCTTAAAACACTTAAAAGTGGTTCTATCGCGAGGGTATATAATAACCCTGACAGTGAACAACCTTGTCTTACCCCACGAGGAGGAGCACATAAGCCACCATTAATCTTCAGAATACTCTCAATATCACAATATAAGACTTTAACGTAAGCTAAGAATTCAGAATTAAAACCAAAAGCCTGAAGAGTCTTCCACAAATAATTGTGTTCCACACGATCAAAGGCTTTTTCTTGATCTAAGGAAATCAAGCCTATGTCAAGACCAAACATTTTAGATAAGTCAAACAAATCTCTAATTAAATGAATGTTATCAAAAATTGACCTACCAGGCACACAATACGACTGGTCAGGATGAATGACTTCATCTAAAACTTCACCCAAACGGGTAACTAGTACTTTAGATAACAGTTTATAATCACAACACAATAAGGACACGGGTCTCCAATTTTTTATATCACTTAAATTACCTTTCTTAGGCAAAAGGGTCAACACCGCTCTTCTACAATTTATTGGCAATAATCCTTTGGTTAAACTGTCATTAAGAACTACTAACAAATCTTCTCTGATAACAGACCAAAAACTTTTGTAAAACTCAACCGGGATTCCATCCATCCCAGGAACTTTACCATTATCCATGCCTTGAAGAGCTTTAAACAATTCTTCCAAGCCAATAGGCTTTGAAAGTGTTATATTCGCTTTTTTTGAAATTTTTGGTAAATTTCCAAAAAAAGCCTTCTCTAGGTCTTTATCTTCTTTATATTCAGACTTGAAAAGTTTTTCATAAAAACTGACTGCTCTTTCTCTTATTTCCTTAGAGTCTGACAACAAGGATCCAGACTCAGAAAGTAACGAATGGATAAAACGTTTTTGGACATTCTTTTTTTCTAAACCTGAAAAATATTTTGACGGTACATCCATCTGTTCTACGGTTTTAAAACGCGATTTGACCAGTTTCCCCTGTGCCTTCATCTCTTGTAGGTCAGATAAAGCAGTTTTCTTTAAAAAAAGAGAATCGATATATGCTTGATTTCCACTTAATTGTGCCATATCTTGAAAATTCTAAATTTCAGTTTCTAAAACTCTTATAGACTTAACTGTCTCCTTTGTGATATTTTGAGTATACTGTTGACAAAAAACCTTGATTTGAGTCTTGCCAAAATCCCATCAACTCTGCAGAGAAGAAAAAGAAACCTTTTCATTCTTGAAATTTTCCCCAAAAAATACAAAAGCCTCTTTAAAAAAAGCATCATTTATCAGAGCAGTGTTAAAGTGCCAATAAGCACTCCTTGGTGAGACAGAATTGAAGAAAACACTGCAAATAACTAAACTGTGGTCTGAAAAACACTGTGATGGTGATTGAAACTGTAAAATCTATCTAGTCTTGCTAAAGACAATAGATTTTCATGGGCATGAGCCCATGTATGTTGCCTTAAATTTCCATTTAGACTTCTCCAGACATCACATAGGTCATTTCTTTCAATTATTTCACAAAGACGCTTGCGAGAAGGCATATGTGGTTCTATATGGTTGCGATCAATATTTTGTTCAACACAATTAAAATCTCCACCAAGAAATAAATATTCTTCGCTATTGCATTTGTCTAGAGTTGAGCATAAAATATCTAAAAAAGCCACTCTCTCTATTGGTAAAGTGGGGGCATATACACAAATAAAAACCAGAACACATTTTTCAAAAAGGGCTTGAATTTTTAGAAGTCTACCCTTCACTATTTCCTCCATCTTAAAAGAGCATGGAGTAAAATTCTTTGCAAACAAGATGGCAACTCCTCCACTACGTGAAGTTTTATGACTTAGAAATATATGACCATTCCATTCTTTTGTCCAATCTGCAACATTTGTATCATCACTGTGTGTTTCTTGTAAAAAAAGAACATCAAGTTGTTTTTGTCTCATTGTTTCATACACTTGCATTCTCTTTACATCATCTCTGGCTCCGTTCACATTTAAAGATGCTATACAGATATCTGCCATGTGTAAAGAAAAAAAGGAAACAAAAAAAATTAAGCCATACAGAAACACACAGCCACTCAAGATAAAAGAGTTATGCCACTTTGTCATCATTCTTATTCAGCTGATTTGGGATTTTTGAAACAATTTTTTTCAGTCGATATACTTCTTTATCCAGAAAGCAATCTTCACTCATTAGATTCTTAGTGCTTTCTGCAAACCGTTTCAGGTCTGGGAAAAAATCAGCAACCTGAACTCCTCTCTGATTTTTTGTCACTTTTAAAAACTTCTTAATTTCTTAATTAAGCACTGTAATCATTACATATCCATTCACTTTGTGAGCAACTTGAAGCACTAGAATCAGACAATTCACTTTCACTTTCAATAGTATCTGTATCATTCTCTGTCTTTCTTTTTCCTTTTTAGAGGAGTTTTGAAGACAGCTTGATCCATGTCTACTTCACACAAATTAACATTGTCTGATAAAGACTCTATATCAGCCAAACAGGTCATTGAACTGTTCTGTGTGTCCATCAATTCCTCTATCACAGCAGCTTCTTTAAGCAAGTTCACATTTGACTCTGTTTGATCTTTATCAGTCAATACATTATCTTCCATGATTTCAATCATGGTTTGAACAGTTTCAACTGTTTGTTCGCAAGGCACTTTGTTAGTTGTGCCCTTGACACTCTGTGCTGAATTCACAGGTACTGGCACAGATGTTCCAGCAGCGCTTTCCACGTCTTGCACCACCCTCTCATCTTCATTATATCAGTGGATACATAGACAGTATAGTCAAAATCATCAACTCTGAATTTCAGATTTAAATTCAGTTCTGTTCTGTTCTCACTCAAAATCATATAAGTGAATCTCCTAAAAGATACCACATGTTTGATCGATTCCAATTTACTCCCGAACGCGATCTTTTTCACAGGAGCAACTAACTTTCCGAAACGTGACAATTCTTTAACCAAAGCTTCATCTTTGATAAAAGGTGGGATGTTTGACAGGATAACTTTTCTCGCAGGAGTTGAAAGAGAAAGCACAGGTGTAAAAAGGCCACCAATTACAACTCCTCTTTCCACAACATTATTGGCATTTTCTACAGTGTTCAAAAAACAAACAACGCGTTGCTCATCCTTGACACTGCTAGAATGCTCTTATGTCCAACAACCTCTCCGACAGCTGAGATACAATCTTCCACACTTGCAGCGGCCACTACTTTAACCCCGTGGCGCCGCGTTAATGAACCCAGCGAGTCAACACCTTGGGCCGCCATGCCCTCGGCGATACACTGGTAACCAACGGCCAAAAGACACTATTTTGTTTTATCTACTCAATACAGATTAAACGTCAAAAATAGCGATATTCAACCAAGAAAAAGTTGCCACAGCGGGCAGAAAACTCACTCAAATTTACCACACGCTCTCCGCGCTCACTCAACAAACGCTCACGCATGCGCACAAGAGAGAGAGAGAGAGAGGAGAGGGATGTTAATCTGTATGATGTCAGAGAGCATTGGATTCCAACAAAACTAATATTAGTATGAAGGCTGGTGACATGTCAGTGTTTACACCTCTCCCTGGTAGGTTAATCCAGGTCTTTATATAATATTAGTATGAAGGCTGGTGACATGTCAGTGTTTACACCTCTCCCTGGTAGGTTAATCCAGGTCTTTATATAATATTAGTATGAAGGCTGGTGACATGTCAGTGTTTACACCTCTCCCTGGTAGGTTAATCCAGGTCTTTATATAATATTAGTATGAAGGCTGGTGACATGTCAGTGTTTACACCTCTCCCTGGTAGGTTAATCCAGGTCTTTATATAATATTAGTATGAAGGCTGGTGACATGTCAGTGTTTACACCTCTCCCTGGTAGGTTAATCCAGGTCTTTCTATTCCACAAATAACCTGGAGCGGGATCGAATCCTATTCCCTATGTAGTGCACAGAAATTTGACTAGGACCCAAAGGGTGGTTAAAAGTTGTGTGCTATATAGGGCAGGGGTCACCAATTAACTTAATCCGCGGGCCAATTCTTTCTTGAACGGAAGGTTGGGGGGCAGAACATAATTACAACCTTCCCATAGTGGCGAAATAATTACAATTTAGAATTAACACTGGACTGATACATGTGTAGATGATGATGTGCAAATAGAGATACTGGAGTGCAAATGAGCTAAAATAATAAATATGGGGATGAGGTAGTAGGGTGGGCTATTTACAGAAGGGCTATATACAGGTGCAGTGATCGATAAGCAGCTCTGACAGCTGATGCTTAAAGTTAGTGAGGGAGATAGGAACCTCTAGCTTCAATGATTTTTGCAATTCGTTCCAGTCATTGGCAGCAGAGAACTGGAAGGAATGGCGGCCAAAGGAGGTGTTGGTTTTGGGGGTGACCAGTGAAATATACCTGCTGGAGCGCATGCTACGGGTGGGTGTTGCTATGGTGACTAGCGAGCTGAGATAAGGCGGGGATTTACCTAATAAAGACTTTAAAAGAGGATATGGGTTCCAAATGGCACCCAATTCCCTATATAGTGCACACATGTTAATCACAGCCCTATGGCCTTGGTAATGGTCTCCAGTATGGAGGAACAACATGGTACAACAGGACAGGTCTTAGTAACTAGTGGTGATATGATTGGGTAGGAGGACCATGGACCTCAAAGCTCATCTCCTATTGGTCGATGGAGAGCCTGATAATTAGGAAGTGGTAATCACAGATGACCCGCGTAGTGCTCCTCTCACTGTATGCATCAGAATGACACTCCATATGTAGGGCTCTGGTCAGTAGTGCACTTCAAAGGGAGTAGAGTGCCATTTGGGACGCTCACACTGTGAAAGTAATGTGGAAAATATGGGTCCCTTCTAGAGGAGGACGGAGGATGGGGGGACGGAACAGATCAGAGGGGTAGAGGAGGACGGAGGCTGGGGGACAGAACAGATCAGAGGGGTAGAGGAGGACGGAGGCTGGGGGACGGAACAGATCAGAGGGGTAGAGGAGGACGGAGGCTGGGGGACAGAACAGATCAGAGGGGTAGAGGAGGACGGAGGCTGGGGGACAGAACAGATCAGAGGGGTAGAGGAGGACGGAGGCTGGGGGACGGAACAGATCAGAGGGGTAGAGGAGGACGGAGGCTGGGGGACAGAACAGATCAGAGGGGTAGAGGAGGACGGAGGCTGGGGGGACAGAACAGATCAGAGGGGTAGAGGAGGACGGAGGCTGGGGGACAGAACAGATCAGAGGGGTAGAGGAGGACGGAGGCTGGGGGGACAGAACAGATCAGAGGGGTAGAGGAGGACGGAGGCTGGGGGACAGAACAGATCAGAGGGGTAGAGGAGGACGGAGGCTGGGGGGACGGAACAGATCAGAGGGGTAGAGGAGGACGGAGGCTGGGGGGACAGAACAGATCAGAGGGGTAGAGGAGGACGGAGGCTGGGGGTGCTTAAGGGGTCCATGGTGCTCCCTGTGAACATTTGTATTCAGAAGGACCAAAAAGCTTAGTTTGGTGACTTTTTAAAAGGATATTCTACTCCAAAATGTAAGAAAATAAAATGATGCTGCATTTTGGACCAT
>JAKYLM010000092.1:120000-205000 GCA_023634145.1 Thymallus thymallus | reverse complement strand
TATCAGTCAGGACTGAGGGATCTAACATGTGATTAGTATATCCTCCTCCTCTATCAGTCAGGACTGAGGGGTCTAACATGTGATTAGTATATCCTCCTCCTCTATCAGTCAGGACTGAGGGGTCTAACATGTGATTAGTATATCCTCCTCTATCAGTCAGGACTGAGGGTCTAACATGTGATTAGTATATCCTCCTCTATCAGTCAGGACTGAGGGGTCTAACATGTGATTAGTATATCCTCCTCCTCTATCAGTCAGGACTGAGGGGTCTAACATGTGATTAGTATATCCTCCTCCTCTATCAGTCAGGACTGAGGGATCTAACATGTGATTAGTATATCCTCCTCTATCAGTCAGGACTGAGGGGTCTAACATGTGATTAGTATATCCTCCTCTATCAGTCAGGACTGAGGGGTCTAACATGTGATTAGTATATCCTCCTCCTCTATCAGTCAGGACTGAGGGGTCTAACATGTGATTAGTATATCCTCCTCCTCTATCAGTCAGGACTGAGGGATCTAACATGTGATTAGTATATCCTCCTCTATCAGTCAGGACTGAGGGGTCTAACATGTGATTAGTATATCCTCCTCTATCAGTCAGGACTGAGGGGTCTAACATGTGATTAGTATATCCTCCTCCTCTATCAGTCAGGACTGAGGGGTCTAACATGTGATTAGTACATCCTCCTCCTCTATCAGTCAGGACTGAGGGGTCTAACATGTGATTAGTATATCCTCCTCTATCAGTCAGGACTGAGGGGTCTAACATGTGATTAGTACATCCTCCTCCTCTATCAGTCAGGACTGAGTACCAGTGCTCTGTGGCTGTGGGGTTTTGTTGATTGATCTCTAATTAATGTAACAGGGAGAAGAAGGGGAAACAACCTGATATGTCTTGATCAATTAATCAGGTACAACTGGTTTATTAGGCCAATTATGTTGAATACCTTTAGAGAGGATTGGCCGTTCCACCTCTCTCTCTGACGGTCTCTCTGTCATGTTGAGCTAAGCTGGACAGCCAGCTGAGGAGGGATGGAAGGCTAGACTAATGAGTTAAAACTGAGCTAAAAAGGGCAATACTCTGAATTTCAACCCACAAAATCAATGGAGCCAGCTGTCTTCAAACCAGGCCTTTCCATCAATAAACCACCTTTAGGTGAGAGAGGGCTGTCATTCAAATAAATGCTTAGACTTGCTGTTTTTAAATACTGTATTATATTGAGTTATGATGAGAGCATCTGAGCCAAAGCCTGATGTTGATAGAAACATTTATGTTAATTAGAAAGTCATTAGAAACATAAATATAATCATTCAAACTGAGCTCAAGACTATTTGAATGACAAATGTAAAAAATACTTAACTAGAATGATAATTGTATTATGTAAAACTTAATCAAAGAACATTTGGTTAAACAGTTTGAATGTTCATTGGTTCCAGCTCATTGGGTGACAGTATTCAGAACATATGCTGTGTTAACTGTAATTCCATTATGCCGTGTCACACCCAGACGACTACCCTAGTCTGATTCTGCCCTGAGGCTGTAGGGTGTTGACAGCACTACTGTCCTGGGGCAATCTGCCTCTCTCCCTCTCCCCTCTCTCATTCAGAGCACACTAAGGGCCAACTAGCTGTTTGCAGAGGTAAGAAACAAACTGAATTATAGAACACTAGTAGACGTATATTGAGTAAAGTGAAAGCAGCATGCTAGTCAGCAACATTGGTGCATGGGCTGCATTGACCAGACTGAACGCTAGTGTCTGGTGGTCAAGCAACAGCTGTGCTCCTTGAGACGGGGTTGGGGATAGGAATGTGTAGAAAGATGAATGAGGAGAGAGCGATAACTCTACTGGAGTAAACCATAAAAATGGACGTTATACACAGAGTATCACATTTAACAAACCAAACATTGAAATACTGTTATAGAGGTAAAATAATATGATATTTTCTGCTATTTTCCATAATGTTTTTGGACAGAACAAATCACTTTGTTCATTTCATATTTTTGTTATTATGTCCTTCCGACGCATAAGACAAGTAAATGAAAAGAGCTGGAATAACAAGGAATGAGGAATAACAAGGAAAAAGGAATAAGGAATAGTCTGTTTCTTCTTTCCAGCTCAGCTTTTCTCATGTAAAACAGAATCGCCCTTCAAAGTCACACTGTCAATAGGAACGACAGTAGCCTTGCATCATTTTTGGACATATTTTTCTGCTATTTGAACCGTTCTGTCTGTTCTCTGTATTTTATCTCTTCTGGTGTGGTTCTGGGGTGCGTACTGGTTGGGTTAGTCATATATTCCCTGGCTCCCTGGGCTGAGGCAGCCGAGGTGTCTGATTGGACACATGAGTTATGTTTCCATTACTGCACCGGCTTTCTGTGACTGACATTTATTTTCTTCTTCTTCTTCTTCTTCTTCTTCTTCTTCTTCTTCTCATTTCTCCCTCCTCTTAGTTCAGGAGTTCATCCCCACACCATGGAGGAAAGGGGGATGATACATGGCTTTGAAAAGAAAAGACACCTGTTCAGTTTTTTCTCCTTTTTGTGAAGAAGATATCTCTCGCTCCAAATCGTCCTGGCTGTTTAAATTTTAAACTTGATGACCAGTAGATGGGAGGGAAGCTCAGACAGCAGATAAGGTTTTACACCTTAGATTTGTGTGTCCCAACTGGCACCCCTTTCTCTAGACCACGCACTACCAGGGCTCTGTTCAAAAGTAGTGCACTATCTAGGCAATATAGTGCCATTTGGGACACAATAGGTTTTATACCTAAATGAGATTGTAATCTTCTGTCTTATTCCCATTCTGAATGGTTGGTTATCTATGGGTCAAAACCCCTTTGTGATGTCATGATATACCAATGCAGTCAGTGTGTTTCAGTCTGATTTCTCCCTGCCTCTTCTCCGGAGTTGTGCTTGTAGGCTAGGTCTACGTTAGGAATTGGACTGAGCATGTTGTGTGTTTTAACTCTGACTACTAACACTATACGGACACATCCAATGTCACCTTATCTATGGTACAGATAGTCCCCCTTGCAATCTCTGACTGTATTAATGTAAAGTCAATAACCGGCCATATGACCCCATAATACAATAAAACCTGCCTGGCTTTCCCCACTGAGTCCAAGTGTGTAATGTTAGTATTAGTAGTGGGGGAAATCACTGGTTCATATTCTAGGGAGCACCCGTAGACATCCTATTAAATCTCTCTAGTAAGTAATACACGTTCTGCTCTGTCCAGCTGCAGGATATGCTATTGACTTAAGAGTGGGATGACAACATTTTATTGTAGTTCAAGGATTTGTATAACTTTCTAGTAGTTGCAAACATGCCATAAACCCTCAAAGTTCCAGAATGGTGTGGAAATGGCAGCCATTTTGGTCTTGGAGAAATCCAGCCCAGTCTAACTGGAATGAACGGCATAGAGGCCTACGAGATGCAGTTCCTGCTTTGTCTTATGCAGGAAAAACACATTTAAATTTTTATTTTTATTTAACCTTTATTTAACCAGGCAAGTGAGTTAAGAACAAATTCTTATAATGACAGTCTACCTACAGGGTCAGCCCCTAGAGCAAATTAGGGTTAAGTGCCTTGATCATGGACACATCGGCAGGTTTTTTCACCTTGTCAGCTCGGGTATTTCAACCAGCGACCTTTGGGTTACCGGCCCAACGCTCTAACCGCTAGACATGAGATGTATCAGAAATGTGGTAATATACATTTTACACAGGTTTTGTCTCAATGCTTGTTTTTCTGGGAAAGCTGTGAGCGTTATATGATACAATGTCAGTACTTGTTGCATTTACAACTTGTCTAAGTCCTGTCAACTGATTCCAGCCAGTGGATGGCTGTGGATGGACTGCGTTGTTTGTATGGAATGTTGCCACATTGGCAAGCAATTTGAAAAAGTATTGCAATCATTCCACTAGAACTGTCTGACAAGCTAACACACTTAGTGTGCATATAATCTTCAAATTAATTGTATTACACAATGTCTTATCACAGCACTGTCTGACCACTGACTTACTAACTCCCTTAACAAAATGGCTGACCTTTTATACCATCATATGAAGGTTCATGTCCATTCTGGTATTCTAATTCCTAATTCTATGGGAGTGCCTCCCTCCCGGTCTGACTCTGTGTGCCTTTCAGACATAGGTTCAACTACTAGCACTTTATCTGAGCTTGGCCTAATGGACCATTAGAATAGTCCGAAACCTTTAAACCCCGCTCACCTGATACTCCAGGCAGGCTAGAGTGGTCCTTTGTAGCTCAGTTGGCAGAGCATGATGCTTGTAATGGCAAAGTGGTGGGTTCGAGGGATTACCCATATGTAAAATGTATGATAGATAGATAGATAGATAGATAGATAGATAGATAGATAGATAGATAGATAGATAGATAGATAGATAGATAGATAGATAGATAGATAGATAGATAGATAGATAGATAGATAGATAGATAGATAGATAGATAGATAGATAGATAGATAGATAGATAGATAGATAGATAGATAGATAGATAGATAGATAGATAGATAGATAGATAGATAGATAGATAGATAGATAGATAGATAGATAGATAGATAGATAGATAGATAGATAGATAGATAGATAGATAGATAGATAGATAGATAGATAGGTACTTTATTTGCACGCGTGACTAAGTTGCTTTGGATAAAAGTGTCTGCTAAATGTTGAGCAGACACTCAGGTCTGATGCCTTTGGGCCAGGGCCATGAGTCAAACTGTCCCTTCTCCACTCATTCCACCTCTCTCCTTTTTTCCTCATCCCTCTCTCCTGTCCTCCCTCACCTTCCCTTCCTTTTATCTGTGTGTCAGACCTGGTCTTGGCTTCTCTGCGTCCTCCCAGGGAAAGGATAGAGAGAGGAGATGGCAGGTCTGTAATATAAAACATATCATTTCCAAGGGACCTAATAAAAACAGCAGCTCTGTCTTTCACGGCTCCGCTGGGGATCGCCTGGGAAGTGAAACATCTACGGCATATAATATTTTTCCCCTCTCTCCCAAGTCCACCTCCCTCAGTTGCTATAAAGAGGCCAGGTGTTTCTCTAGAGAGGGAAAAGGCAGAGACGAGAAAGAGAGAGACTCTGTGTTCATATCCTATTCACTGGGTTATTGAAGAGAGAGCGAGAGAGGCTCTGTGTTCATATCCTATTCACTGGGTTATTGAAGAGAGAGAGAGAGAGGCTCTGTGTTCATATCCTATTCACTGGGTTATTGAAGAGAGAGAGAGGCTCTGTGCTCATATCCTATTCACTGGGTTATTGAAGAGAGAGAGAGGCTCTGTGTTCATATCCTATTCACTGGGTTATTGAAGAGAGAGAGAGGCTCTGTGTTCATATCCTATTCACTGGGTTATTGAAGAGAGAGAGAGAGAGAGAGAGAGAGAGAGGCTCTGTGTTCATATCCTATTCACTGGGTTATTGAAGAGAGAGAGAGGCTCTGTGCTCATATCCTATTCACTGGGTTATTGAAGAGAGAGAGGCTCTGTGTTCATATCCTCTTCACTGGGTTATTGACTGTGTTCATGCTTCTCGGGTAAATAAGCTGATCCGGAAGGCTAGCTCTGTCCTGGGGATGAGCCTTGACACTCTAGAGGAGGTGGCCGAGAGACAGATCCTGGCCAAACTGCTGGCCATCATGGACAACGTCACCCACCCTCTGCACGCTATGGTTATGACGCAGAGGAGCACCTTCAGTCACAGACTGATCCCACCACGGTGTGCCAGAGAGCGCTACAGGAGGTCCTTCCTGCCGGCGGCTATTAGACTATATAATGCCTGTTGGGGTGCCGTGCCGTCGTCAACATAGATCTGGAACTGTTGGGGTGCTAGGACCTAGTTTAACAGTTATGCATCCATCCGTGAGTAACTCTGGTCCATAATCACTCATTCACTCAGGACCTATTTATTCATACAGGTCTGTATATACATACTCATGTACAGTTGTTATATCATATCACGTGCAATATTGTAAGTAATTCTTGGACCTAACCTACGTAGGCATTCACTCAGGAATGCATATTAGTATCCTGCCAGTTGCACCTTTTCTCATTGCTTTTAGTATATCGAATGTGCAATACGTGCAGTTGTCTGTAATCAAACCCTGCGCACTAAGGACTGTATTTTAAGGGAATTACTATTATTACCCCAATGATATCATACACACATTTAGCAATTAAAGTATCTCTTCCTGTCATTTACCTGTACAGTTTGTGTAACCATGCAAGTATTCACTTATCTGTAAATATAACTGTATACCTAACTGTACAGTTAATTTAACCAGGCAAAATATTCACTTACCTGTTCATTTAACCAGACTGTATATTAAGTAAACTATTATTACCCTCGCTCATATCATACGCATTTTTAGCTACTGAAGTATTTCTCTGCCATCGACCTGTATAGTATAGTTAACCATCCAACATCCACCAATGTATAGTGTACATATTCAGCCAACCACCCATACTATGCAATGTCTTTTTATAGCTTTTTTGCACTCCAGATATCTTATATTTCTATACTTTTTCATACTGCCGCTCTATGTATCATCGTGTATCGTTTATCTGTCTTTTGTGTTCTTCATTCTGGCATTTTGCACCTGCCCTGTTTCGTAGCTGCTTGACAAAGTAACTTCCCCTCGGTGATCAATAAATTGTCTGTCTGTCCCTATCCATCCATCCATCCATCCATCCATCCATCCATCCGTCCATCCATCCATCCATCCATCCATCCATCCATCCGTCCGTCCGTCCATCCGTCCGTCCGTCCGTCCGTCCGTCCGTCCGTCCGTCCGTCCGTCCATCCATCCATCCATCCATCCATCCATCCATCCATCCATCCATCCATCCACCGGGTTATTATAATCTTTAGCTCACTTTTCTTTGGCCTTCTGGCCACTTCAACTCACACAGCTCTCTGCCTTCATTCCCTGCTCAGTTCATGGCTCTCTGCCTTCATTCCCTGCTCAGTTCATGGCTCTCTGCCTTCATTCCCTGCTCAGTTCATGGCTCTCTGCCTTCATTCCCTGCTCAGTTCATGGCTCTCTGCCTTCATTCCCTGCTCAGTTCATGGCTCTCTGCCTTCATTCCCTGCTCAGTTCATGGATCTCTGCCTTCATTCCCTGCTCAGTTCATGGCTCTCTGCCTTCATTCCCTGCTCAGTTCATGGCTCTCTGCCTTCATTCCCTGCTCAGTTCATGGCTCTTTGCCTTCATTCCCTGCTCAGTTCATGGCTCTCTGCCTTCATTCCCTGCTCAGTTCATGTCTCTCTGCCTTCATTCCCTGCTCAGTTCATGGCTCTCTGCCTTCATTCCCTGCTCAGTTCATGGCTCTCTGCCTTCATTCCCTGCTCAGTTCATGGCTCTCTGCCTTCATTCCCTGCTCAGTTCATGGCTCTCTGCCTTCATTCCCTGCTCAGTTCATGGCTCTCTGCCTTCATTCCCTGCTCAGTTCATGGCTCTCTGCCTTCATTCCCTGCTCAGTTCATGGCTCTCTGCCTTCAGAAGATATCCCGTCAAGTGAAATGAAGTTGGGAGGAAGATATGTTTTCCTTGAAAAAGTCACAGATTGAATGGTACCGAGATGCTTACTGTCCTGTGCCTGCTCATGTCAGCATAATGTGTACTTAGAGTGCCTACATACCATGAAAAAGGGTTTTGTGGAAAACCTGGTCCTTGGAGGCAGATACAGTGTTCCTTTCCATACAATACATGTTTTCCATTAGCGTTTGGCTAATCAGCCGGCTATGTTTTCCACTTCATATTAACTAGGCTACTTTTCATTTAAAAGTCCGTCAAGCCCTCTTCTGCTAGAATAAACAATATGCATCTTCTAGTGATCTATTGATAGGAAAGTTGCCTGTCATTCACAAAGCGAGCCTTGAAAGGGAAACACAGCAGAGAGGAAGAGACGAAGCGAGAGGTTTCACTCTCGCCAAAATCTGTTAATTTCTCTACTATAAACTGCCTCCAACGTTGTTTTAGAGAATTTGGCAATACGTCCAACCGGCCTCACAACCGCAGATCACATGTAACCACGTCAGCCCAGGACCTCCTCATCCAGCTTCTTCACCTGCGGGATTGTGCTGAGGACTTTTTTCTCTGTAATAAAGGCCACTTGTGTAGAAAAAGTCATTCTGATTGGGCCTGGCTCCCCAGTGGGTGGGCCTGGCTCCCCAGTGGGTGGGCCTGGCTCCCCAGTGGGTGGGCCTGGCTCGCCAGTGGGTGGGCCTGGCTCCCCAGTGGGTGGGCCTGGCTCCCCAGTGGGTGGGCCTGGCTCCCCAGTGGGTGGGCCTGGCTCGCCAGTGGGTGGGCCTGGCTCCCCAGTGGGTGGGCCTGGCTCCCCAGCGGGTGGGCCTGGCTCCCCAGCGGGTGGGCCTGGCTCCCCAGCGGTTTATAAAAGGTGTCAAACTGACAGAATAAAGTCCTTTGCTTCCCCTCGCTCATCAACTCACCCGTCATCCCCCTGTTGTTTGTCTTTCTCCCATCATACTTTAATCATTTATTTACTCTGTTATATGTGTGAGATTAGTTTCGCTCTAGTTTAGATTTAGACAATTATCAGAGTAATTGTGAACTGGGCAGATTCCACTGTTGTGATATTAAGCCTCTAACAACGGCAGTGTGTCCTGTAGACTTATTTAGAGAGGGTGTATGCCTTTACTATGTGTCTGGCTGCTCTGTACTCTGTACTCTGAAAACACTGATACAAGGCAGTGCCTGATGGCTTCATCCATTAAACACATTACATCATCACTCCACTTGATTCACATCAGACTATCCTCCTCGGAGAAGACGAGGAACGAAGGCCTAATAATATCCTGCCCCGCTCTCTCTCTCTCTTCTCCTCCCTCCACGTACCCTGCCAGGCCTCGTCCCTTTTCTTTTCCTTCATCAGTGAATGGATAGATGACATTACTGGCCTCTCATCTCTCTTCCTTTCCTTCCCTCATGCACCCCAGATTGGCCCATCTCATCTTCCTCTCTTCCAACTTCTTCTTCTCCTCCACCAGAGAACAGACAGATGTTTATTCATGCAGGGTTAACACTGTCTGTCTCAGCATCGTTCTTCATGCAGCACGTTGACTGTCTTTAGTCTTCTCTATGTTCACCAGCTGTAGCTTGGCCAAGCACTCAGCGTAGCTAATGCTGCTGTCAGCTTGCTGTGCTTCACTTTACATTTGTATAGAGCGGCCCGTTGCTCATGGAGGACTGCAGCCCGCTGCTCACGGAGGACTGCAGCCCGCTGCTCACGGAGGACTGCAGCCCGCTGCTCACGGAGGACTGCAGCCCGCTGCTCATGGAGGACTGCAGCCCGCTGCTCATGGAGGACTGCAGCCCGCTGCTCATGGAGGACTGCAGCACGCTGAGGGACAAACAAACGAAGTATTGCGGTTGAGAGCCTCTGGAAGTGTAGACTTTTTGTTATAGCAGGCTTCCCCAATAGGTGGTGTTTTTATTTTTTTAATCATTTAAATAGTTGGACATGACGGTACAGCCAACAGGAGACCATCTGGCTCACCAACAAGAGGTGTATGTGATGATCAATGTTTTGAAATGATTCTGTTTTAGTCAAATACTGGGGGTGGCAACATGACACCTACTGGGGGTGGGAACATGACACCTACTGGGGGTGGGAACATGACACCTACTGGGGGTGGGAACATGACACCTACTGGGGGTGGGAACATGACACCTACTGGGGGTGGGAACATGACACCTACTGGGGGTGGGAACATGACACCTACTGGGGGTGGGAACATGACACCTACTGGGGGTGGGAACATGACACCTACTGGGGGTGGGAACATGACACCTACTGGATGATGGAATACAATCGTTGTTTCTAGGAACAATCTTCAGTGAAAATTTCACAATTTGGTGGCCAATAAATAAGCTGAGTAAACACTAGTGGAATTGGCAGACCTGTCTGTCTGTCTGTCTGTCTGTGTCTGTCTGCCTGTCTCTGTCTGTCTGCATGTCTCTGTCTGTCTGTCTGCCTGCCTCTGTCTGTCTGTCTGCCTGTCTCTGTCTGTCTGTCTGTCTGTCTGCATGTCTCTGTCTGCATGTCTCTGTCTGTCTGTCTGTCTGCATGTCTGTCTGTCTGTCTGTCTGCATGTCTCTGTCTGTCTGTCTGTCTGTCTGTCTGTCTGTCTGTCTGTCTGCATGTCTCTGTCTGTCTGTCTGTCTGTCTGCATGTCTCTGTCAGTGTGGGAGTGTTTATTTTCTTTCAGGAAACGGAACTGTCACTGAGTTTGACTCAGATGTCTGAATTCTCTGGTCCTGTACAGTAACCATCCCTCCGAACCAATGACGTGGGACACACACACACACACACACACACACACACACACACACACACACACACACACACACACACACACACACACACACAGAGACGGCCGTCAGCACTTTACTTGTGAGTTGAGATGAAAGTTAGTGTGTTTCTTTAATGCAGCCTTCTGCCAGACGTTAGTGAGGGGATTGTTCTGGCTCCTGTGGGAGGCTGTGTGTCAGAGAGAGCTGTCACACTGTGTGTGTGTGTGCGTGTGTCAGAGAGAGCTGTCACACTACATTTCTGTCACACAGTCTGGCACAAAGACCCGATAGAGGGGCTGCCCTGTCCTGGCCAGGGGGAGGGAGGGAGGGGGGACTTGACTTTCACACCCCATCAAACATCTCCCCCTGCAAGAGAGCTTGTATTACTGTGACAGACTCTTCTCAGCTTGTATTAGCTGTCCTCCACTGAAACAACCTCTTTCTAAAATGGAGACGTGTGATCTGATTTCACAAAGTGGCGCTACTAAGTAACAAGGTGGTGGAGCAGTGCACTGTTACATTCTGACCTGTGACCCACACTACGCCTGTTCCTGTTTCCATTGTCCAATAAGATTGATGTGTCACTGTCTGTGTCAAGTTGTTAGGCAGAATAATATAATAGTTCAGCAAAGTATTATGACAATATATCACCCTTGTCCTTTTCATTATGTGTGTTCTATCAACCACCTGAAGCCTTGACCCCTAACCTCTGACCTCATATTGACCTGTTGTTGTAATCACCTTCCTTTTCTTTCATGTTGCCTAGGCAGCACAGATCTTCATTTAGTATTATCCTGGAAAGATATCTGATGTACTGTAGAATGACTGGTGTTTATTATGTATCTGATGTACTGTAGATTGACTGGTGTTTATTATGTATCTGATGTACTGTAGATTGACTGGTGTTTATTATGTATCTGATGTACTGTAGAATGACTGGTGTTTATTATGTATCTGATGTACTGTAGAATGACTGGTGTTTATTATGTATCTGATGTACTGTAGAATGACTGGTGTTTATTATGTATCTGATGTACTGTAGATTGACTGGTGTTTGTTATGTATCTGATGTACTGTAGATTGACTGGTGTTTATTATGTATCTGATGTACTGTAGATTGACTGGTGTTTGTTATGTATCTGATGTACTGTAGATTGACTGGTGTTTATTATGTATCTGATGTACTGTAGAATGACTGGTGTTTATTATTTATCTGATGTACTGTAGAATGACTGGTGTTTATTATGTATCTGATGTACTGTAGAATGACTGGTGTTTATTATGTATCTGATGTACTGTAGATTGACTGGTGTTTATTATGTATCTGATGTACTGTAGATTGACTGGTGTTTGTTATGTATCTGATGTACTGTAGATTGACTGGTGTTTATTATGTATCTGATGTACTGTAGAATGACTGGTGTTTATTATTTATCTGATGTACTGTAGAATGACTGGTGTTTATTATGTATCTGATGTACTGTAGAATGACTGGTGTTTATTATGTATCTGATGTACTGTAGAATGACTGGTGTTTATTATGTATCTGATGTACTGTAGATTGACTGGTGTTTATTATGTATCTGATGTACTGTAGAATGACTGGTGTTTATTATGTATCTGATGTACTGTAGAATGACTGGTGTTTATTATGTATCTGATGTACTGTAGAATGACTGGTGTTTATTATGTATCTGATGTACTGTAGAATGACTGGTGTTTATTATTGTTAGGTCGCGTCAATTCAAATCTGGTATTGGAACAAAAGGATTACTACGCCGTTTAAATCATCTATGTATTTTATTCTAACAAACCGTTCAATGGTAAATATGAAGTTCGTATATACAGGCTCACTGTGACACCACGCAGGGCAAACAGCAAGTCCCAGTTTGGAAAAGAAAGAGGGAGAGAGAGAGAGAGAGAAAGAGAGAGCGCGAGAGAGAGTCAGCGAGCAGCGCTATAGAAGAGCGCCTAGAGAAGAGACCTAGTCCTATCCTTTGTTCTTCCTTAAATACTCCGACAGAATCGTTCACGCTCCTTGCTGACCTGTCGGAGTAGAGGCTGAGTGTGGTTTAAACTTACTCAGCCTATCGTTGGCGTGCAGGCTGGTCCCAGCCTCGTGACGCAATCCAGTTGACGGAAGCAGTTCCCTCTCAGCAGATGTCCTTATCTCGTGTTTACCACAAGACACAATTCTATTGGGAAACCCTTAAGCTAGCACATTCTTTCCACATGGCTCCCCCACACACAAGCCTACAGCAGTTCTACAGTTCTATGATCACACAATACATTCAGTTAATAACTCTTGTTGTAGATTAACATATTAATTAGCTAAACATATATCAGCCCTTACATTATGTATCTGATGTACTGTAGAATGACTGGTGTTTATTATGTATCTGATGTACTGTAGAATGACTGGTGTTTATTATGTATCTGATGTACTGTAGATTGACTGGTGTTTATTATGTATCTGATGTACTGTAGAATGACTGGTGTTTATTATGTATCTGATGTACTGTAGAATGACTGGTGTTTATTATGTATCTTATGTACTGTAGATTGACTGGTGTTTATTATGTATCTGATGTACTGTAGATTGACTGGTGTTTATTATGTATCTGATGTACTGTAGATTGACTGGTGTTTATTATGTATCTGATGTACTGTAGATTGACTGGTGTTTATTATGTATCTGATGTACTGTAGAATGACTGGTGTTTATTATGTATCTGATGTACTGTAGAATGACTGGTGTTTATTATGTATCTGATGTACTGTAGATTGACTGGTGTTTATTATGTATCTGATGTACTGTAGAATGACTGGTGTTTATTATGTATCTGATGTACTGTAGATTGACTGGTGTTTATTATGTATCTGATGTACTGTAGAATGACTGGTGTTTATTATTTATCTGATGTACTGTAGAATGACTGGTGTTTATTATGTATCTGATGTACTGTAGATTGACTGGTGTTTATTATGTATCTGATGTACTGTAGATTGACTGGTGTTTATTATGTATCTGATGTACTGCTCTCTCCCCTCCCCTGGCTCCCGTAAATCTTATCAGCTCCCCTCACCTGGCTCCAGTATCCCTTATCAGCTCTCTCCCCTGGCTCCAGTATCCCTTATCAGCTCTCTCCCCTGGCTCCAGTATCCCTTATCAGCTCCCCTCCCCTGGCTCCAGTATCCCTTATCAGCTCCCCTCCCCTCCCCTGGCTCCAGTATCCCTTATAAGCTATCTCCCCTCCCCTGGCTCCAGTATCCCTTATCAGCTCTCTCCCCTCCCCTGGCTCCAGTATCCCTTATCAGCTCTCTACCCTCCCCTGGCTCCAGTATCCCTTATCAGCTCTCTCCCCTGGATCCAGTATCCCTTATCAGCTCTCTCCCCTGGCTCCAGTATCCCTTATCAGCTCTCTCCCCTGGCTCCAGTATCCCTTATCAGCTCTCTCCCCTGGCTCCAGTATCCCTTATCAGCTCTCTCCCCTGGCTCCAGTATCCCTTATCAGCTCTCTCCCCTGGCTCCAGTATCCCTTATCAGCTCTCTCCCCTGGCTCCAGTATCCCTTATCAGCTCTCTCCCCTCCCCTGGCTCCAGTATCCCTTATCAGCTCTCTCCCCTGGATCCAGTATCCCTTATCAGCTCTCTCCCCTCCCCTGGCTCCAGTATCCCTTATCAGCTCTCTCCCCTCCCCTGGCTCCAGTATCCCTTATCAGCTCTCTCCCCTGGCTCCAGTATCCCTTATCAGCTCTCTCCCCTGGCTCCAGTATCCCTTATCAGCTCTCTCCCCTGGATCCAGTATCCCTTATCAGCTATCTACTCTCGGGGCAGCCTGTAACCCCAACACTCCTCCCTCACACACATGCACATGCACACCAAGACACACACACACACAACAAAACACACACACCCCAAGACACCTTGACCACCTCGACCCTGACGTGAGGCCTCAGTGTTAGCCCACAGCCCCGGCCACAGACTGCCTCTCTGGCATCATTGAATTAAATGGTGTGATTAATGGATGTGACAAACAAGTGGAAATTGGTTTTTGATATTTTATTAAAACTGATCTTCAGGTTTAAGGCGCCAGATTTGTTATTTTGTCAGTTATAGAACAGAGTAGAATAGGGACCTTTTGCTTTCAACTGGCCTGATAGGCTGAGCCAGGGAGGAGGGGTGGAGGGGGGGGGGGTGATGCCCCTGCAACTGCCTCACTGAATAAAAACAATATGTGGAGGCTGGAGGCTGGACACACCAACCCCCTCTGGATCAGGACTCTCTGCCACACACACTAAAACACAGACACACACACACAGAAACGAACGTGCACACACACCATGGCCTGGTGTATACTGGTATTGATGCAGTGTTGTATTGTATTGTGTAGTGTAGTGTAGGGCTGTGTGGTATACAGTATTATACTATATACTGGTATTGATGCAGTGTTGTATTGTATTGTATTGTGTTGTGTAGGGCTGTGTGGTATACTGTATTATACTATATACTGGTATTGATGCAGTGTTGTATTGTATTGTGTAGTGTAGTGTAGGGCTGTGTGGTATACAGTATTATACTATATACTGGTATTGATGCAGTGTTGTATTGTATTGTGTAGTGTAGTGTAGGGCTGTGTGGTATACAGTATTATACTATATACTGGTATTGATGCAGTGTTGTATTGTATTGTGTAGTGTAGTGTAGGGCTGTGTGGTATACAGTATTATACTATATACTGGTATTGATGCAGTGTTGTATTGTATTGTGTAGTGTAGTGTAGGGCTGTGTGGTATACAGTATTATACTATATACTGGTATTGATGCAGTGTTGTATTGTATTGTGTAGTGTAGTGTAGGGCTGTGTGGTATACAGTATTATACTATATACTGGTATTGATGCAGTGTTGTATTGTATTGTGTAGTGTAGTGTAGGGCTGTGTGGTATACTGTATTATACTATATACTGGTATTGATGCAGTGTTGTATTGTATTGTGTAGTGTAGGGCTGTGTGGTATACTGTATTATACTATTTACTGGTATTGATGCAGTGTTGTATTGTATTGTGTAGTGTAGTGTAGGGCTGTGTGGTATACTGTATTATACTATATACTGGTATTGATGCAGTGTTGTATTGTATTGTGTAGTGCAGTGTAGGGCTGTGTGGTATACAGTATTATACTATATACTGGTATTGATGCAGTGTTGTATTGTATTGTGTAGTGTAGTGTAGGGCTGTGTGGTATACTGTATTTTGAAACAAACAGGTATTCTATTTTAGCTGTATTATTTTGGTCACTATAGTAGACATGGATTAAGTACACAAGGCTACATGTGTGATAAAATAACATTCACTGAATAAAACATGTAATAATCCCCCCTCACTCACACACACGTGTTACTGTCAAGTTCAACACAACAACAGCAATATCTTTGGGCTACACTGACATTATTACATTGTACACTTTCTGCCTGTGGACATCTGTTCTACAATGTGCCAGCAGAGCATGATACCTTTTGTTGGCATAATTGACCTCTTTCAGGCAGAGAGTACACCTGGCATACCCCTTTTATCCACTGTATTGACAAAGTGAGAAAGAGGGAAAGTGTGTGGTGTCCTGCTTAAGCCAGGCCCAGCTCCACCAACACTTCATCCCTGAATCCACATGTTTAACAAGCAACGGCTCATCTTCACCTTATTATCTCATTCAAAAAATGAACCACATACAGTAGAGGGAAAACATGAGTTCACAGATAGTAGTTAGTTCGTTAGCTAGTTAACATTTCACACAGATTGCCAGGGATCAGTAAGCATCTAACGCATTATAACTTAAGGAACGGCAAGGAGTCATATAACATTACCAGTTAATACTATAGTGAATTGGTTAGGTTACTAACGTTAGCTCATCTGATGTTGTAACGTTACCAGTTAATACTATAGTGAATTGGTTAGGTTACTAACGTTAGCTCATCTGATGTTGTAACGTTACAAGTTAATACTATAGTGAATTGGTTAGGTTACTAACGTTAGCTCATCTGATGTTGTAACGTTACCAGTTAATACTATAGTGAATTGGTTAGGTTACTAACGTTAGCTCATCTGATGTTGTAACGTTACAAGTTAATACTATAGTGAATTGGTTAGGTTACTAACGTTAGCTCATCTGATGTTGTAACGTTACCAGTTAATACTATAGTGAATTGGTTAGGTTACTAACGTTAGCTCATCTGATGTTGTAACGTTACCAGTTAATACTATAGTGAATTGGTTAGGTTACTAACGTTAGCTCATCTGATGTTGTAACGTTACAAGTTAATACTATAGTGAATTGGTTAGGTTACTAACGTCAGCTCATCTGATGTTGTAACGTTACAAGTTAATACTATAGTGAATTGGTTAGGTTACTAACGTTAGCTCATCTGATGTTGTAACGTTACCAGTTAATACTATAGTGAATTGGTTAGGTTACTAACGTTAGCTCATCTGATGTTGTAACGTTACAAGTTAATACTATAGTGAATTGGTTAGGTTACTAACGTTAGCTCATCTGATGTTGTAACATTACCAGTTAATACTATAGTGAATTGGTTAGGTTACTAACGTTAGCTCATCTGATGTTGTAACGTTAGATGTCTGACTTATTAGCCAGCTAATTTTCACGCTATAAACTCAGTTACTCACCTTTCGGCAAATTTTGCCGAAAGGTGAGTATTTAACACCTTAGTTTAGGCACCAAACTATCTCCTTATACACTTCCATTCCTTCCTTTACCTTCAGATTAGTCAGAGGCTTGTGGGCATCCTAGAGCAACCGACATGAGAGACTCACCTTTCCATATTAGAGGGGTCATATTAGTGTGGAGCCCAAACTGTTGGGACGCTACAGACATGTTCCTGAGAAGAAAGATTTCCAGGATGTGTCATGGTCTGACAAACACTGTGGTGGACTGAGACGCAGCAGATCTCTAGCTTAAACTGACGGATTTTGATGGGGATGTTTTTATTATACTAATTTGATTTTGCGGACATCGACTCTAGGGAGTTAAACACCACAGACCTCCAGTGAACTAGAATAATAATTAATGTTTTCATTTGGTCCAGCAAAAGGCAATCAACACCTTGATGAAAACAACTTGGTTGAGATGTTGATGTTAGCACCAAGAGGTTGCATGGTAAAGCTGCTAACTGCATTTATAATTTACTTCGTACATGATGGAAACATGGGATTCGTGGGCCAAATAAATAGTACAGTCTCCTAGAATCATGACTTAAGCCAGCCAGCCAGCTACCCAGCAGACCTCCACAGTGTCTCAGTATAATCAGCCAGCCAGCTACCCAGCAGACCTCCACAGTGTCTCAGTATAATCAGCCAGCCAGCTACCCAGCAGACCTCCACAGTGTCTCAGTATAATCAGCCAGCCAGCGACCCAGCAGACCTCCACAGTGTCTCAGTATAATCAGCCAGCCAGCTACCCAGCAGATCTCCACAGTGTCTCAGTATAATCAGCCAGCCAGCTACCCAGCAGACCTCCACAGTGTCTCAGTATAATCAGCCAGCCAGCTACCCAGCAGACCTCCACAGTGTCTCAGTATAATCAGCCAGCCAGATACCCAGCAGACCTCCACGGTGCCTCAGTATAATCAGCCAGCCAGCTACCCAGCAGACCTCCACAGTGTCTCAGTATAATCAGCCAGCCAGCTACCCAGCAGACCTCCACAGTGTCTCAGTATAATCAGCCAGCCAGATACCCAGCAGACCTCCACGGTGCCTCAGTATAATCAGATACCCAGCACACCTCCACAGTGTCTCAGTATAATCAGATACCCAGCAGACCTCCACAGTGTCTCAGTATAATCAGCCAGCCAGCTACCCAGCAGACCTCCACAGTGTCTCAGTATAATCAGCCAGCCAGATACCCAGCAGACCTCCACAGTGTCTCAGTATAATCAGCCAGCCAGCTACCCAGCAGACCTCCACAGTGTCTCAGTATAATCAGCCAGCCAGCTACCCAGCAGACCTCCACAGTGTCTCAGTATAATCAGCCAGCCAGATACCCAGCAGACCTCCACGGTGCCTCAGTATAATCAGCCAGCCAGCTACCCAGCAGACCTCCACAGTGTCTCAGTATAATCAGCCAGCCAGCTACCCAGCAGACCTCCACAGTGTCTCAGTATAATCAGCCAGCCAGATACCCAGCAGACCTCCACGGTGCCTCAGTATAATCAGATACCCAGCACACCTCCACAGTGTCTCAGTATAATCAGATACCCAGCAGACCTCCACAGTGCCTCAGTATAATCAGATACCCAGCAGACCTCCACAGTGTCTCAGTATAATCAGATACCCAGCAGACCTCCACAGTGCCTCAGTATAATCAGATACCCAGCAGACCTCCACAGTGTCTCAGTATAATCAGATACCCAGCAGACCTCCACAGTGCCTCAGTATAATCAGATACCCAGCAGACCTCCACAGTGTCTCAGTATAATCAGATACCCAGCAGACCTCCACAGTGTCTCAGTATAATCAGATACCCAGCAGACCTCCACAGTGTCTACAACGTTCCATCTGTTAAGGTTTTGCCGTACCAGAAAGGGTGGTCGTTTCAGTACAGCCTGAGCACATAGCAAATCTTATTGTGAAAAGAACAAATCAGCTCTAATGTTATTAGCATAACCAGCGATACTAGAACAATATTATAATGCAGACAATCACAAGAGGCTGGTTGTGTTTAAAGAGGAAGACACATTTCAGACTGGACCTTGTGTGCATTTCACCAATAAAGTGATCTTGATCTTAAGAGTGTGGAGACAATGGCACTTGTCTGAGCGTCCGTGCGTGCGTGCGTTGCCCCGGCTGAAGTTAAAATAATTTGATTACTTTTCATCAAGCGTACTTTAGGCCAAAGAGATAGAACCGGTCTGTCTGAATAATAATACGTGAATGACGCAGCATAGAAGTCTGCATCCCAAATGGCAACCTATTGCCACAGGGCCCTGGTCTAAACTAGTGCACTATATAGGGGATAGGATGCCATTTGGGACGCATAAGTAGACTGGAGGGGACATGGAGTTGGATGACTGTTCCATCCACATCTTTAAACATCGACAGTGTCCTCCCGTCTGTCCATTCATTAACTAATGGAATTCATGACATTTTATGAATTACGCCAATAAAGACTACAGACACGGTGGAAACAGTTTACCGTCCTCCATCCCTCTCTCAGTCTCTCTGTCCTAGCAGTTGATGTTCTAGGTCTATTATGGACAACAGTCTTAATCAATTGAAAACGTAGTGAACTGCATGTGTTCAAATGAACTTTAACTGGGGGTAATAGGTTTATGAGCACGCATACTCAAGAATCCTAGAAGGAGATAATAAACTTTAAGAGCACAGTGATGAGTACTGTAATCAAACGCTCCTTCTCAGGCTCCTTTTGAAACACATCAATTACTTTTAAATTAATAGATTCCTATGGTCACAGATACAGTATTTACCATTTTGAATGAAAAATGCATCAGCTTTTAAATTAGTAAAGAAACATTGTCTTTAAATGACTATTAAAGAATTGTCTAGATTGTGTTTCAACAGTATGTTAGCAGGTAAGAACAATACAGTATCTTAGCAGGTAAGAACCCTACAGTGTGTTAGCAGGTAAGAACAATACAGTATCTTAGCAGGTAAGAACCCTACAGTGTGTTAGCAGGTAAGAACCCTACAGTGTGTTAACAGGTAAGAACCCTACAGTGTGTTAGCAGGTAAGAACCCTACAGTGTGTTAGCAGGTAAGAACCCTACAGTGTGTAGCAGGTAAGAACCCTACAGTGTGTAGCAGGTAAGAACCCTACAGTGTGTAGCAGGTAAGAACCCTACAGTGTGTTAGCAGGTAAGAACCCTACAGTGTATTAACAGGTAAGAACCCTACAGTGTGTTAACAGGTAAGAACCCTACAGTGTGTTAACAGGTAAGAACCCTACAGTGTGTAGCAGGTAAGAACCCTACAGTGTGTAGCAGGTAAGAACCCTACAGTGTGTTAACAGGTAAGAACCCTACAGTGTGTAGCAGGTAAGAACCCTACAGTGTGTAGCAGGTAAGAACCCTACAGTGTGTTAACAGGTAAGAACCCTACAGTGTGTTAGCAGGTAAGAACCCTACAGTGTGTAGCAGGTAAGAACCCTACAGTATTTTAGTAGGTAAGAACCCTACAGTATTTTAGTAGGTAAGAACCCTACAGTGTGTAGCAGGTAAGAACCCTACAGTGTGTTAACAGGTAAGAACCCTACAGTGTGTTAACAGGTAAGAACCCTACAGTGTGTTTGCAGGTAAGAACTCTACAGTGTGTTAGCAGGTAAGAACCCTACAGTATGTTAGCAGGTAAGAACCCTACAGTGTGTAGCAGGTAAGAACCCTACAGTGTGTTAACAGGTAAGAACCCTACAGTGTGTTAGCAGGTAAGAACCCTACAGTGTGTTAACAGGTAAGAACCCTACAGTGTGTTAGCAGGTAAGAACCCTACAGTGTGTTAGCAGGTAAGAACCCTATAGTGTGTTAGCAGGTAAGAACCCTACAGTGTGTTAGCAGGTAAGAACCCTACAGTGTGTAGCAGGTAAGAACTCTACAGTGTGTTAGCAGGTAAGAACCCTACAGTATGTTAGCAGGTAAGAACCCTACAGTATGTTAGTGTCACGGTGCGCATTATATAAGGGACGGTAAACGGAGCGCTGGTGAAGTGTCATCCTTTTATTTGAAAATGAGTTGTTCTCACGAGGCATTTACAAATAAAGGAGAGTGAAAACAAAACAAAAACACGACTACAAAAACACAGTGACTTACTTTGCTCTCTGTGACACGAAGCAGACAAGCAGGAACAATGATCCACACACAGGTGGATTTGGGTTGCTCTTAAATACTATCCCCAATCAGAGACAACGCTAGACAGCTGTCTCTGATTGGGGATCATAATCTCCCTAATAGGAGTGTGAGGACTTGGTTGTGTGCCTCTCTCCTCCCCTAGGTGGGAGTAAGAGGCCTTACCTACAACCAAGCCCTCACAGTACCCCCCCCCCAAGGTGCGGACTCCCGATCGCACACACAAAAATCCCCCCTCTCCTGAAAGAAAAAATGTCCAAAACTCTAGGGGGGACATGGCGGGGTACTGAGGTGGTTGCTGGTGGGGGCTCCGGTTCCGGTTCCGGGCGTGGCACAGGCTGTGAGAGTAGCTTCCCTCCTACCTCTCCGTTGCACTCAGGCTGCTGACCGTCACAGGAGGCCTCGGGCTGCAGACCTTCTCCGGAGACCTCGGACAGCTAACCCTCACCGGAGGTCTCAGGCTGCTGACCTTCACCGGAGACCTCGGGCTGGACGCCGTGCCCACCCTGGGCACCGACGGAGAGGTGGTTTTCAGCCCTGCTGTAGGTCTGGCTGTCTGTCCCAGACTGGGCGCCGACACGCTATGGAGCTCCTGCTCCACAGCGGGACTGAACGTTGTGCCCACCCTGGGCACCGACGCAGAGATGGTTTCCAGCCCTCTGGTTGGGCTGGCTGTCGGCCCCAGACTGGGCACCGACGCGCTATGGAGCTCCTGCTCCACAGCGGGGCTGAACGTCGTGCCCACCCTGGGCACCGACGCAGAGATGGTTTCCAGCCCTCTGGTGGGGCTGGCTGTCGGCCCCAGACTGGGCACCGACACGCTATGGAGCTCCTGCTCCACAGCGGGGCTGAACGTCGTGCCCACCCTGGGCACCGACGCAGAGATGGTTTCCAGCCCTGTGGTTGGGCTGGCTGTCGGCCCCAGACTGGGCACCGACACGCTATGGAGCTCCTGCTCCACAGCGGGGCTGAACGTCGTGCCCACCCTGGGCACCGACGCAGAGATGGTATCCAGCCCTGTGGTTGGGCTGGCTGTCGGCCCCAGACTGGGCATCGACGCGCTATGGAGCTCCTGCTCCACAGCGGGGCTGAACGTCGTGCCCACCCTGGGCACCGACGCAGAGATGGTCTCCAACCCCAGAGCTGTGCTGACGACCGTTGCTGTAGCCTCCATGCGAGGAGTAGGCACGGGGCGTACTGGACTGGGGGAACGCACCACTGGTCTGATGCGAGGCGCAGGCACGGGCCGTACCGGGCTGGGGAAACGCACCGTTGGGCTGGTGCGTTTAGCTGGCACGGGTCGCACCGGGCTGGAGACACGCACCATAGGGCTGGTGCGTGGAGCAGGCGCGGGCCGTACCGGGCTGGGGAAACGCACCGTTGGGCTGGTGCGTTTAGCTGGCACGGGTCGCACCGGGCTGGAGACACGCACCATAGGGCTGGTGCGCGGAGCAGGCGCGGGCCATACCGGGCTGGGGAAACGCACCGTTGGGCTGGTGCGTTTAGCTGGTACGGGTCGCACCGGGCTAATGTTGCGCACCGATGGTTTGGTGCGCAGAGTCGGTCTCCTCTTCCTCCGACTCTGGATCGGCGCTGAAGGCACCGAACTGGGAACTGGCGCTGGAGCATGACTGTCCCTGTCGTCCCTACTCCACCGCCAATCCCCATCCTGTGAGGGTTCCTCCGGGAACCCCCACGAGTGAGGGAACAGAAGCACATCGTCGTCGTCTTCCTCCGACTCCTCTCTGTACCCCTGCTCCCATGGCTGTAGGGGCTCCTCCTGGAACCCCCACGAGTGCAGTGGTCGGGGCTCTTCTCCTTCGATCCCCGACCACCCCCATAGCCCCCCCACAAAATCAGTTTGGGGGTTTTTCTGGGCTCCAGGCTGGTCCTCAACTTTAGCCCGGTGACGTGTCCTCCGTCTCCGGCGCCTCTGCTGCTCCGGACCCCAGCCTTCCTCCACCGAACGATAATAAGAGTGTTCCTCCTCGGTAATTTTTCCCATACCGAGGAGGATATCTCCTAAAGTTAAACTCCTTTGCGTCCCAGGGTGGTGGATCATTCTGTCACGGTTTGGATTAATGGGACGGTAAACGGAGCGCTGGTGAAGTGTCATCCTTTTATTTGAAAATGAGTTGTTCTCACGAGGCATTTACAAATAAAGGAGAGTGAAAACAAAACAAAAACACGACTACAAAAACACAGTGACTTACTTTGCTCTCTGTGACACGAAGCAGACAAGCAGGAACAATGATCCACACACAGGTGGATTTGGGTTGCTCTTAAATACTATCCCCAATCAGAGACAACGCTAGACAGCTGTCTCTGATTGGGGATCATAATCTCCCTAATAGGAGTGTGAGGACTTGGTTGTGTGCCTCTCTCCTCCCCTAGGTGGGAGTAAGAGGCCTTACCTACAACCAAGCCCTCACAGTTAGCAGGTAAGAACCCTACAGTGTGTAGCAGGTAAGAACCCTACAGTGTGTTAGCAGGTAAGAACCCTACAGTGTGTAGCAGGTAAGAACTCTACAGTGTGTTAGCAGGTAAGAACCCTACAGTATGTTAGCAGGTAAGAACCCTACAGTGTGTTTGCAGGTAAGAACCCTACAGTGTGTTAACAGGTAAGAACCCTACAGTGTGTTAGCAGGTAAGAACTCTACAGTGTGTTAGCAGGTAAGAACCCTACAGTGTGTTAACAGGTAAGAACCCTACAGTGTGTTAGCAGGTAAGAACCCTACAGTGTGTTAGCAGGTAAGAACCCTACAGTGTGTTAACAGGTAAGAACCCTACAGTGTGTTAGCAGGTAAGAACCCTACAGTGTGTTAACAGGTAAGAACCCTACAGTGTGTTAGCAGGTAAGAACCCTACAGTATGTTAGCAGGTAAGAACCCTACAGTGTGTTTGCAGGTAAGAACCCTACAGTGTGTTAGCAGGTAAGAACCCTACAGTGTGTTAGCAGGTAAGAACCCTACAGTGTGATTGCAGGTAAGAACCCTACAGTGTGTTAACGGGTAAGAACCCTACAGTGTGTTAGCAGGTAAGAACCCTACAGTGTGTTAGCAGGTAAGAACCCTACAGTGTGTTTGCAGGTAAGAACCCTACAGTGTGTTAACGGGTAAGAACCCTACAGTGTGTTAGCAGGTAAGAACCCTACAGTGTGTTAGCAGGTAAGAACCCTACAGTGTGTTAACAGGTAAGAACCCTACAGTGTGTTAACAGGTAAGAACCCTACAGTGTGTTAACAGGTAAGAACCCTACAGTGTGTTAACAGGTAAGAACCAGTCTTGAACCACACTCTGCAAGGACACACTTAAATAAAAAGGCACATTTAAAACGGGTGTTATTATGACGTGAGCAACATGTATTTTATAGTGTTCTACTACTGCCTGCAGCTCTCCTTCTCTGTGTGAACTGCATTAAGGGACCAGCAGTCTGCAACCAACGGCAATAAAATTAAAAATATGTAATTGTTCCAATCTTATTTACGGTTGCCGGGCGGGCGGAGGCGGTGGTTGGGCGGAGGACCTCCTAGTGAGAGTCGTGTCATGTTTGTAATACAGGCGCGGGGAAGCAGCGGGAAGCTAGTCACGATAGGCATCAAACAATTAATTGGCTGAGGGAGGTGGAGGAGGAGACTTGGGGCAGTGCTGCTGGAGATGTAATACATATTAATGAGTCCCAGCATGGAGTGTCGCTTTGCTCTGAACCCCAACACGGTGGTGGAGGGAGGGGGAGTCTGGGAGAGAGACATATGGGCAGTCTATGTCAGTCTACTGTCCCCCATAGTACAAAAGTTGACCTATTCTATTCTGTGCAATAAATAAATATTCCAAACATAGTCTGGGACAGTTGTCAACCTGTCAATGCAGACCGTTAATGAGTTTCTAGAATTAACAATAGATCCCAAATTAATACAACCACTAGCATCAAAAACACGTTTTTAACCAATGTGGCTGACGCAACTGATCAGATTGTTTAGCTTAAAATGTTGATGAACTATTAGGCTGTTTCATCACGTTATAAGGCCTATTGGCTACATGAGGCGTGCAACTATGATTTGATTTAGAATGGTATTGAAACAGGAGAAGGGAAAACAATACATGTCATCTATGAAATAGAGAATGGAGGAAGCTTTTCCTGTGGTTCATCAGGTAGACTAGACTCCTGTTGTAAAGAGAAGCAATGTGCTTAAAATTAGGATATAAATAAATATAGTAGGCCTAGCCTATAAAAAGCTGATGGAATCCTCCTCTTTTTAATAGAGGCCATCACTGTTCTCACGCAATTGCAAAGCCTAATGAAATGTTGACAACATGAGCTCATGGGCTCTCATGAAGTGTTTGATTTTTGAATACATTTGCATTGATGTCAGAGTGATTAGAGGGACAATAGAGTGCTGAGTACCAGACAGTTAGCTAGTTTGGTAGACTACTAATGACCATCAGCAGCATCAGAGCTTGGAGAAGCCTAATTACCGTGACTAAACAGTCATGTGGAATTTGACTGCCATCATGACTTGTGTGTTTGACTGCCATCAAATACAAGCTGTGTTTGGAGGACACAGGCCAGTCCAGACCCAGGAGGTACTGAGATCGGGCCAGTCCAGACGCAGGAGGTACTGAGATCGGGCCAGTCCAGACACAGGAGGTACTGAGACCAGTAGTGAGATAAGGAACCTGACAGGGTGTTTGGTGTGTGGTGTGTGTGTGTGTGTGTGTGTGTGTGTGTGTGTGTGTGTGTGTGTGTGTGTGTGTGGTGTGTGTGTGTGTGTGTGTGTGTGGTGCATGTGTGTGGTGTGTGTGGTGTGTGGTGTATGTGTGTGGTGTGTGTGTGTGGTGTGTGTGTGTGGTGTGTGTGGTGTTTGTGGTGTGTGTGATGTATGTGTGAGGTGTGTGTGGTGTGTGTAGTGTGGGAGGAGTAGAGGAGGGAGGAGTAGAGGAGGGAGGAGAGGAGAGAGGAGTAGAGGAGGGAGGAGAGGAGGAGGGAGTAGAGGAGGGAGGAGTAGAGGAGGGAGGAGTAGAGGAGGGAGGAGTAGAGGAGGAGGGAGGAGAGGAGGGAGGAGGGAGGAGTAGAGGAGGGAGGAGAGGAGAGAGGAGTAGAGGAGGGAGGAGAGGAGGGAGGAGTAGAGGAGGGAGGAGTAGAGGAGGGAGGAGAGGAGGAGGGAGTAGAGGAGGGAGGAGAGGAGGGAGGAGTAGAGGAGGGAGGAGAGGAGGGAGGAGTAGAGGAGGGAGGAGGAGAGGAGTAGAGGAGGGGAGGGAGGAGTAGAGGAGGGAGGAGTAGAGGAGGGAGGAGAGGAGGGAGGAGAGGAGGGAGGAGTAGAGGAGGGAGTAGAGGAGGGAGGAGTAGAGGAGGGAGGAGTAGAGGAGGGAGTAGAGGAGGGAGGAGAGGAGGGAGGAGAGGAGGAGGGAGTAGAGGAGGGAGGAGTAGAGGAGGGAGGAGTAGAGGAGGGAGGAGTAGAGGAGGGAGGAGAGGAGGGAGGAGTAGAGGAGGGAGGAGGAGAGGAGGGAGGAGGAGAGGAGGGAGTAGAGGAGGGAGGAGAGGAGGGAGGAGTAGAGGAGGGAGGAGGAGTAGAGGAGGGAGGAGTAGAGGAGGGAGGAAAGGAGGAGGGAGTAGAGGAGGGAGGAGTAGAGGAGGGAGGAGAGGAGGGAGGAGTAGAGGAGGGAGGAGAGGAGGAGGGAGTAGAGGAGGGAGGAGAGGAGGAGGGATTAGAGGAGGGAGGAGAGGAGGGAGGAGTAGAGGAGGGAGGAGAGGAGGGAGGAGAGGAGGGAGGAGTAGAGGAGGGAGGAGTAGAGGAAGGAGGAGAGGAGGGAGGAGTAGAGGAGGGAGGAGTAGAGGAGGGAGGAGAGGAGGGAGGAGAGGAGGAGGGAGTAGAGGAGGGAGGAGTAGAGGAGGGAGGAGGAGAGAGGAGTAGAGGAGGGAGGAGAGGAGGGAGGAGTAGAGGAGGGAGGAGAGGAGGAGGGAGTAGAGGAGGGAGGAGAGGAGGGAGGAGTAGAGGAGGGAGGAGAGGAGGGAGGAGTAGAGGAGGGAGGAGTAGAGGAGGGAGGAGAGGAGGGAGGAGTAGAGGAGGGAGGAGTAGAGGAGGGAGGAGAGGAGGAGGGAGGAGAGGAGGGAGGAGAGGAGGAGGGAGGAGAGGAGGGAGGAGTAGAGGAGGGAGGAGTAGAGGAGGGAGGAGTAGAGGAGGGAGGAGAGGAGGGAGGAGAGGAGGAGGGAGTAGAGGAGGGAGGAGTAGAGGAGGGAGGAGTAGAGGGAGGAGTAGAGGAGGGAGGAGTGGAGGAGAGGAGAGAGGAGGAGAGGAGGGAGGAGAGGAGGGAGGAGTAGAGGAGGGAGGAGAGGAGGGAGGAGTAGAGGAGGGAGGAGAGGAGGGAGGAGTAGAGGAGGGAGGAGAGGAGGGAGGAGTAGAGGAGGGAGGAGAGGAGGGAGGAGTAGAGGAGGGAGGAGGAGAGGAGGGAGGAGAGGAGGGAGGAGTAGAGGAGGGAGGAGAGGAGGGAGGAGTAGAGGAGGGAGGAGAGGAGGGAGGAGTAGAGGAGGGAGGAGTAGAGGAGGGAGGAGAGGAGAGAGGAGTAGAGGAGGGAGGAGTAGAGGAGGGAGGAGAGGAGGAGGGAGGAGTAGAGGAGGGAGGAGTAGAGGAGGGAGGAGAGGAGAGAGGAGTAGAGGAGGGAGGAGTAGAGGAGGGTGGAGTAGAGGAGAGGAGGAGGGAGGAGTAGAGGAGGGAGGAGTAGAGGAGGGAGGAGAGGAGGGAGGAGTAGAGGAGGGAGGAGTAGAGGAGGGAGGAGTAGAGGAGGGAACACAGATTAATACATGCGTTCTTAAGAACACACCAACCACAGAGTCAGAGTCAGACAGAGTGAGTGAGACAGAGAGAGACAGACAGACAGAGACAGACAGAGAGAGTGAGACAGAGAGAGACAGAGACTGCATGCAGAATTCTGCAAAAACATCCTCCAGAACTGGGATTTACATTTATTATCAAAAACAGTAAAAGAGCGATTCTCAAACCTTCCATTACAAAGCCCTCACCTACAGAGAGGTGAACCTTGAGAAAAGCCAGTTGGTATGGGGACTCTGTTTACAAACACAAACAGCCCCAGGACAGCAACACAATTACACCCAAACAAATCATCAGAAAACTAAAAGTAGTTTGAAAGAATCAACATCCAATTAAAGCAAACAAATGTTATTTGGTCCTAAACAGAGACCTGACCTGTGACCTATGTACAGACTCAGTGATCATATACCTGACCTGTGACCTATGTACAGACTCAGTGATCATATACCTGACCTGTGACCTATGTACAGACTCAGTGATCATATACCTGACCTGTGACCTATGTACAGACTCAGTGATCATATACCTGACCTGTGACCTATGTACAGACTCAGTGATCATATACCTGACCTGTGACCTATGTACAGACTCAGTGATCATATACCTGACCTGTGACCTATGTACAGACTCAGTGATCGTATACCTGACCTGTGACCTGCGTACAGACTCAGTGATCGTATACCTGACCTGTGACCTACGTACAGACTCAGTGATCGTATACCTGACCTGTGACCTATGTACAGACTCAGTGATCATATACCTGACCTGTGACCTATGTACAGACTCAGTGATCATATACCTGACCTGTGACCTATGTACAGACTCAGTGATCATATACCTGACCTGTGACCTATGTACAGACTCAGTGATCGTATACCTGACCTGTGACCTATGTACAGACTCAGTGATCGTATACCTGACCTGTGACCTATGTACAGACTCAGTGATCATATACCTGACCTGTGACCTATGTACAGACTCAGTGATCATATACCTGACCTGTGACCTATGTACAGACTCAGTGATCATATACCTGACCTGTGACCTATGTACAGACTCAGTGATCATATACCTGACCTGTGACCTATGTACAGACTCAGTGATCATATACCTGACCTGTGACCTATGTACAGACTCAGTGATCATATACCTGACCTGTGACCTATGTACAGACTCAGTGATCATATACCTGACCTGTGACCTAGGTACAGACTCAGTGATCATATACCTGACCTGTGACCTATGTGCAGACTCAGTGATCATATACCTGACCTGTGACCTATGTACAGACTCAGTGATCATATACTTGAACTGTGACTGACCCAAACTCCTTGACTATGTACAGACTCAGTGATCATATACCTGACCCCTGTGACTGACCCAACCTCCTTCACTATGTACAGACTCAGTGAGCATATACCTGACCACTGTGACTGACCCAAACTCCTTGACTATGTACAGACTCAGTGATCATATACTTGAACTGTGACTGACCCAAACTCCTTGACTATGTACAGACTCAGTGAGCATATACCTGACCCCTGTGACTGACCCAAACTCCTTGACTATGTACAGACTCAGTGAGCATATACCTGACCCCTGTGACTGACCCAAACTCCTTGACTATGTATAGACTCAGTGAGCATATACCTGACCCCTGTGACTGACCCAAACTCCTTGACTATGTACAGACTCAGTGATCAAATGCCTGACCGCTGTGACTGACCCAAACTCCTTGACTATGTACATACTCAGTGATCGTATACCTGACCGCTGTGACTGACCCAAACTCCTTGACTATGTACAGACTCAGTGAGCATATACCTGACCCATGTGACTGACCCAAACTCCTTGACTATGTACAGACTCAGTGAGCATATACCTGACCCCTGTGACTGACCCAAACTTAAGGAAAGCTTTGACTATGCACAGACTCAGTGAGCATAGCCTTGCTATTGAGAAAGGCCGTTGTAGGCAGACCTGGCTCTCAAGAGAAGACAGGCTATGTTATAGCCCTGGAATCACTGAAGCAGACAACTGTTATAGCCCTGGACTCACTGAAACAGACAACTGTTATAGCCCTGGACTCACTGAAACAGACAACTGTTATAGCCCTGGACTCACTGAAACAGACACTGACGGGTGTTGCTTTAACTCTGACAACCTGATGAGTTTATAATTTGAGAAAAGTGTCCTGCTGGTTGCCAGACTTCTCTTAAAAAAGTTAATCATGTCTCTGATAATGTCAACCTAGTGCTGTAGTGCAGCGTCAGTGACAGACTTCTTTATTACCGGTAATCACGTCGCTCTGAAAACCACAACTAGGTCTAAAACCTAGTGCATCAGGAAAGCACAGGTGTGCCAGACTTTTACTAACATAACCAATCATGTCTCTCTGTAAATGACAACAACAGTAAACCTAGCACGGCAGGGAAGTGGCAGCACCATGGATGGCAGGCTCACATGTTCCAAAACCCCATCCCATCTCACCAGGGAGAGATTAAGCATCAAAGAGCCTCAGTCAGAAATCAGCTGTATCATTGTAGCGTTGGTACATATAAATAATCTCCCACCCTGCAGGAGAGCAGCCACTGCACAGCAGTGGAAAGATGCCCACACCCAGGCATTTTCTCCCCCCCCTCTCTCACCCGGTCTCCCTCTTCCCCTCTCTCTCCCCCCCCCCCCCCCCTCTCTCTCACCCGGTCTCTCTCTCCCCCCCCTTTCCGTGGTACACAGTGTGAAGGTTGAGGTGGTACATGGTGTGAAGCTTGGCAGGTTGGGGTGGTACATGATGTGAAGCTTGGCAGGTTGAGGTGGTACATGGTGTGAAGCTTGGCAGGTTGGGGTGGTACATGGTGTGAAGCTTGGCAGGTTGGGGTGGTACATGGTGTGAAGCTTGGCAGGTTGGGGTGGTACATGGTGTGAAGCTTGGCAGGTTGGGGTGGTACATGGTTTGAAGCTTGGCAGGTTGGGGTGGTACATGGTTTGAAGCTTGGCAGGTTGGGGTGGTACATGGTTTGAAGCTTGGCAGGTTGGGGTGGTACATGGTGTGAAGCTTGGCAGGTTGGGGTGGTACATGGTGTGAAGCTTGGCAGGTTGGGGTGGTACATGGTTTGAAGCTTGGCAGGTTGGGGTGGTACATGGTTTGAAGCTTGGCAGGTTGGGGTGGTACATGGTGTGAAGCTTGGCAGGTTGGGGTGGTACATGGTGTGAAGCTTGGCAGGTTGGGGTGGTACATGGTGTGAAGCTTGGCAGGTTGGGGTGGTACATGGTTTGAAGCTTGGCAGGTTGGGGTGGTACATGGTTTGAAGCTTGGCAGGTTGGGGTGGTACATGGTTTGAAGCTTGGCAGGTTGGGGTGGTACATGGTTTGAAGCTTGGCAGGTTGGGGTGGTACATGGTTTGAAGCTTGGCAGGTTGGGGTGGTACATGGTTTGAAGCTTGGCAGGTTGAGGTGGTATTTTGAGACCCCATGATGCACCCTATTCCCTTTATATAGTAAACTAGGGCCCATAGGTAATAGGGTGTCATTTGGGATGCATCCACCACAAGAGGGCTGGTTCCTTTCTCACTCTGCTAATGTCCCCAATCATGTTAATTAAATCTCCATCTAGAAACCTGCTTATCTATCCTCACTCAGACTTTGGAGTGGGCTTTTATCATGTCACATCACTAGTATCATTCAGTGATCCATATTCAATTAAACGCCGGCTGGCCGGAGAAGTGGAGAGCAGGAGAGGAGGACGGAGCAGCAGTAGAAGTGGAGGGAGAGAGAGGAGGAGAGGAGCAGCAGTAGAAGTGGAGGGAGAGAGGAGAGGAGGAGAGGAGGACGGAGCAGCAGTAGAAGTGGAGGGAGAGAGAGGAGGAGAGGAGGAGAGGAGGAGCAGTAGAAGTGGTGAGAGGGAGAGGAGGACAGGAGCAGCAGTAGAAGTGGAGAGAGGAGGAGAGGAGCTGCAGTAGAAGTGGAGAGAGGAGGAGAGGAGCTGCAGTAGAAGTGGAGGGAGAGGGAGAAGGAGAGGAGGAGAGGAGGAGAGGAGCAGCAGTAGAAGTGGAGGGAGAGAGGAGGAGAGGAGGAGAGGAGGAGAGGAGAGGAGCAGCAGTAGAAGTGGAGGAAGAGAGAGAGAGGAGGAGAGGAGCAGCAGTAGAAGTGGAGGGAGAGGGAGGAGGAGAGGAGGAGAGGAGAGGAGCAGCAGTAGAAGTGGAGGGAGAGAGAGAGAGGAGGAGAGGAGCAGTAGTAGAAGTGGAGGGAGAGGGAGGAGGAGAGGAGGAGAGGAGCAGCAGTAGAAGTGGAGGGAGAGGGAGGAGGAGAGGAGGAGAGGAGCAGCAGTAGAAGTGGAGGAAGAGAGAGAGAGGAGGAGAGGAGGAGAGGAGCAGCAGTAGAAGTGGAGGGAGAGAGGAGGAGGAGAGTAGGAGAGGAGGAGAAGAGCAGCAGTAGAAGTGGAGGAAGGAGAGAGAGAGGAGGAGAGGAGCAGCAGTAGAAGTGGAGGGAGAGAGAGAGAGGAGGAGAGGAGCAGCAGTAGAAGTGGAGGGAGAGAGAGAGAGGAGGAGAGGAGCAGCAGTAGAAGTGGAGGGAGAGAGAGAGGAGGAGAGGAGCAGCAGTAGAAGTGGAGGGAGAGAGAGAGAGGAGGAGAGGAGCAGCAGTAGAAGTGGAGGAAGGAGAGAGAGAGGAGGAGAGGAGCAGCAGTAGAAGTGGAGGGAGAGAGAGAGAGGAGGAGAGGAGCAGCAGTAGAAGTGGAGGGAGAGAGAGAGAGGAGGAGAGGAGCAGCAGTAGAAGTGGAGGGAGAGAGAGAGAGGAGGAGAGGAGCAGCAGTAGAAGTGGAGGAAGAGAGAGAGAGGAGGAGAGGAGGAGAGGAGGAGAGGAGCAGCAGTAGAAGTGGAGGAAGGAGAGAGAGAGGAGGAGAGGAGCAGCAGTAGAAGTGGAGGAAGGAGAGAGAGAGGAGGAGAGGAGCAGCAGTAGAAGTGGAGGAAGGAGAGAGAGAGGAGGAGAGGAGCAGCTGTAGAAGTGGAGGAAGGAGAGAGAGAGGAGGAGAGGAGCAGCAGTAGAAGTGGAGGGAGAGAGAGAGAGGAGGAGAGGAGCAGCAGTAGAAGTGGAGGGAGAGAGAGAGAGGAGGAGAGGAGCAGCAGTAGAAGTGGAGGGAGAGAGAGAGAGGAGGAGAGGAGCAGCAGTAGAAGTGGAGGAAGGAGAGAGAGAGGAGGAGAGGAGCAGCAGTAGAAGTGGAGGGAGAGAGAGAGAGGAGGAGAGGAGCAGCAGTAGAAGTGGAGGAAGGAGAGAGAGAGGAGGAGAGGAGCAGCAGTAGAAGTGGAGGGAGAGAGAGAGAGGAGGAGAGGAGCAGCAGTAGAAGTGGAGGAAGGAGAGAGAGAGGAGGAGAGGAGCAGCAGTAGAAGTGGAGGAAGGAGAGAGAGAGGAGGAGAGGAGCAGCAGTAGAAGTGGAGGGAGAGAGAGAGAGGAGGAGAGGAGCAGCAGTAGAAGTGGAGGAAGAGAGAGAGAGGAGGAGAGGAGAGGAGGAGAGGAGAGGAGGAGAGGAGAGGAGCAGCAGTAGAAGTGGAGAGAGGAGGAGGGAAACGAAACAGAGAGAAAGTGGAGGAGAGGAAGAGGTTAACAAAACAGGTTGAAGAAGAGCAACAGGTTGTTCATTAGAGAACAAGACAACCGTGAATAGGAGTGCTGTAGGAGACGGTATGGATGGGTCTGCTGCAGAAAGCCTTTCATTCAGCCCAGACATTTATACAGTACAGAGCAGAGGACAGATTCCAATGAGCCATAGACACTTAGATAAGGGTCTGCAATGGCTGAATTAGGCCATAAAATACCTGTGGACATGAGAGAGACAGATAGACAGAGACAGAGAGAGAGAGAGAGAGACAGAGAGAGAGAGACAGAGAGAGAGAGAGAGACAGAGAGAGTGAGAGACAGAGAGAGTGAGAGAGAGAGACAGAGAGACAGAGAGACAGAGAGAGTAAAGCTGGTTCTAAGACTACAGGAAAAAAGGCATTAACAGCATGATCCCTCCTCCCTGTGTTCTAGTCTCTCCAGGTCCCTGCAGGATCACTATGATGCACTAGCACCACCTAGAGGCCATGTCCTGTCCTTCTTGAAATTACTACTGCATTGGGTCAACAGTAGAGCATCATAGGGAATAGGAAGAATCATCGCATAGGAGGTCAATGCAGAGAAACTACACCATGGAATATCTAATAGCCACATGGCATGCCCTGCAGGCTCAAGTTAATACAGGAAGATATTATATTACGTGGAAGTAAGCTTGAATTAACTGCTAGATCATTGTGAATGAACCCCTCAACAGCCAAGGCAGCCTGTATAGACCATCTGAAGAATTATTATGCTTCTATATGACCTGCCTGGCTCACCAGCTAGCGGTACCTTGCTGCGTTTCCATGGAAACGGTGGTGTAGAGACGCTCTCATCACAGAGCAAACGTCCTCCAGGAGAGGATTTGATTGACCCCAGCTGGGTTAAATGGGGCACTCTGAAACCCACAGCACCCCAATCATTGCCTATTCAACCACCGCAACCACAGCCCCAGTCTCAACCTATCCCACTCCATCCAGCCTCAACCCTGTCTGGTTTAGATGAGAATGAAGGCATCAGGCCAGCCTAGAATCACAACTTAACCTGATGTCAGAATGAAGGCATCAGGCCAGCCTAGAATCACAACTTAACCTGATGTCAGAATGAAGGCATCAGGCCAGCCTAGAATCACAACTTAACCTGATGTCAGAATGAAGGCATCAGGCCAGCCTAGAATCACAACTTAACCTGACGTCAGAATGAAGGCATCAGGCCAGCCTAGAATCACAACTTAACCTGACGTCAGAATGAAGGCATCAGGCCAGCCTAGAATCACAACTTAACCTGACGTCAGAATGAAGGCATCAGGCCAGCCTAGAATCACAACTTAACCTGACGTCAGAATGAAGGCATCAGGCCAGCCTAGAATCACAACTTAACCTGACGTCAGAATGAAGGCATCAGGCCAGCCTAGAATCACAACTTAACCTGACGTCAGAATGAAGGCATCAGGCCAGCCTAGAATCACAACTTAACCTGACGTCAGAATGAAGGCATCAGGCCAGCCTAGAATCACAACTTAACCTGACGTCAGAATGAAGGCATCAGGCCAGCCTAGAATCACAACTTAACCTGACGTCAGAATGAAGGCATCAGGCCAGCCTAGAATCACAACTTAACCTGACGTCAGAATGAAGGCATCAGGCCAGCCTAGAATCACAACTTAACCTGACGTCAGAATGAAGGCATCAGGCCAGCCTAGAATCACAACTTAACCTGACGTCAGAATGAAGGCATCAGGCCAGCCTAGAATCACAACTTAACCTGACGTCAGAATGAAGGCATCAGGCCAGCCTAGAATCACAACTTAACCTGACGTCAGAATGAAGGCATCAGGCCAGCCTAGAATCACAACTTAACCTGACGTCAGAATGAAGGCATGGGGTGTCTGTGTCCCAAATGGCACCATATTCCTTTTATAGTGCACTACTTTTAACTAGAGCCCTATAGGCCTAAAGGCTATATTTGAAGCAGCCATGGGCTTCTAGAAGGACCTGTCCCTGGACTGCCTAAAGAACGAGAGGAGCAGAACAGCAGTGTCTCTAGTGGTCGAGGTGGGAAGTGATGGTGATTCAGGAGTAACCTGATTCTTCTCTGACAGTATGTTTCAAGGTCACACAGCAGGTGTTTTGATTTAGGATGAGTTTAGCCTCTTAGTTCATTATAAATAAGATTACATGGACGGGGGAAGCGATCCCAGCCAGGACTCCAGTCCAGGGCTTTGATTTATACGGAGTGGTCTCCATATGTGCAGGAGCCTAGGATACATTGAAGGAAAGTATCAGAGTAACCCCTTGTTAAGTGGTTGGTCTATTCTGGGTGGTTCAGCGTTGAACCAAAAGGCTCTGGTCAAAAGTAGTGCACTATACTGGGAATAGGGTGCCATTTGAGACACGACCCATGTCTTGTTTAAATTGTGGCCCTGAATTGATGCAATTAGCAGGCGCTCAACATTCATTGTTATGTACATTTGGCAGCAGTTAGGTATTTGTTTTATTCCCTCGACAATTAATCATTTTAATGGTGGTTGGAATCTGGAATCTATTCAGCCTTTATTTATGTCCTGGAGAGACGCTTGATCAATACCAGGCAAACGGCCACCCGCCACCACAACGCACAGCCTCCTGAACCCTAACACACAGCCTCCTGAACCCTAACACACAGCCTCCTGAACCCTAACACACAGCCTCCTGAACCCTAACACACAGCCTCCTGAACCCTAACACACAGCCTCCTGAACCCTAACGCACAGCCTCCTGAACCCTAACACACAGCCTCCTGAACCCCAACGCACAGCCTCCTGAACCCTAACGCACAGCCTCCTGAACCCTAACGCACAGCCTCCTGAACCCTAACGCACAGCCTCCTGAACCCTAACACACAGCCTCCTGAACCCTAACACACAGCCTCCTGAACCCTAACACACAGCCTCCTGAACCCTAACACACAGCCTCCTGAACCCTAACGCACAGCCTCCTGAACCCTAACACACAGCCTCCTGAACCCCAACGCACAGCCTCCTGAACCCTAACGCACAGCCTCCTGAACCCTAACACACAGCCTCCTGAACCCTAACGCACAGCCTCCTGAACCCTAACACACAGCCTCCTGAACCCCAACGCACAGCCTCCTGAACCCTAACGCACAGCCTCCTGAACCCTAACGCACAGCCTCCTGAACCCTAACGCACAGCCTCCTGAACCCCAACACACAGCCTCCTGAACCCTAACGCACAGCCTCCTGAACCCTAACGCACAGCCTCCTGAACCCCAACACACAGCCTCCTGAACCCTAACGCACAGCCTCCTGAACCCCAACACACAGCCTCCTGAGTTCCTTCTCACACTAAAGCAGATGAATACACACACACAGTAACAGACACACACACACACAGTAACAGACACACACACACACACACACACACACACACACACACACACACACACACACACACACAGTAACAGACACAGACACACACACACACACACACACACACACAGTAACAGACACACACACACACACACACACACACAGTAACAGACACAGACACACACACACACACAGACACACACACACACACGTACACACATGTACACACACACACACACACACACAGTAACACACGCACACATACACACACAGTAACACACACACACACACACACAGTAACAGACACACACACACACACACACACAGTAACAGACACACACACACAGTAACAGACACACACACACACACACACAGTAACAGACACAGACACACACACACACAGTAACAGACACACACACACACACACACACACACACACACAGTAACAGACACAGACACACACACACACACAGACACACACACACACACACACACACGTACACACATGTACACACACACACACACACACAGTAACACACGCACACATACACACACAGTAACACACACACACACACAGTAACACACACACATGTACACACACAGTAACACACACACATGTACACACAGTAACACACACACACACACAGCAGATAGTTATAGACAGCAGACATCTCCAAACATCATTCAACACACCAAATCCCAGACCACGATCTTCTTGTAACTAGGGTTCTTTATATCTCTCCTCTTCTGAAGCAGAGGACTAGCCCGTTGGCTCAGTAGTAGCTTAACTCACTGTTGGAACACGTTAAATAGGATATTAATCTAGCTTTGACCAAAGAGGGTAACAGCAGAGTAGCTAGCTAGCTCCATACCCCGTTAAGCTCCCTCAACAGAGAGATAATTCCAGCAGGACACCAGAAGAGCTAACTAGCTCCAGACCCCGTTAAGCTCCCTCAACAGAGAGATATCTCCAGCAGAACACTAGCTAGCTAGCTCCAGACCCCGTTAAGCTCCCTCAACAGAGAGATATCTCCAGCAGAACACCAGCTAACTAGCTCCAGACCCTGTTAAGCTGCCTCAACAGAGAGATAATTCCAGCAGAACACCAGAGTAGCTAACTAGCTCCAGACCCCGTTAAGCTGCCTCAACAGAGAGATAATTCCAGAAAGACACCAGAAGAGCTAACTAGCTCCAGACCCCGTTAAGCTTCCTCAACAGAGAGATAATTCCAGCAGAACACCAGCTAACTAGCTCCAGACCCCTTTAAGCTCCCTCAACAGAGAGATATCTCCAGCAGAACACCAGCTAGCTAGCTCCAGACCCCGTTAAGCTCCCTCAACAGAGAGATATCTCCAGCAGAACACCAGCTAACTAGCTCCAGACCCTGTTAAGCTGCCTCAACAGAGAGATAATTCCAGCAGAACACCAGAGTAGCTAACTAGCTCCAGACCCCGTTAAGCTGCCTCAACAGAGAGATAATTCCAGAAGGACACCAGAAGAGCTAACTAGCTCCAGACCCCGTTAAGCTCCCTCAACAGAGAGATATCTCCAGCAGAACACCAGCTAGCTAGCTCCACAGCTCTCTGTCTACAGCCAGAGCTCCAGCTGCTCTGCAGTCTGTGGGACTAGTGGTGGTGAGACTGGATAGACTCCAGCTCAGAAACACTGAATCACCGGGCCTGCTGTGCTGTTCTCCTCCCTGCACAGATCTGGAGAGGTAGTTGGCTGGGGCCCGCTGCTACCGGGAGGTAGTGGGCTCAGCTCCTAGCACTGCATGCTGGGATCTGTAGTCAGTAATAGTGCTGAGTGATTAACCAAAAAGTTTTTTTTTAAACAACTAATTGACCAACGTCGGTTCAATTATTTGAATTCTATTTCTATTTCAGTTTCTCTAGACATAAATCAGATCAAGTCCGAACTGTGTGATGTGGTAGGGAGATGTAGTTTCCAACAGGCCAATATATTACGTAGTTTACTGCGGAAAATGTTTTAATTAACCACAATGACAATAACCCATTGCGCACCTACTTTTCCAGTCTGTGTGTTTCTTTTAAAGGGGAATGGAAACACTAGGATGTAGAACGCCAGCTAACTAACTGTAAATGGCCATATTAGCATTGTTGCATCACTGGCAGGAGAGAACATTTTGGAACGCCCAAAAATGGCTGAATTTACTGAGTCTAAGAATGAGTTTATGACAGAGGATTAAATAATGTTAGTTTGGGAGCCAATAAACCTGCTGAAGCCATTCATGTTTGAGCCAATCGTTCGCCCAGATCAACACAGACATTATTTTTAATTTCACCTTTATTTAACCAGGTAGGTCAGTTGAGAACAAGATCTCATTTACAACTGCGACCTGGCCAAGACAAAGCAAAGCAGTGCGGCAAAAAAGACTAACTGATGTGAGTGGGGATGCTGCCAGATAATGGCCAGAGAGGATGAGTGTGTTGTAGAGAGGCTGAGATACAGCTCAGAATCCCAGCAGATAGTGGCTGTATTACATCCAGTTTGCTACTAAAACAAACAGAGAGGATGAGTGTGTTGTAGAGAGGCTGAGATACAGCTCAGAATTGAGCCGAGCCAGAGAGAGAGAGAAAGAGAGAAAGGGGCAGAGAGAGAGAGAGAGAGAGAGAGAGAGAGAGAGAGAGGAACCGAGAGAGAGAGGAGCCGAGAGAGAGAGAGGAGCCCAGAGAGAGATAGAGAGAGAGGAGCCGAGAGAGAGAGAGAGAGAGAGAGAGAGAGAGAGAGAGAGAGAGAGAGAGAGAGGAGCCGAGAGAGAGAGAGAGAGAGGAGCCGAGAGAGAGAGAGAGAGAGAGAGAGAGAGGAGCCGAGCCGAGAGAGAGAGAGACAAATAGAGAGAGAGAGGAGCCGAGCCAGAGAGAGAGAGAGAGAGAGAGAGAAAGAGAGAGAGAGAGAGGAGCCGAGAGAGAGAGAAAGAGAGAGAGAGAGAAAGAGAGAGAGAGAGAGAGTGAGAGGAGTCTGCATACTAACCAACAATATAACACATACTGAGGCCTGCCAGACAGCCAGACAGACAGACAGACATAGACAATCTGCTTGTGCTCCACACAGAACCCCTGTCATCCCTTAATTTACGTTCCAACCCCCACGTCTCTGTCCTTCCAATCCACAGGCTCTCACATGGAGAGAACAGAAGGACAAAAGGAAAGGAGAGCTGACAGGACTCAGTACAAACTGCTGCTGTGCTGCTGGACCCATCACCTAACTAGTCTAATATAACAACCTCAGACTGTCTGGACCATCACCTAACTAGTCTAATATAACAACCTCAGACTGTCTGGACCATCACCTAACTAGTCTAATATAACAACCTCAGACTGTCTGGACCCATCACCTAACTAGTCTAATATAACAACCTCAGACTGTATGGACCCATCACCTAACTAGTCTAATATAACAACCTCAGACTGTCTGGACCATCACCTAACTAGTCTAATATAACAACCTCAGACTGTCTGGACCATCACCTAACTAGTCTAATATAACAACCTCAGACTGTCTGGACCCATCACCTAACGAGTCTAATATAACAACCTCAGACTGTCTGGACCATCACCTAACTAGTCTAATATAACAACCTCAGACTGTCTGGACCATCACCTAACTAGTCTAATATAACAACCTCAGACTGTCTGGACCCATCACCTAACGAGTCTAATATAACAACCTCAGACTGTCTGGACCATCACCTAACTAGTCTAATATAACAACCTCAGACTGTCTGGACCATCACCTAACTAGTCTAATATAACAACCTCAGACTGTCTGGACCATCACCTAACTAGTCTAATATAACAACCTCAGACTGTCTGGACCATCACCTAACTAGTCTAATATAAGATAGATAGATAGATAGATAGATAGATAGATAGATAGATAGATAGATAGATAGATAGATAGATAGATAGATAGATAGATAGATAGATAGATAGATAGATAGATAGATAGATAGATAGATAGATAGATAGATAGATAGATAGATAGATAGATAGATAGATAGATAGATAGATAGATAGATAGATAGATAGATAGATAGATAGATAGATAGATAGATAGATAGATAGGTACTTTATTGATCCCCGGGGGGGAAATTTCATTGTCAAGCAGCTACAACAAAACACAGGGCAGGTGCAAAATGCCACAACGAAAGTACACAAAAGACAGATACACGGTACATGATACATAGAGAGGCAGTATGAAAAAGTATAGAAATACAAGATATCTGGAGTGCAAAAAAAAGCTATAAAAAGACATTGCATAGTATGGGTGGTTGGCTGAATATGTACACTATACATTGGTGGATGTTGGATGGTTAACTATACTATACAGGTCGATGGCAGAGAAATACTTCAGTAGCTAAAAATGCGTATGATATGAGCGAGGGTAATAATAGTTTACTTAATAGACAGACTGGGTAAATGAACAGGTAAGTGAAAATCTTGCATGGTTAAATTAGCTGTACAGTTAGGTATACAGTTATATTTACAGATAAGTGAATACTTGCATGGTTACACAAACTGTACAGGTAAATGACAGGAAGAGATACTTTAATAGCTAAATGTGTGTATGATATCATTTGGGGTAATAATAGTAATTCCCTTAAAATACAGTCCTTAGTGCGCAGGGTTTAATTACAGACAACTGCACTTATTGCACATTCGATATACTAAAAGCAATGAGAAAAGGTACAACTGGCAGGATACTAATATGCATTCCTGAGTGAATGCCTACGTCCAATAATTACTTACAATATTGCATGTGATATAATATAACAACTGTACATGAGTATGTATATACAGACCTGTATGAATAAATAGGTCTTGAGTGGATGAGTGCTGACGGACCAGAGTTACTCACGGATGGATGCATAATTGTTAAACTAGGTCCTAGCACCCCAACAGTTCCAGATCTATGTTGCCGACGGCACGGCACCCCGGTGAGGCATTATATAGTCTCATAGCCGCCGGCAGGAAGGACCTCCTGTAGCGCTCTCTGGCACACCGTGGTGGGATCAGTCTGTGACTGAAAGTGCTCCTCTGAGTCATAACCATAGCGTGCAGAGGGTGGGTGACGTTGTCCATGATGGCCAGCAGTTTGGCCAGGATCCGTCTCTCCGCCACCTCCTCTAGAGTGTCAAGGCTCATCCCCAGGACAGAGCTAGCCTTCCTGATCAGCTTATTTACCCGAGAAGCATCACCGGCTTTGATGTTTGCTCCCCAGCACACCACTGCAAAAAAGATGGCACTGGCCACCACAGACTGGTAGAAGGTATGCAGTAGTTTACTGCACACGTTGAAGGACCTGAGCCTCCTCAGAAAGTAGAGTCGGCTCTGGCCCTTTTTGTACAGGGCCCCTGTGTTACCAGCCCATTCCAGTCTGTTGTCCATATGGACACCCAGGAACTTGTATGACTCAACCATTTCCACATCCATCCCCTTTATAGGGACTGCAGTCAGTTGTGCCTTGGTTCTCCTGAAGTCCACCACCATCTCCTTAGTTTTGCTGATGTTGAGCTGAAGGTGGTTCTGCTCACACCACAACACAAAGTCACTGATTGTGCTCCTGTACTCCTCCTCCTGCCCACCCCTGATGCACCCTACAATAGCAGAGTCATCCGAGAACTTCTGTAGGTGGCATGTTTCAGAGTTATATCTGAAGTCTGAGGTGTAGAGGGTGAACAGGAAGGGGGACAGGACCGTACCCTGGGGGGCCCCTGTGTTGCTAACTGCCCGTTCTGACACACAGCTCTGTAGTCGCACAAATTGTGGCCTACCGGTCAGGTAGTCCGTGACCCAGGAGACTAAGGGTGCTTCCACTTTCATCCTCCTCATCTTCTCACCCAGTAGCAGGGGCTGAATGGTATTGAAGGCACTGGAGAAGTCAAAAAACATGACCCTCACAGTGCAACCTGCGTTGTCCAGATGAGAGTAGGCCCTCTGCAGAAGGTAGATGATTGCATCATCCACCCCGATGTTGTGCTGGTATGCGAACTGCAGGGGGTCCATTGATGAACACACCAGGGGTCTAACAACCTCAGACTGTCTGGACCCAGTGGAAACCAGATGACGTACCAGAGAGAATACTATAGACATCAAGAAAGCCAGTCAGTTGATTATTGCACTTGTTTTGGTACCTAATTCTAATTTTAGCCATTTTATGTCATGGTGTACTAACTTTTTCCCCATAAGGAAAAGGCATTTTTGTTGGAGTCGTGTAAAGCTCACCGACATTGGACTCTGAAACATGGAAACGCTTTCTCTGGAGTGAGGAGTCACGCTTCACCATCTAGCATTCCGATGGACGAATCTGGGATTGGTGGACACCAGGAGAACGCTACCTGCACGAATGCATTAGTGTCAACTGTAAAGTTTGGTGGAGGAGGAATAATGGTCTGGGGCTGATTTCATGGTTCAGGCCCCTTAGTTCCAGTGAAGGGAAATCTTAATGCTACAGCATAAAATGACATTCTAGACGATTCTAGACGACAGTTTGGGGAATATCTGAGTGTAGTCTAGTCAGTGGAGAATATCTGAGTGTAGTCTAGTCAGTGGAGAATATCTGAGTGTAGTCTAGTCAGTGGAGAATATCTGAGTGTAGTCTAGTCAGTGGAGAATATCTGAGTGTAGTCTAGTCAGTGGAGAATATCTGAGTGTAGTCTAGTCAGTGGAGAATATCTGAGTGTAGTCTAGTCAGTGGAGAATATCTGAGTGTAGTCTAGTCAGTGGAGAATATCTGAGTGTAGTCTAGTCAGTGGGGAATATCTGAGTGTAGTCTAGTCAGTGGAGAATATCTGAGTGTAGTCTAGTCAGTGGGGAATATCTGAGTGTAGTCTAGTCAGTGGAGAATATCTGAGTGTAGTCTAGTCAGTGGAGAATATCTGAGTGTAGTCTAGTCAGACTAAAACTTCCATTGTCCCTGAGAACAGAACAGCTCTCTCATTGGGATGCAAAGCTTGATTCATTACCATACATTCTATTACCATACATGCCTTGTCATTATGAGATAAAGGATTTATCATAAGTGCTGGAACAAAACAAAAAAAAGGTAGGAAGTTTTCACTTTTTTTCCCACTCTCCGTTTAAGTGATTGGTTTGCTAATAGAGGCTTTTAGTGGCAAGCTGCTCACCATTGGAAGTGGATGCTATCATGCCCTGGTGAATCTAAGATGAGGCCATCATGCCCTGGAGAATCTAAGATGAGACCATCATGCCCTGGAGAATCTAAGATGAGGCCATCATGCCCTGGAGAATCTAAGATGAGGCCATCATGCCCTGGTGAATCTAAGATGAGGCCATCATGCCCTGGTGAATCTAAGATGAGGCCATCATGCCCTGGAGAATCTAAGATGAGGCCATCATGCCCTGGTGAATCTAAGATGAGGCCATCATGCCCTGGAGAATCTAAGATGAGGCCATCATGCCCTGGTGAATCTAAGATGAGGCCATCATGCCCTGGAGAATCTAAGATGAGGCCATCATGCCCTGGTGAATCTAAGATGAGGCCATCATGCCCTGGAGAATCTAAGATGAGGCCATCATGCCCTGGAGAATCTAAGATGAGGCCATCATGCCCTGGAGAATCTAAGATGAGGCCATCATGCCCTGGAGAATCTAAGATGAGGCCATCATGCCCTGGTGAATCTAAGATGAGGCCATCATGCCCTGGAGAATCTAAGATGAGGCCATCATGCCCTGGTGAATCTAAGATGAGGCCATCATGCCCTGGAGAATCTAAGATGAGGCCATCATGCCCTGGAGTATCTAAGATGAGGCCATCAGAAAGCAGCACTATTCTGAGGGGGAGCTATGTAAACTGAACTGAAGGCCAAAGTTAAAGTTGTACTGTGTGTTTGAGACAGGTTGAGCCTGAGTAATGAAGCTGTGGGGCTACAGGAGCTCAGGCTTATAGCCACATGGAGGAGATTTGCAGCAATACAGCCCAGCTTACCATCTTTTAAAGGGGGAAAACACTAGCATTTCACTTCACTCCCCTCGCAGGCAAAGGCAGAGGGGGATTATCTTGAACCGTCTAGGACTGCATCCAAAATGGAAACCTATTCCCTACATAGTGAACTACAATGGGCCACTATACAGGGAATAAGGTGCCATTTGGAACGCAGCCTAGCAGTCCTAATGCTAGGTAGGAAAGTTTGTGTAACACTTCAGAGGATAACACTAACAGGCTGTCTGCAGCCATATGTTTCAGAGGATAACACTAACAGGATGTCTGCAGCCATATGTTTCAGAGGATAACACTAACAGGATGTCTGCAGCCATATGTTTCAGAGGATAACACTAACAGGATGTCTGCAGCCATATGTTTCAGAGGATAACACTAACAGGATGTCTGCAGCCATATGTTTCAGAGGATAACACTAACAGGCTGTCTGCAGCCATATGTTTCAGAGGATAACACTAACAGGCTGTCTGCAGCCATATGTTTCAGAGGATAACACTAACAGGATGTCTGCAGCCATATGTTTCAGAGGATAACACTAACAGGATGTCTGCAGCCATATGTTTCAGAGGATAACACTAACAGGATGTCTGCAGCCATATGTTTCAGAGGATAACACTAACAGGATGTCTGCAGCCATATGTTTCAGAGGATAACACTAACAGGCTGTCAGCAGCCATATGTTTCAGAGGATAACACTAACGGGCTGTCTGCAGCCATATGTTTCAGATGATAACACTAACAGGCTGTCTACAGCCATATGTTTCAGAGGATAACACTAACGGGATGTCTGCAGCCATATGTTTCAGAGGATAACACTAACAGGCTGTCTACAGCCATATGTTTCAGAGGATAACACTAACAGGATGTCTGCAGCCATATGTTTCAGAGGATAACACTAACAGGATGTCTGCAGCCATATGTTTCAGAGGATAACACTAACAGGCTGTCTGCAGCCATATGTTTCAGAGGATAACACTAACAGGATGTCTGCAGCCATATGTTTCAGAGGATAACACTAACGGGCTGTCTGCAGCCATATGTTTCAGACGATAACACTAACAGGCTGTCTGCAGACATATGTTTCAGAGGATAACACTAACGGGCTGTCTGCAGAAGTATGCTCCTCACACATCCCATCCCAGATGAGACAGATGTTGCTCTCACGTCTAATCCCAGAGGAGACAGATGTTGCTCTCATGTCTCATCCAAGAGACAGATGTTGCTCTCACGTCTCATCCCAGAGGAGACAGATGTTGCTCTCATGTCTCATCCAAGAGACAGATGTTGCTCTCACGTCTCATCCCAGATGAGACAGATGTTGCTCTCACGTTTCATCCCAGAGGAGACAGATGTTGCTCCCACGTTTCATCCCAGAGGAGACAGATGTTGCTCTCACGTTTCATCCCAGAGGAGACAGATGTTGCTCTCACGTCCCATCCCAGAGACAGATGTTTCTCTCACGTCCCATCCCAGAGACAGATGTTGCTCTCACGTTTTATCCCAAAGGAGACAGATGTTGCGCTCACAGCCCGTCCCAGAGGAGACAGATGTTGTACTCACGTCCCATCCCAGAGGAGACAGATGTTCCTCTTACGTCCCATCCCAGAGGAGACAGATGTTCCTCTTACGTCACATCCCAGAGGAGACAGATGTTCCTCTTACGTCCCATCCCAGAGGAGACAGATGTTCCTCTTAAGTCCCATCCCAGAGGAGACAGATGTTCCTCTTAAGTCCCATCCCAGAGGAGACAGATGTTCCTCTTAAGTCCCATCCCAGAGGAGACAGATGTTCCTCTAACATCCCAGAGGAGGCAGATGTTCCTCTAACATCCCAGAGGAGACAGATGTTCCTCTTACATCCCAGAGGAGACAAATGTTCCTCTAATATCCCAGAGGAGACAGATGTTCCTCTAACATCCCAGAGGAGACAGATGTTCCTCTAACATCCCAGAGGAGGCAGATGTTCCTCTAACATCCCAGAGGAGACAGATGTTCCTTTAACATCCCAGAGGAGACAGATGTTCGTCTAACATCCCAGAGGAGACAGATGTTCCTCTAACATCCCAGAGGAGACAGATGTTCCTCTAACATCTCATCCCAGAGGAGACAGATGTTCCACTAACATCTCATCCCAGAGGAGACAGATGTTCCACTAACATCTCATCCCAGAGGAGACAGATGTTCCTCTAACATCCCAGAGGAGACAGATGTTCCTCTAACATCCCAGAGGAGACAGATGTTCCACTAACATCCCAGAGGAGACAGATGTTCCACTAACATCTCATCCCAGAGGAGATACTTTCCACTTTGTTGCCCTCTTGATTTAAAGCTGCAATGTCTAACATTTTGGGCAACTAGAAATGTGTGTAGCGATTTCTGTATAGTACATTTTTAAAAGCTGTCATTATTCAAAAAAATGTAAGCAGATTTAATTATTTGCACCATCAAATTATATATTTTTATGTCTTCTGTTTTAAGGCGTTAGAACAGCTGGCTTGATAGCATTCATGAACAACGCACACAGAGAATGTAAATGTTGTTATATAGACCCAGAGAGAACCCACCTTTGACATCAAATGAAGTCCCAGCCATCTAGAAGCAGTATTGTACAAGCCGCTGTGGACTCAGGTCAAAAGTACTGCACTATGAAGGGAATAGGGTACAATTTGGGATTCAACCTGTATTTCATAAGTTGCTTCCTCCTTTCTGCCTTCATGATGAGATGCCCGTCTGCATCTCATCAGTCTGCAGCACACGGCCACACACCCTGAGAAACACAGAGCTCAAAAGGAGGTATGTACGGAGTGAGGGAGGGGACTGAGGGAGGGGACTGAGGGAGGGGACTGAGGGAGGGGACTGCATGGCAGAAAACACCCTCTAAACAGAAGCAGCTACAGCTAGGAGTCAGTCAGTCAGTCTGCTAGCTAGTGAACGATCACAATATTCCCCTCCTCCACCTCTAACCTTTATGGACAATCATCTTAGAACATGTTATAAAGTGTCAGAAATAGCAGCCTATAGACACACACACAGTTTGCTGTTGTATCCGTGCTCTTGCCAGTGTTGTAGTCCGTTTTATTCTTCCCAGTCCCCGTTGCCTGGTTAAATACATTTTAAAAGTGTCTGTCTGTCTCTCTGTGTCTGTTGCTCCTCTTCAGCCTTATATTGAAGATCACCTTCTACGTCCCAAATGGCTCCCTAGTACCTTTATAGGGCACTACTTCTGAAACACATAGGGCTCTGGTCAATTTGTGTGATTGTGAGTGTGAGAGTGAGAGTGAGAGTGAGAGTGAGAGTGAGAGTGAGAGTGAGAGTGAGAGTGTGAGTGTGAGTGTGAGAGTGTGAGAGTGTGAGAGTGTGAGAGTGAGTGTGAGAGTGTGAGTGTGAGAGTGAGAGTGAGTGTGAGTGTGAGAGTGTGAGTGTGAGAGTGAGAGTGTGAGTGTGAGAGTGTGAGTGTGAGAGAGAGAGAGAGAGAGAGAGAGAGAGAGAGAGAGAGAGAGTGAGAGAAGGAAAGAACTCTAAATACCTTTAAAACTTTTAATGGCAAAGACATGACACTGAAGGTGTTTGAATTGGGGGATAATAAAAGCTGTAGCTGTTCTCAGGTTTTAAGACCGAGGATAATGCAGGACGTTCAGTCCTCAATTATAAGGCTCTAATCCTCTGATGTAAACCCCTTCTGCAGGAACCAGAACCCATTACCTGTACACCTTAAGACGTGCTTCCCCACACGTCATCCCAAATCAGGAGCCCCCAAACTTTTAGGCGACTCAAGATTTAGAACCCAACTTCAAAAGAGAACGGGGGAAGCACTTAGCGTACCATAAATGTCAAGTAGTTTAATAAAATAAAAGTCTCCATGAGGAGGTCCCTCTAGGGCTGTGGTACAGATACCTCTATCTGGTGGCATTAACAGATTATGTAGAGATCTAAACCTGTTTTAGTGGGCTGTAATGGATCGTTTTAATACTGCTCTGGGATCAGGCGCCGGGCGAGAGGAAACTAATCGACCGATCGGTAGATATATTGGCACAGAATCTGTAATGAAGCTGGCATTTAAGATGAGCCGGTTAATAGGGTTTTTTTGTTAAAGAAAATTCAGAAGAGATGGAGTTGAGAGGATGTTTTTCCAGGAAGAGATGGAGCACAGAGGATGTTTTTCCAGGAAGAGATGGAGCAGAGAGGATGTTTTTCCAGGAAGAGATGGAGTTGAGAGGATGTTTTTCCTGTAAGAGATGGAGCGGAGAGGATGTTTTTCCTGTAAGAGATGGAGCGGAGAGGATGTTTTTCCTGTAAGAGATGGAGCGGAGAGGATGTTTTTCCTGGAAGAGATGGAGCTGAGAGGATGTTTTCCAGGAAGAGATGGAGCTGAGAGGATGTTTTTCCAGGAAGAGATGGAGCTAAGAGGATTTAGGGTGTTTTTCGAGGGGGGAGATGGAGCTGAGAGGAGAGGAGAGGAGAGGAAGAATGGTAAGTTCCCAGAGTCTCACAGGTGTCTTGAACGTCCCATCGGTTCCGAAGGCAGTCAATAATCAGTAAAGGCCGTCATAAACACAGAGTATCACTACAGTTAGGTTAGTCAGTATCACTATCCATACAGTTAGGTTAGTCACTATCACTATCCATACAGTTAGGTTAGTTAGTATCACTATCCATACAGTTAGGTTAGTCAGTATCACTATCCATACAGTTAGGTTAGTCAGTATCACTATCCATACAGTTAGGTTAGTTAGTATCACTATCCATACAGTTAGGTTAGTTAGTATCACTATCCATACAGTTAGGTTAGTTAGTATCACTATCCATACAGTTAGGTTAGTCAGTATCACTATCCATACAGTTAGGTTAGTCACTATCACTATCCATACAGTTAGGTTAGTTAGTATCACTATCCATACAGTTAGGTTAGTCAGTATCACTATCCATACAGTTAGGTTAGTCAGTATCACTATCCATACAGTTAGGTTAGTCAGTATCACTATCCATACAGTTAGGTTAGTCACTATCACTATCCATACAGTTAGGTTAGTTAGTATCACTATCCATACAGTTAGGTTAGTCAGTATCACTATCCATACAGTTAGGTTAGTCACTATCACTATCCATACAGTTAGGTTAGTCAGTATCACTATCCATACAGTTAGGTTAGTCACTATCACTATCCATACAGTTAGGTTAGTTAGTATCACTATCCATACAGTTAGGTTAGTCAGTATCACTATCCATACAGTTAGGTTAGTCAGTATCACTATCCATACAGTTAGGTTAGTCAGTATCACTATCCATACAGTTAGGTTAGTTAGTATCACTATCCATACAGTTAGGTTAGTTAGTATCACTATCCATACAGTTAGGTTAGTCAGTATCACTATCCATACAGTTAGGTTAGTTAGTATCACTATCCATACAGTTAGGTTAGTCAGTATCACTATCCATACAGTTAGGTTAGTCAGTATCACTATCCATACAGTTAGGTTAGTTAGTATCACTATCCATACAGTTAGGTTAGTCAGTATCACTATCCATACAGTTAGGTTAGTCAGTATCACTATCCATACAGTTAGGTTAGTCACTATCACTATCCATACAGTTAGGTTAGTTAGTATCACTATCCATACAGTTAGGTTAGTCAGTATCACTATCCATACAGTTAGGTTAGTCACTATCACTATCCATACAGTTAGGTTAGTTAGTATCACTATCCAGACAGTTAGGTTAGTCAGTATCACTATCCATACAGTTAGGTTAGTCAGTATCACTATCCATACAGTTAGGTTAGTCAGTATCACTATCCATACAGTTAGGTTAGTTAGTATCACTATCCATACAGTTAGGTTAGTTAGTATCACTATCCATACAGTTAGGTTAGTCAGTATCACTATCCATACAGTTAGGTTAGTCAGTATCACTATCCATACAGTTAGGTTAGTTAGTATCACTATCTAGACAGTTAGGTTAGTCAGTATCACTATCCATACAGTTAGGTTAGTCAGTATCACTATCCATACAGTTAGGTTAGTCAGTATCACTATCCATACAGTTAGGTTAGTTAGTATCACTATCCATACAGTTAGGTTAGTCAGTATCACTATCCATACAGTTAGGTTAGTCAGTATCACTATCCATACAGTTAGGTTAGTCAGTATCACTATCCATACAGTTAGGTTAGTTAGTATCACTATCCATACAGTTAGGTTAGTCAGTATCACTATCCATACAGTTAGGTTAGTCAGTATCACTATCCATACAGTTAGGTTAGTCAGTATCACTATCCATACAGTTAGGTTAGTTAGTATCACTATCCATACAGTTAGGTTAGTCAGTATCACTATCCATACAGTTAGGTTAGTCAGTATCACTATCCATACAGTTAGGTTAGTCACTATCACTATCCATACAGTTAGGTTAGTTAGTATCACTATCCATACAGTTAGGTTAGTCAGTATCACTATCCATACAGTTAGGTTAGTCACTATCACTATCCATACAGTTAGGTTAGTTAGTATCACTATCCAGACAGTTAGGTTAGTCAGTATCACTATCCATACAGTTAGGTTAGTCAGTATCACTATCCATACAGTTAGGTTAGTCAGTATCACTATCCATACAGTTAGGTTAGTTAGTATCACTATCCATACAGTTAGGTTAGTTAGTATCACTATCCATACAGTTAGGTTAGTCAGTATCACTATCCATACAGTTAGGTTAGTCAGTATCACTATCCATACAGTTAGGTTAGTTAGTATCACTATCTAGACAGTTAGGTTAGTCAGTATCACTATCCATACAGTTAGGTTAGTCAGTATCACTATCCATACAGTTAGGTTAGTCAGTATCACTATCCATACAGTTAGGTTAGTTAGTATCACTATCCATACAGTTAGGTTAGTCAGTATCACTATCCATACAGTTAGGTTAGTCAGTATCACTATCCATACAGTTAGGTTAGTCAGTATCACTATCCATACAGTTAGGTTAGTTAGTATCACTATCCATACAGTTAGGTTAGTCAGTATCACTATCCATACAGTTAGGTTAGTTAGTATCACTATCCATACAGTTAGGTTAGTTAGTATCACTATCCATACAGTTAGGTTAGTCAGTATCACTATCCATACAGTTAGGTTAGTCAGTATCACTATCCATACAGTTAGGTTAGTCAGTATCACTATCCATACAGTTAGGTTAGTCAGTATCACTATCCATACAGTTAGGTTAGTTAGTATCACTATCCATACAGTTAGGTTAGTCACTATCACTATCCATACAGTTAGGTTAGTCAGTATCACTATCCATACAGTTAGGTTAGTTAGTATCACTATCCATACAGTTAGGTTAGTTAGTATCACTATCCATACAGTTAGGTTAGTCAGTATCACTATCCATACAGTTAGGTTAGTCAGTATCACTATCCATACAGTTAGGTTAGTTAGTATCACTATCTAGACAGTTAGGTTAGTTAGTATCACTATCCATACAGTTAGGTTAGTCAGTATCACTATCCATACAGTTAGGTTAGTTAGTATCACTATCCATACAGTTAGGTTAGTCAGTATCACTATCCATACAGTTAGGTTAGTCAGTATCACTATCCATACAGTTAGGTTAGTTAGTATCACTATCCATACAGTTAGGTTAGTTAGTATCACTATCCATACAGTTAGGTTAGTTAGTATCACTATCCATACAGTTAGGTTAGTTAGTATCACTATCCATACAGTTAGGTTAGTTATTGATACAGGCTGTAGCAGTGGAGAGAGTATTAGTCTCCCAGTCCCCGAGTCTACAGGGATCAGTTACTTCAGAAAGCCCTTAAGACAGACACAAAGCTTTCAAAATGAAATAGGCTTCCCAATGACCACAACAACAAACTAAGGTTTAGTCCCAAATGCCACCATATTCCACTATATAGTGCACTACTTTTGCGTAAAGCCTATAGGGATGACTACAGGAACAGGGTGCCATTTGGAACGAAGACAGAGGCCTATGGCTGAAGCTCACCTCAGAGAGAATGTTATTTTACTGGTCATTGGTTCACATCTATCTTGCTGTCTAGGGTTACCCTTTCTCTCTTCAGGCATATTGACTTTTGGGGACCCCTCATAGGTTTTGAGGTGAGAAGGTTTAGTCAAGTAAATGCGCTTTTGATTACTTGGCTGCCGTCCGATGGCGACCCCTCAGAGTCCCGCTGGTTCAGGGAATGAATGACCGGCTTCAACGACCCCGCCGTCTCCCGCAGAGCGCAGTGAAAGAAAGCCTTGCAAATGGCAGCCGTTCCCTAACAGTGCACTGCTTTTGACCCCTATTCAAAAGCAGTGCACTATATATGGAATAGAGTGCCATTTCAGACACAGCCAGAGTCTTCCGCTATGACTAATAGCAGAAATGATAGGGCTGCCATAGTACTATAGTCACAATGTTTTTTCTTTTCTGCAGGCTTGAAAAGGCCTCCCAGCACTCTGCTATGTACAGCCTTACAGGGATGCTCTTTGTAAATTGCAGGCTATTAAAAGAGCATTGTATTGAAATGGTGAATCTCCTTCACAACTTCATTTACAGCAATACATTATATCCATTATAAACAGAGGTAGGCTCGTTACGCAGTTACAACGATGACAGAGTACACATTTAAAAGTGAATCATAGATTTCTATTCCACAGCCGTGGAAAGACAGACAAGAAAGCTTTCTATTACACGGCTTCACTATCGCTCTGTTCACATGATATTTAATAAACTCACGTAAAGGACAAAGTGAAAGAGTAGATAGGGGTTACGTCCTAAATGGCACCCTATTCCCTATATATAGTGCACTACTTTTGACCAGTCCTTTTGACCCTGTTAGTGCACTATCAGGGAATAGGGTGCCATTTGGGACGTAAGCCACATCATATCCTTGGGCAGTGGACTAGAGCCTGCAGCAGCCTCATAGCTGGCTGTGATTCAGGGCCCCTACCAAATGGCACCCTATTCTATATGTGCACTACTGTACTTTTGACCAAACGCTCTGGTCAAAAGTAGTGCACTATATAGTGAATAGGGTGCCATTTGAAAAACAAACAGTGTGTTCTCAGAGAGGGGATCTAGACGTGGACACAGCTAAAATGAAATTACCTGCTAAAGCCCCACTAGGTACAGGCACCAAGCCCCACTAGGTACAGGCACCAAGTCCCACTAGGTACAGTCACCAAGCCCCACTAGGTACAGGCACCAAGCCCCACTAGGTTACAGGCACCAAGCCCCACTAGGTACAGTCACCAAGCCCCACTAGGTACAGGCACCAAGCCCCACTAGGTTACAGGCACCAAGCCCCACTAGGTACAGGCACCAAGCCCCACTAGGTACAGGCACCAAGCCCCACTAGGTACAGGCACCAAGCCCCACTAGGTACAGGCACCAAGCCCCACTAGGTACAGGCACCAAGCCCCACTAGGTACAGGCACCAAGCCCCACTAGGTACAGGCACCAAGCCCCACTAGGTACAGGCACCAAGCCCCACTAGGTACAGGCACCAAGCCCCACTAGGTACAGGCACCAAGCCCCACTAGGTACAGGCACCAAGCCCCACTAGGTACAGGCACCAAGCCCCACTAGGTGCAGGCACCAAGCCCCACTAGGTACAGGCACCAAGCCCCACTAGGTACAGGCACCAAGCCCCACTAGGTACAGGCACTAAGCCCCACTAGGTACAGGCACCAAGTCCCACTAGGTACAGTCACCAAGCCCCACTAGGTTACAGGCACCAAGCCCCACTAGGTACAGGCACCAAGCCCCACTAGGTACAGGCACCAAGCCCCACTAGGTTACAGGCACCAAGCCCCACTATGTACAGTCACCAAGCCCCACTAGGTACAGGCACCAAGCCCCACTACGTACAGGCACCAAGCCCCACTAGGTACAGGCACCAAGCCCCACTAGGTACAGGCACCAAGCCCCACTACGTACAGGCACCAAGCCCCACTAGGTACAGGCACCAAGCCCCACTAGGTACAGGCACCAAGCCCCACTACGTACAGGCACCAAGCCCCACTAGGTACAGGCACCAAGCCCCACTAGGTACAGGCACCAAGCCCCACTAGGTACGGTTACCAAGCCCCACTAGGTACAGGCACCGAGCCCCACTAGGTACAGGCACCAAGCCCCACTACGTACCGGCACCAAGCCCCACTATGTACAGGCACCAAGCCCCACTACGTACAGGCACCAAGCCCCACTACGTACAGGCACCAAGCCCCACTAGGTACAGGCACCAAGCCCTACTAGGTTACAGGCACCAAGCCCCACTAGGTACAGGCACCAAGCTCCACTACGTACAGTCACCAAGCCCCACTAGGTACAGGCACCAAGCCCCACTAGGTACAGGCACCAAGCCCCACTATGTACAGGCACCAAGCCCCACTAGGTACAGGCACCAAGCCCCACTAGGTATTGGCACCAAGCCCCACTACGTACAGGCACCAAGTCCCACTAGGTACAGGCACCAAGCCCCACTAGGTACTGGCACCAAGCCCCACTACGTACAGGCACCAAGTCCCACTAGGTACAGTTACCAAGCCCCACTAGGTTACAGGCACCAAGCTCCACTACGTACAGTCACCAAGCCCCACTAGGTACAGGCACTAAGCCCCACTAGGTACAGGCACCGAGCCCCACTAGGTACAGGCACCGAGCCCCACTAGGTACAGGCACCAAGCCCCACTAGGTACAGGCACCAAGTCCCACTAGGTACAGGCACCAAGCCCCACTAGGTACAGGCACCAAGCCCCACTAGGTGCAGGCACCAAGCCCCACTAGGTACAGGCACCAAGTCCCACTAGGTACAGGCACCAAGCCCCACTAGGTACAGGCACCAAGTCCCACTAGGTACAGGCACCAAGCCCCACTAGGTACAGTTACCGAGCCCCACTACGTACAGGCACCGAGCCCCACTAGGTACAGTTACCGAGCCCCACTACGTACAGGCACCAAGCCCCACTAGGTACAGGCATAAAGCCCCACATAACTACATGGGAATAAAGAAAGAAAAAATAGAAACACTGAGTAATACCAAAATGTTTCCCCAAATAAATGTCTCTTCGCTAGCACGCCTAGCCCACAGCCCCGGGAAATTACCCAGCGCAGCATAGCCGCAACAGGAGCCAGAGGGGACAGGAGCCAGAGGGGACAGGAGCCAGAGGGGACAGGAGCCAGACGGGACAGGAGCTTTCAATGAGGCCAACAAACCCGCTGATGGCACTTTGCTCCAGTCTTCCTTCTGTTAGAGCTGGTGATCAGAAGCTACAGCTCTGTTTCTAAGACAGGCTCAAACTGTGGCCAACTGATTCTGGGATTCAGTGTTGTGCTGCTCAGTGTATGATTGGATGGTTTGTGAAGAAGGGGAGGTTGGTAATCATCAATCAAATGTATTTATAAAGCGCTTTTTACATCAGCCGATGTCACAAAGTGCTATACAGAAACCCAGCCTAACACCCCAAACAGCAAGCAATGCAGATGTAGAAGCACGGTGGCTAGAAAAAAACTCCTTAGAAAGGCAAAACCTAGGAAGAACTCTAGAGAGGAACCAGGCTCTGAGGGGTGACCAGTCCTCTTCTGGCTGTGCCGGTTGGAGATTATAACAATTTATGGCCATTAAGGCCAGTTCTTTCTCCAAGATGTTCAAATGTTCATAGATGACCAGCAGGGTCAAATAATAATAAAAGTAGTTGTGGAGGTTGCAACAGGTAAATACATCAGCAGTGAATGTCACTTGGTTTTTCAGTGCAATAGAGCGAGAGCGAGGTGAAAACAGCAGGTCTGGGACAGGGTGGCACGTCCAATGAACAGGTCAGGGTTCCATAACTGCAGGCAGAGGAGTTGAAACCGGTGCAGCAGCACAACCAGGTGGACTGGGGACAGCTAGGAGTCCTCAGTGCAGGTGGTCCTGAAGCATGGTCCTCCGGGTAGGCTCAGGTCCTCCGGGAGAGGAGGTAGAGTGGGAGAGAGAGAGAATTAGAGGGAGCATTCTTAAATTCACACAAGACACTGGATAATAACATCAGATTTAACAAACTGACCCTAGCCCCCCAGAACATAGACTATTGCACCATAGATACTGGAGGCTGAGACAGGGGGGGTCAGGAGACACTGTGGCCCCCTCCGACAATACCCAGACAATACCCTCGGACAGGGCCAAACCAGGCAGGATATAACCTCACCCACTCTACCAAGCACAGCCCCTACACCAATATAGGGATATCAACAACCACCAACTTACTACCCTGAGACAAGGCTGAGTATAGTCCACAAAAGATCCCCTCCACTGCACAAGCCAGAGGGGGCGACAAACCGGACAGGAAGTGACGCACCCCTCCTAGGAATGGCATGGAAAGCACCAGTAAGCCAGTGACTCAGCCCCCGTAATAGGGTCAGAGGCAGAGAATCCCAATGGAGAGACGGGAACCGGCCAGGCAGAGTCAGCAAGGGTTGTTCGTCGCTCCAGAGCCTTGCCGTTCACCGTTGCACCCCTGGGCCAGACTACACTCAATCATAGGACCTACGGAAGAGATGAGTCTTCAGTAAAGACTTAAAGGTTGAGACGGAGTCTGTGTCTCTCACATGGATAGGCAGACCATTCCATAAAAATGGAGCTCTATAGGAGAAAGCCCTGCCTCCAGCTGTTTGCTTAGAAATTCTAGGGACAATAAGGAGGCCTGCGTCTTGTGACCGGAGCGTACGTGTAGGTATGTACGGCAGGACCAAATCTGAGAGATAAGTAGGAGCAAGCCCATGTAATGCTTTGTAGGTTAGCAGTATCAAGAAGTGTAGAGAGGCTAGCACAGGAGTAATATGATCAAATATTTTGGTTCTAGTCAGGATTCTAGCAGCCGTGTTTAGCACTAATTGAAGTTTATTTAGTGCTTTATCCGGGTAGCCGGAGAGTAGAGCATTGCAGTAATCTAATCTAGAAGTGACAAAAGCATGGATTAGCTTTTCTGCATCATTTTTTGACAAAAAATGTCTGATAATTGCAATGTTACGAAGATGGAAAAAAGCTGTCCTTGAAATATTCTTGATATGTTCGTTAAAAGAGAGATCAGGGTCCAGAGTAATGCCAAGGTCCTTCACAGTTTTTTGGGAGACGACTGTACAACCATCAAGATGAATTGTCAGATCCAAAAGCAGATATCTTTGTTTCTTGGGACCTAGAACTAGCATCTCTGTTTTGTCAGAATTTAAAAGTAAAACATTTGCTGCCATCCACTTCCTTATGTCTGAAACACAGGCTTCCAGGGCAGGCAATTTTGGTGCATCACCATGTTTCATTGAAATGTACAGCTGTGTGTCGTCCGCATAGCAATGGAAGTTAACATTATGTTTCCGAATGACATCACCAAGAGGTAAAATATATAGTGAAAACAAAAGTGGCCCTAAAACGGAACTTTGAGGAACACCGAAACTTACAATTGATTTGTCAGAGGACAAACCATCCACGGAGACAAACTGATATCTCTCCGACAGATAAGATCTAAACCAGGCAAGAACTTGTCCGTGTAGACCAATTAAGGTTTCCAATCTCTCCAAAAGAATATGATGGTCGATGGTGTCAAAAGCAGCACTAAGGTCTAAGAGCACAAGGACAGATGCAGAGCCTTGGTCTGACGCCATTAAAAGGTTGTTTACCACTTTCTCGAGTGCAGTCTCAGTGCTATGATAGGGTCTAAAACCAGACTGAAGTGTTTCGTATACATTATTTGTCTTCAGGAAGGCAGTGAGTTGCTGCGCAACAGCTTTTTCTAAGATTTTTGAGAGAAATGGGAGATTCGATATAGGCTGATTTTTTTTTACATTTTCTGGGTCAAGGCTTGGCTTTTTCAAGAGCGGCTTTATTACTGCCACTTTTAGAGAGTTTGGTGCACATCCGATGGAGAGGGAGCCATTTATTATGTTCAGCATAGGAGGGCCGAACACAGGAAGTAGCTCTTTCAGTAGTTTAGTTGGAATAGGGTCCAGTATGCAGGTTGAAGGTTTAGAGGCCATGACAATTTTCATGAATGTGTCAAGAGATATAGGATTAAAAACTTGAGTGTCTCCATTGATTCGAGGTCCTGGCAGTTCTGTCAGACTCAGGACAGCTGAGCTTTGGGGAAATACGCAGATTCAAAGAGGAGTCCGTAATTTGCTTTCTAATGATAATGATCTTTTCGTTGAAGAAGTTCATGAATTCATCACTGCTGAAGTGAAAGGCATCCTCTCTTGGGGAATGCTGCTTTTTAGTTAGCTTTGCAACAGTATCAAATAGAAATTTAGGATTATTCTTATTCTCCTCAATTAGGTTGGAAAAATATGATGATGGAGCAGCAGTGAGGACTCTTCCATATTGCACTGTACTTTCTTTCCAAGCTAGTAGGAAGACTTCCAGTTTGGTGGAGCGCCATTTCCCTTCCAGTTTTCTGGAAGCTTGCTTCAAAGCTCGGGTATTTTCTGTGTACCAGGGAGCTAGTTTCTTTTGGCAAATGTTTTTTGTTTTTAGGGGTGCGACTACATCTAGGGTATTACGCAAGGTTACATTTAGATCCTCAGTTTGATTGTTAACTGATATTTGTACTCCGACGTCCTTGGATAGGTGGATGGAGTCTGGAAGAGCATCTAGGAATCTTTGGGTTGTCCAAGAATTTATAGCCCGGCTTTTGATGATCCTTTATGGTGAAATGATTGTCTTTCCACTTCCGTATTATGGCCCCAACAGTGCTCACTGGAACATTCAGAAGCTTAGAAATGCGCCTATAACCAATGCCATCATTATGTTTTGCAACAATTAGGTTGCGAATGTCTTGAGACAGCTCTTTGCTTTTACCCATCATGAGATGAGTCTTGTGTGACACCTTGGCAATGAGACCTTTTTGTAGGCCATCAGTTGGGACTGAACCAGCTGATATTAATTTGCACTGACAGGGGGCTGGATTGCTTTTTAATTACTGATAGTTTTCAGCTGTTGTCTTGGCTTTCCATGCCTTTTTGAACCTCCCTTTCTTCATGTGTTCAATACTTTTCCCCTGTGTCATTTCACATTATTACACATAACTTAATTTCTGAACTTATTTGTTTTGGTTTCTTTGTATGTGTGGATTACTTGGGTTGTAACAAACATCTGGTGAAACTTTCATGTCAATAGCACCTATGAGCCAGATGAATCCCTGACTATGAGCCAGGTGAATCCCTGACTATGAGCCAGGTGAATCCCTGACTATGAGCCAGGTGAATCCCTGCCTATGAGCCAGGTGAATCCCTGCCTATGAGCCAGGTGAATCCCTGACTATGAGCCAGGTGAATCCCTGACTATGAGCCAGGTGAATCCCTGACTATGAGCCAGGTGAATCCCTGACTATGAGCCAGGTGAATCCCTGCCTATGACTAGAAAGAGGAAAATAATGTCTTGTCCCTTAAATCCTCAGCATGGTGCAAGTCTCTCCACACCACCCTGGTTCTACAGGGGCTGGCTGTTCCCTATATAGTGCACTACTTTGGACCAGAGCCCTATGGGTAGTAATACATTGTATAGGGAATAGGGTGCCATTTGGGCTGCAGCCACTGTCATGTCACTGTGAGAGCAGCTATTATAACTAAAGACAGTGTTAATGGTGGTAACAACCTGGTATCAGCCAGGCCTGAACCAATCAGAGCAGAGCAGAAAAAGGCTCAGGAACAGAACCAACCAGTTAAGAGGTGACAGGGTTAAAAGATACTGGTGTAACGTATACACACACTGTCCCTAGCCTCATACACACCACTCAGAGCGAGAGAGAGGTGTAGCGAGAGAGAGGTGTAGCGAGAGAGAGGTGTAGCGAGAGAGAGGTGTAGTGAGAGAGAGAGGTGTAGTGAGAGAGAGGTGTAGCGAGAGAGAGAGGTGTAGTGAGAGAGAGGTGTAGTGAGAGAGAGGTGTAGTGAGAGAGAGAGGTGTAGCGAGAGAGAGGTGTAGGGAGAGAGAGGTGTAGGGAGAGAGAGGTGTAAAGAGAGAGAGAGGTGTAGAGAGAGAGAGGTGTATGGAGAGAGAGGTGTAGGGAGAGAGAGAGGTGTAGAGAGAGAGAGGTGTATGGAGAGAGAGGTGTAGTGAGAGAGCGGTGTAAAGAGAGAGAGAGGTGTAGAGAGAGAGAGGTGTATGGAGAGAGAGGTGTAGTGAGAGAGCGGTGTAGTGAGAGGGTGAGAGAGAAAGTATATATGTTAGGCTAGTTAATAGTTCTAGCACACTGAGCGGTTGTCTCCCAGTAACAGAGCTGAACTGGTGAAACATGAAACATTAAAGACATGTGAGAGACCTGAGTAGGATCCACCCTGTTCATCTGGTGGGAACATCTTGGACAGTGTTGTTTTCTTTACCTAGAAAACCTCTCAGTTATTACTGTGAAATCCACAGGCTTTTAAAAGGTTCAACAAAATGTCTTGACATTTCATTAATCTTCCCATTTTAAAAGCATATTGGATTAAAACAGATAACACCTGTGAAGTTAATGAACTAGCTGCAAGTACGTGTTAAAGGCTAGCCATATGATTAATTGCCATCGTTCTCTTAAAATATGAGCAGATCTCTCTCTCCATTGGGACAGTACTATCAGTAGTACCATAGTGGTCACTAGGACAGTACTATCAGTAGTACCATAGTGGTCACTAGGACAGTACTATCAGTAGTACCATAGTGGTCACTAGGACAGTACTATCAGTAGTACCATAGTGGTCACTAGGACAGTACTATCAGTAGTACCATAGTGGTCACTAGGACAGTACTAGCAGTAGTACCATAGTGGTCACTAGGACAGTACTATCAGTAGCACCATAGTGGTCACTAGGACAGTACTAGAAGTAGTACCATAGTGGTCACTAGGACAGTACTATCAGTAGCACCATAGTGGTCACTAGGACAGTACTATCAGTAGTACCATAGTGGTCACTAGGACAGTACTATCAGTAGCACCATAGTGGTCACTAGGACAGTACTATCAGTAGCACCATAGTGGTCACTAGGACAGTACTATCAGTAGCACCATAGTGGTCACTAGGACAGTACTATCAGTAGCACCATAGTGGTCACTAGGACAGTACTATCAGTAGCACCATAGTGGTCACTAGGACAGTACTATCAGTAGTACCATAGTGGTCACTAGGACAGTACTAGCAGTAGTACCATAGTGGTCACTAGGACATTACTATCAGTAGTACCATAGTGGTCACTAGGACAGTACTAGCAGTAGTACCATAGTGGTCACTAGGACAGTACTAGCAGTAGTACCATAGTGGTCACTAGGACAGTACTAGCAGTAGTACCATAGTGGTCACTAGGACAGTACTAGCAGTAGTACCATAGTGGTCACTAGGACAGTACTAGCAGTAGCACCATAGTGGTCACTAGGACAGTACTAGCAGTAGCACCATAGTGGTCACTAGGACAGTACTAGCAGTAGTACCATAGTGGTCACTAGGACAGTACTAGCAGTAGTACCATAGTGGTCACTAGGACAGTACTAGCAGTTGTACCATAGTGGTCACTAGGACAGTACTATCAGTAGCACCATAGTGGTCACTAGGACAGTACTAGCAGTAGTACCATAGTGGTCATTAGGACAGTACTAGCAGTAGCACCATAGTGGTCACTAGGACAGTACTATCAGTAGTACCATAGTGGTCACTAGGACAGTACTATCAGTAGCACCATAGTGGTCACTAGGACAGTACTATCAGTAGTACCATAGTGGTCACTAGTCATATCATTAATGACCTTAATCCTTTCAAAGAGCGTCGCAGAGGTGTAACCATAGAATTTTGGACACCCACAGAGATCCTTATTTAATAGGATCTCTGTGGGTGTCCATCTGACAGACAATTTCATTATATAATAGGATCTCTGTGGGTGTCCATCTGACAGACATTTTCATGATATAATAGGATCTCTGTGGGTTTCCATCTGACAGACAATTTCATTATATAATAGGATCTCTGGGTTTCCATCTGACAGACATTTTCATTATTTCTGTCAGTTTTCAGATTCACTTATTTATTTACTAGTTATTATATAGTTTAAAAGTGTTAAACCTAGAATTTCTCTGAATTTCTCCTCTATGTGGAAGCACGAGGCTGCATTCAGAACAAAATAATCCCCACCACACCCCACTTCCCCGTAACATGGAGCCTTTCACTTTTGGTCCACCAGCTTCGAACTGCAGTAAAAACAATATTATTTTGTGATTTAGATGGTTGGTTGGTTGGTAGGTAGGTAGGTTTGTAGGTAGGTAGGTAGGTAAGTAGATACTTTATTGATCCCCGAGGGGGACAATTCTTTGTCAAGCAGCTACAACAAAACACAGGGCAGGTGCAAAGTGCCAGAACGAAAATACACAAAAGACAGATACACGATACATGATACATAGAGCGGCAGTATGAAAAAGTATAGAAAAACAAGATGTCTGGAGTGCAAATAAGCTATAAACAGACATAGCATAGTATGGGTGGTTGGCTGAATATGTACACTATACATTGGTGGATGTTGGATGGTTAACTATACCATACAGGTCGATGGCAGAGAAATACTTCAAAAGCTAAAAATGCGTATGATATGAGCGAGGGTAATAATAGTTTACTTAATAGACAGACTGGTTAAATGAACAGGTAGGTGAATACTTGCATGGTTACATTAACTGTACAGGTAAATGACAGGAAGAGATACTTAAATAGCTAAATGTGTGTATGATATAATTTGGGGTAATAATAGTAATTCCCTTAAAATACAGTCCTTAGTGCGCAGGGTTTAATTACAGACAACTGCACGTATTGCACATTCAATATACTAAAAGCAATGAAAAAAGATACAACTGACAGGATACTAATATGAATTCCTGAGTTAATGACTACGTAAGTTAAGTCCAAGAATTACTTGCAATATTGTACGTGATATGATATAACAACTGTACATGAGTATGTATATACAGACCTGAAATAATGAATAAGTCCTGAGTGAATGAGTGATTACGGACCAGAGTTACTCACGGATGGACGCATAATTGTTAAACTAGGTCCTAACACCCCAACAGTTCCAGGTCTATGTTGACGACGGCACAGCACCCCGGTGAGGCATTATATAGCCGCCGGCAGGAAGGACCTCCTGTAGCGCTCTCTGGCACACCGTGGTGGGATCAGTCTGTGACTGAAGGTGCTCCTCTGCGTCATAACCATGGCATGCAGAGGGTGGGTGACGTTGTCCATGATGTCCAGCAGTTTGGCCAGGATCCGTCTCTCCGCCACCTACTCTAGAGTGTCAAGGCTCATCCCTAGGACAGAGCTAGCCTTCCTGATCAGCTTATTTACCCGAGAAGCTCTCCAGCACACCACTGCAAAAAAGATGGCACTGGCCACCACATACTGGTAGATGGTATGCAGTAGTTTACTGCACCCGTTGAAGGACCTGAGCCTCCTCAGAAAGTAGAGTCGGCTCTGGCCCTTTTTGTACAGGGCCCCGGTGTTACCAGCCCATTCCAGCCTGTTGTCCATATGGACTCCCAGGAACTTGTATGACCCAACCATTTCCACATCCATCCCCTGTATAGGGACTGCAGTCAGTTGTGCCTTGGTTCTCCTGAAGTCCACCACCATCTCCTTTGTTTTGCTGATGTTGAGCTGAAGGTGGTTCTGCTCACACCACAACACAAAGTCACTGATTGTGCTCCTCTTCCTGCCCACCCCTGATGCACCCTACAATAGCAGAGTCATCCGAGAACTTCTGTAGGTGGCATGTTTCAGAGTTATATCTGAAGTCTGAGGTGTAGAGGGTGAACAGGAAGGGGGACAGGACCGTTCCCTGGGGGGCCCTTGTGTTGCTCACTGCCCGTTCTGACACACAGCTCTGTAGTCGCACAAATTGTGGCCTACCGGTCAGGTAGTCCATAACCCAGGAGACTAAGGCTGCTTCCACTTTCATCCTCTTCATCTTCTCACCCAGTAGCAGGGGCTGAATGGTGTTGAAGGCACTGGAGAAGTCAAAAAACATAACCCTCACAGTGCAACCTGCGTTGTCCAGGTGAGAGTAGGCCCTCTGCAGAAGGTAGATGATTGCATTATCCACCCCGATGTTGTGCTGGTATGCGAACTGCAGGGGGTCCAGTGATGAACACACCAGGGGTCTGAGGTGAGCGAGGACTAACCTTTCTAGGGTCTTCATGATGTGGGATGTTAGCGCTACAGGTCTGAAGTCTTTCAGGACAGTGGGGTGTGCCTTCTTGGGCACTGGGATGAGGAAGGATGTTTTCCACAGCACAGGGACCCATTCTAGGCTCAGGCTAAGGTTGAAGGGACGCTGGAGTATTCCACACAGTTGGTCAGCACAGACTCTAAGCACCCTTGGGCTGATGCCATCAGGGCCAGCCGCTTTCCACTGAAGTAGTCTCTCCAGCTCTCTCTTCACTTGGTTGGTGGTGAAAGCCAGCCCAGGTGGGGAGGTGGGGGGAAGGGGGGTGTTGAGGATCAGTCCAGGGGGAGCAGGGGCGGAGGTGGGGTCGCTGGTTGTCTCAGCAGAGGTGTTGTGAGCAAAGTGGGGGTGGGACAGCCGCGGGGGGGAGTGGTCTGGGGAGCTGGAAGGGAGGTGGACAGGGCCAGTATCAAACCTGTTAAAAAATTGGTTCAGCTCATTGGCTCTGTCCTGGGTCCCCTCCGTCTGCCCACTGTTTGACTTTTTGAAGCCAGTGATATTTCTCATACCCTTCCACACCTCTCTCACCTGGCTCTGCCTCTGCTTGTCCTCCATCTTCTCCTTATACCCTCTCTTCCCCTCAGCAATCCGCAACTTCAGCTCCCTCTGGACGCATTTCAATTTGTCCCTGTCCCCCTCCTTGAAGGCCCTCTTCTTCTCATTCAGTAGGGCCTTCAGGTCGTTGGTGACCCAGGGTTTATTATTTGGAAAACAGCGTACCTTCCTGGTGGGTACAGTGTTGTCTACACAAACATGTATATAGTCCGTTTTGCAGTCAGTGAGTCCATCGATGTCCTCCCCATGAGCCTCACAGAGCACATCCCAGTCTGTTGTTTCAAAGCAGTCCTGTAGGGCCTCATTCTCCTCCAGGGACCATCTAAACTCATGGTTACTGAGGACATTTTATATTGTGGACATTTTAAATTGTGGACATTTTATATTATGGACATTTTATATTGTGGACATTTTATATTGTGGACATTTTATATTGTGGACATTTTATATTGTGGACATTTTATATTGTGGACATTTTATATTATGGACATTTTATATTATGGACATTTTATATTGTGGACACAGAGTTCTATAGATGAAACAGTGTCCATGTCAGCTGGCGAGGTTAGAGGACACAGAGTTCTATAGATGAGACAGTGTCCTTGTCAGCTGGTGAGGTTAGAGGACACAGAGTTCTATAGATGAAACAGTGTCCATGTCAGCTGGTGAGGTTAGAGGACACAGAGTTCTATAGATGAAACAGTGTCCATGTCAGCTGGCGAGGTTAGAGGACACAGAGTTCTATAGATGAAACAGTGTCCATGTCAGCTGGCGAGGTTAGAGGACACAGAGTTCTATAGATGAAACAGTGTCCATGTCAGCTGGCGAGGTTAGAGGACACAGAGTTCTATAGATGAAACAGTGTCCTTGTCAGCTGGTGAGGTTAGAGGACACAGAGTTCTATAGATGAAACAGTGTCCTTGTCAGCTGGTGAGGTTAGAGGACACAGAGTTCTATAGATGAAACAGTGTCCTTGTCAGCTGGTGAGGTTAGAGGACACAGAGTTCTATAGATGAAACAGTGTCCATGTCAGCTGGTGAGGTTAGAGGTCACAGAGTTCTATAGATGAAACAGTGTCCTTGTCAGCTGGTGAGGTTAGAGGACACAGAGTTCTATAGATGAAACAGTGTCCTTGTCAGCTGGTGAGGTTAGAGGACACAGAGTTCTATAGATGAAACAGTGTCCATGTCAGCTGGTGAGGTTAGAGGACACAGAGTTCTATAGATGAAACAGTGTCCATGTCAGCTGGTGAGGTTAGAGGACACAGAGTTCTATAGATGAAACAGTGTCCATGTCAGCTGGTGAGGTTAGAGGACACAGAGTTCTATAGATGAAACAGTGTCCATGTCAGCTGGTGAGGTTAGAGGACACAGAGTTCTATAGATGAAACAGTGTCCATGTCAGCTGGTGAGGTTAGAGGACACAGCTGTATGAATCATTACCTGTGTTGTCCCAGTCACCTCTTTACGGCAAACCTCCCCAAACACCCCATTCAACACGTCTCTTAACCCCACTAGACCTCGCCAAACACCCCATTTAACACATCTATTAACCCCACTAGACCTCTAGAACACTTAGTTACTCTGACTTAATATTCTGGTCTCCCAGGCAGGGGAAGCAGTAACAGTCAAACAGTCACTTAGTTACTCTGACTTAATATTCAGTCTCAAATCGTCCTCTATTCTCTACATAGTTCACTACTTCTGACCAGAGCCCTATGGTCAAAGCAGTAAACCTTATAGGGAATAGGGTGCCACTTGGAACGCAGACACAACAGCTCTGTTCCACAGGGAGACAAGCTTTTTAAATCCCCACCGGAACACTAGGTGAGAGGTTAGAGGCCAGGGAGAAAACCAACAGACATCTTTATGAAACTATATAATTGGATGTTCTTATGAATGGATATTCTCTTCTTTTGAAGATGTGAAATATGTAAAGAAATGTCCAAGGCACCGTAACCGAGTCTGTGGAATGAACATCTTTGTCATTGACCTGACTAACAGTGTAACTGTCTGCATGACCATGAAGCTGCAAAGACGGAGTTTGGTTTTGAAACTTTATCATGGGGGGGGTTCTTTTGAGTACAGCAACAAAATGGTGGACGAGACCAAGAGATGTTGTCACTCTATGATTAGATGTTCTTTTGAATGGAAGTTCTCTTCATTTGAAGAGGGGGAAGGTATAGAAGAAGACACCTAGCGCAGAAAATGTACCTGTCTGCAGGACCAGGAAGCTTCAAAGACGTAGTGAAGCATACAAACAATTTAATAACAAGCTGATGTAATACGTGCTGCCATGTTGAAATATCACAATTCTGAATGTCGCCTAATTCAAACCGTAGCGATAACCGTGACCTCTCTAATTATAACCTAACAGCAAAATGGACCACACTTAAAATACTGACTGTATTTTACTCTATAGTACCTCTTCTCTGGGCCAATCAGGAAACAGTACCGGTATGTATTTTGAACGTGAAACTGTCAGTATGTCGGACTCTGAGAAAATGCCCTGGAGCACGATAACATAACGTACCATCATCATCTTCTCAAGCTCACACAGACACACACAGTGTGTCCAAACATAACCTACCATCAACTTTTCAAGCTCACACACACACACACACACCCTATCCATCCATCACCTACCATCATCTTCTCGAAGAGGCCCAGTATCTCCTTTCCTGAGGTGATCTTGGAGGACAGGTCCTCAAACTCAGTGGAGGAGGAGGACCATTCAGAGGAGGAGGAGGACCATTCAGAGGAGGAGGAGTGGAGGAGGAGGATCATTCAGAGGAGGAGGAGTGGAGGAGGAGGACCATTCAGAGGAGGAGGAGTGGAGGAGGAGGACCATTCAGAGGAGGAGGAGTGGAGGAGGAGGACCATTCAGAGGAGGAGGAGGACCATTCAGTGGAGGAGGAGGACCATTCAGAGGAGGAAGAGTGGAGGAGGAGGACCATTCAGAGGAGGAAGAGTGGAGGAGGAGGACCATTCAGAGGAGGAGGAGGACCATTCAGAGGAGGAGGAGGACCATTCAGAGGAGGAGGAGGACCATTCAGAGGAGGAGGAGGACCATTCAGAGGAGGAGGAGGACCATTCAGAGGAGGAGGAGTGCTTGACGTGGGGGAGGTGGGGACACTCCTTCTTACTGCCTGGGATGCGGATACTGGCAAACCTGTCCAGCTGTGGAACACAGACAGAGAGAAGAGAGGGAAGGAATAACACTATGTTCAACTGACATAGATCAACTGACATAGATCAACTGACATAGATCAACTGACATAGATCAACTGACATAGATCAACTGACATAAAATACATGCATTTATTAGATAATAATATAAAATAAGGAAAGACCCTGAAATGCATTTATTAGATAATAAAAGTATATTGTACATATTCAGCCATCCACCCATACTATGCAATGTCTTTTTTTTGCATTTTTCGTACTGCCGCTCTATGTATCATGTATCGTGTATCTGTCTTTTGTGTATTTTCATTCTGGCATTTTGCACCTGCCCTGTGTTTTTTAATAATAAGGCAAAAACACCAACGTGGCAGTACAGTGCATTAAACCAAGGATTTCAGTTTTTTTGTCGTATTTCTTGTTAAACAAAAAACATCTTTTGCATCTTCAAAGTGGTGTTCATGTTGTGTAAATCAAACGATACAAACCCCCCACAAAATAGGAAAATACCAAGGGGGGTTAATACTTTCACAAGCCACTATATCCCCAACACAGCCACACACTAACACTGTAGTAAGACTGGACGGACTGAAACACTTTAAAGAGTGTGTTAGTTCTCTCTGTACATCTTCAGCATCTCTATTGGCTGTACAAAAGGACTCCATTATTAAGCGTCTCTGTTCTCTTTCCATCCTCCCGTTTATGGTCAGTGTGTTGGTTTGGAGTCAAGCGGTTGTGTTTGAGTTGGGGTTTAGCAGCGTTGTTTGATCTGCAGGCATCATGCAGTGATCACTGCCTCTGATTAGACACTTTGTTTTCCCCCTCGGCACAAACAGACACAGATCGCCGTCACGCCAATCGATACACAAGATAGGATAAAAGATGGAAAGGATAGCAAAGAGGACAGAAGATTACACAGATTTGAAAATGTTTTTTGGAGCAAGAGGGTTTTAGGAGAGGGGGAGAGGGGGAGAGGGAGGAGAGGGAGGAGAGTGGGAGAGGGGGAGAGGGGGGAGAGGGGGAGAGGGAGGAGAGGGAGGAGAGTGGGAGAGGGGGAGAAGGGGGAGAGGGGGAGAGGGAGGAGAGGGAGGAGAGGGGGGAGAGGGGGGAGAGGGAGGAGAGGGGGAGAGGGAGGAGAGGGGGAGAGGAGGAGAGGGGGAGAGAGAGGAGAGGGGGAGAGGAGGCGAGGGGGAGAGAGAGGAGAGGGGAGGGGGAGGAGAGGGGGAGAGGGAGGAGAGGGGGAGAGGGGGAGAGGGGGAGAGGGGGAGAGGGAGGAGAGGGAGGAGAGGGGGGAGAGGGAGGAGAGGGGGAGAGGGAGGAGAGGGGGAGAGTGAGGAGAGGGGGAGAGAGAGGAGAGGGGAGGGGGAGGAGAGGGGGAGAGAGAGGAGAGTGAGGAGAGGGAGGAGAGGGAGGAGAGGGGGGAGAGGGAGGAGAGGGGGAGAGAGAGGAGAGGGGAGGGGGAGGAGAGGGGGAGAGAGAGGAGAGAGAGGAGAGGGAGGAGAGGGAGGAGAGGGGGGAGAGGGAGGAGAGGGGGAGAGAGAGGAGAGGGGAGGGGGAGGAGAGGGGGAGAGAGAGGAGAGGGGGAGAGGGGGAGAGGGAGGAGAGGGAGGAGAGGGAGGAGAGTGGGAGAGGGGGAGAGGGAGGAGAGGGAGGAGAGTGGGAGAGGGGGAGAGGGGGAGAGGGGGAGAGGGGGAGAGGGGGGAGAGGGAGGAGAGGGGGGAGAGGGAGGAGAGGGGGAGAGGGGGAGAGGAGGCGAGCGGGAGAGGAGGCGAGGGGGAGAGAGAGGAGAGGGGAGGGGGAGGAGAGGGGGAGAGGGAGGAGAGGGGGAGAGGGGGAGAGGGAGGAGAGGGAGGAGAGTGGGAGAGGGGGAGAGGGGGAGAGGGAGGAGAGGGAGGAGAGTGGGAGAGGGGGAGAGGGGGGAGAGGGGAGAGGGAGGAGAGGGGGAGAGGGAGGAGAGGGAGGAGAGGAGGAGAGGGAGGAGAGGGGAGAGAGAGGAGAGGGGAGGGGGAGGAGAGGGGGAGAGGGAGGAGAGGGGGAGAGGGGGAGAGGGAGGAGAGGGAGGAGAGTGGGAGAGGGGGAGAGGGGGAGAGGGAGGAGAGGGGGGAGAGGGGGAGAGGGAGGAGAGGGAGGAGAGTGTGAGAGGGGGAGAGGGGGAGAGGGAGGAGAGGGAGGAGAGGGGGAGAGGGGGAGAGGGAGGAGAGGGAGGAGAGGGGGAGAGGGGGAGAGGGAGGAGAGGGAGGAGAGGGAGGAGAGTGGGAGAGGGGGAGAGGGAGGAGAGGGAGGAGAGTGGGAGAGGGGGAGAGGGGGAGAGGGAGGAGAGGGAGGAGAGTGGGAGAGGGGGAGAGGGAGGAGAGGGGGAGAGGGGGAGAGGGAGGAGAGGGAGGAGAGGGAGGAGAGGGAGGAGAGTGGGAGAGTGGGAGAGGGGGAGAGGGAGGAGAGGGGGAGAGGGGGAGAGGGGGAGAGTGGGAGAGTGGGAGAGGGGGAGAGGGAGGAGAGGGGGAGAGGGGGAGAGGGAGGAGAGGGAGGAGAGGGAGGAGAGGGAGGAGAGGGGGAGAGGGGGAGAGGGAGGAGAGTGGGAGAGGGGGAGAGGGGGAGAGAGAGGAAATAAATACATAGAGGGAAGATAAGGAGGGAGGTGTTGTTTACTGTCAACAGCTGCTCATAAACTAATAATTTAACATCCTAGGCTGTAACGCACTACTTTTGACCAGATCCCTACTATGAGCCTTGGTCAAAAGTAGGGCACTACATAGGGAACAGAGTGCCATTTGAACTCATAAACCACCTAATTCTATAAGACATGCTTCACAGGACAGGACATGACAGGGAAGGGTCCACTCCAATGGCATGCTTCACACTCAAACTCAGACTGACACAATATGCACTCTGTTAGATGCTTGTTAATGGAAATTACATAGCAGTCAGGCTCATTCACACAGGCAGGAGAGGCAGACAGGCAGGAGAGGCAGACAGGCAGGAGAGGCAGACAGGCAGGAGACGCAGACGGACAGGAGAGGCAGACGGGCAGGAGAGGCAGACAGGCAGGAGAGGCAGACAGGTTGGAGAGGCAGACAAGGAAGAATCCATTCATTAGAACAATGCACTGCAGAGTCTCAGGAAGCATACTGTTTGTTTATCTGAGACATACTGAAGAAGCACTACTTAGTTTGTACACACCACATGTTGTTAGTGGAGAGACAGAGAGAGAGAGAGAGAGAGAGAGAGAGAGAGAGAGAGAGAGAGAGAGAGAGAGAGAGAGAGAGAGAGAGAGACAGAGAGACAGAGACAGAGACAGAGAGACAGAGACAGAGAGACAGTTTGTACAGTCATTCCCATGAGCCTCCGATGTTAGTCTGGTAATGGGAGCATCACTACTGTAGTCTGGAAACGGAACAATCATGCCATCAGTACAGAAAGACAAAGAAAATAGTGAGGGTTATGAACAATAGTACAGACCAGGTGACATGAGAAGGTGAAGAGAGCGAGGCACATCATCCTTAATGTTTTTAACGTGTAAATGCTAGAGGTGGGGGAAGAAAATACAAAAAAAACATAGGATATGCAACAATTATATACACTGAAGAAAAAACAGGATTTAGAAGTGTTACTGTAAATCACCATATTGACATTGTTGGTTAAAGGTGAATGGAAACACTAGGATTCAGAACATCACTGGCAGGAGAGAAAATGTTGGAACTCCCAAAAATGGCTGAATTTACTGAGTAGAGTTTGTTCTCGTAGCAGCAACAACACAGACATGCCGCCTGAAACACCTCAGCTAGAGGGTCGGCGTAGACAAACACTAACTGGTGTGAGTGGGGAAGCTGCCAGATAATGGCTAGAGAGGATGTAGGATGATGTGTGTTGTAGAGAGATGGTGGTGATGCAGCACAACATCCCAGCGGATGGTGGCTGTATTACACCCGGTCAGAGGTTCCTGTCAGTCTGTCTGGATGGTGGCTGTATTACACCCAGTCAAAGGTTCCTGTCAGTCTGTCTGGATGGTGTCTGTATTACACCCAGTCAAAGGTTCCTGCCAGTCTGTCTGGATGGTGTCTGTATTACACCCGGTCAAAGGTTCCTGTCAGTCTGTCTGGATGGTGGCTGTATTACACCCAGGCAGAGGTTCCTGTCAGTCTGTCTGGATGGTGTCTGTATTACACCCAGTCAAAGGTTCCTGCCAGTCTGTCTGGATGGTGGCTGTATTACACCCGGTCAAAGGTTCCTGTCAGTCTGTCTGGATGGTGTCTGTATTACACCCGGTCAAAGGTTCCTGTCAGTCTGTCTGGATGGTGTCTGTATTACACCCGGTCAAAGGTTCCTGTCAGTCTGTCTGGATGGTGATGTATTTACTGGACGTGTCACTAATCCTTATGAAGGACTTCTTGACAGAAGAGGTTACTCGACCAGTCAGCAGCCGATAAGCCAGCTAAATAATTGGTGAAATGTTGCTTGATTCTACATAGTTTAAGGTTAATATCAGGAGTGGGTGCTCTCTCTATATATATATAATCAGTTTTCTATAACGTTGTTTATGACCAGCGCAGTGTGGCGCCATGGTAACACATTTACCTTTTGATTAGACGACCGGAGTTGGAATCGCAGACAGCATCATGATTCATGAAATCTCATTCTAACCAATATCGGGGCTCATTATAAATACATAGTGATTTAGTTTCGTATCAGACCAACTTTTCTTATTATTTTGTTTGCAGAGCATACAGGCTGGCAGTTTATCACCAGTTCACCCTATGGGAACAAGGGAGAATTGGACGAGGTGTACGGCGTCTCATCCCTGCATGTGTCGTTTCCTACATAAAGCACTCATACCCAGAAGCAAAGGCATTTCCATAGGGTTTGAGTGTGAATAAAATCAGTACATTTTTGTATGTATTTATTTTATTGAACCTTTATTTAACTAGGCAAGTCAGTTAAGAACTAATTCTTATTTACAATGACGGTCTACACCGGCCAAACTCTGACAACGCTGGGCCAATTGTGCGCCGCCCTATGGGACTCCCAATCACGGCCAGTTGTGATACAGCTTGAAATCGAACCAGGGTCTGTAGTGACGCCACTACAGACACTTACTCCTGCTGTATTTTTTTTCTAGACAGGCCTAATGAACAAGCCTTATTTATTAACTAGTCAAGTCAGTTAAGAACAATGACAGCCTCCCTACAGTGTCAGCCCCTGGAGCAAATTAGGGTTAAGTGCTTTGCTCAAGGACACAGACAGGTTTTTCACCTTGTCAGCTCGGGTATTCAAACCAGCAACCTTACGGTTACTGGCCCAACGCTCTAAACGCTAGGCTACCTGCCGCCCCTTATGTAAAAACAGTACTAGTTAGATATTTCACTATAACAACAGGTAACCAGATCAACCTGTTTGAATATAAAACTTCTTTCAACACGCACTAATCCTGTGTCCCTGTCACTACAGTAGAGTAATGACTTCAACTAGCTTTGGCTGCCCTCTATTGGAAAGGAATGGTAACTACACTGGGCAGCTAGTTGGCAGAGTCAAAGTAGACATGAATAATACATGCCAAGTAAAATATCGGAGAGGCAAAGGCGAAGGATGGTGAGAACGGTCAAAAACAGCCCACAGACCACCTCCAAAGACCTACAATATCATCTTGATGCAGATGGTGTCACTGTGCATCGTTCAACAATTCAGCGCACTTTGCACAAGGAGAAGCTGTACGGGAGAGTGATGCGGAAGAAGCCTTTTCTGCACACACGCCACAAACAGAGTCACTTGAGGTATGCAAACGCACATTTGGACAAGCCAGCTTCATTTTGGAATAAGGTGCTGTGGACTGATGAAACAAAGATTGAGTTATTTGGTCATAACAAGGGGCGTTATGCATGGTGGCAAAAGAACACAGCGTTCCAAGAAAAACACTTGCTACCCACAGCAAAATTTGGTGGGGGTTCCATCATGATGTGGGGCTGTGTGGCCAGTGCCGGTACTGGGAATCTTGTTAAAGTTGAGGGTCGCATGGATTCCACTCAATATCAGCAGATTCTTGGGAATAATGTTGTAGAATCAGTCACAAAGTTGAAGTTACGCCGGGGCTGGATATTTCAACAAGACAACGACCCAAAACACTGCTCAAAATCTTCCCGGGCATTTATGCAGAGGAACAAGTACAATGTTCTGGAATGGCCATCCCAGTCCACAGACCTGAATATCATTGAGAATCTGTGGGATGATTTGAAGCGGGCTGTCCATGCTCGGCAACCATCAAACCTAACTGAACTGGAGATGTTTTGTAAGGAGGAATGGTCCAAAATACCTTCATCCAGAATCCAGAAACTCATTAGAGGCTATAGGAAGCGTCTAGAGGCTGTTATTTTAGCAAAAGGAGGCTCTACTAAATATTGATGTTAGTTTTCAAGGTAGTTCATTCATAGGTTGAGAGAGAGAGAGAGGAAAAAGCAGGACAGGGACAAGGTAGTTCATTCATAGGTTGAGAGAAAGAGAGAGGAAACAGTAGGACCGGGACAAGGTAGTTCATTCATAGGTTGAGAGAGAGAGAGAGAGAGAGAGAGAGAGAGAGAGAGAGAGAGAGAGAGAGAGAGAGAGAGAGGAAACAGCAGGTCAGGGACAAGGTAGTTCATTCATAGGTTGAGAGAGAGAGGAAACAGTAGGACCGGGACAAGGTAGTTCATTCATAGGTTGAGAGAGAGAGAGAGAGAGAGAGAGAGAGAGAGAGAGAGAGAGAGAGGAAACAGCAGGACTGGGACAAGGTAGTTCATTCATAGGTTGAGAGAGAGAGAGGAAACAGCAGGACTGGGACAAGGTAGTTCATTCATAGGTTGAGAGAGAGAGAGAGAGAGAGAGAGAGAGAGAGAGAGAGAGAGAGAGAGAGAGAGAGAGGAAACAGCAGGACTGGGACAAGGTAGTTCATTCATAGGTTGAGAGAGAGAGAGGAAACAGCAGGACAGGGACAAGGTAGTTCATTCATAGTTTGAGAGAGAGAGAGAGAGAGAGAGAGAGAGAGAGAGAGAGAGAGAGAGAGAGAGAGAGAGAGAGAGAGAGGAAACAGCAGGACCGGGACAAGGTAGTTCATTCATAGGTTGAGAGAGAGAGAGGAAACAGTAGGACCGGGACAAGGTAGTTCATTCATAGGTTGAGAGAGAGAGAGAGGAAACAGTAGGACTGGGACAAGGGAGCACATCTGTTGAAACGGGTAAATAAATCTGTGGGAAAACAATTCCACTCCGATTCCCTTTATGGATGGGTGTATCTTTGAATTCCCTGTTGAATGGCCTGCTCCTCCTCCTCCATATCCAGAGTTAATATGATGTTACTCCTCAGATCATTAACAGCATGGTGCTGAGTTAATATGATGTTACTCCTCAGATCATTAACAGCACGGTGCTGAGTTAATATGATGTTACTCCTCAGATCATTAACAGCATGGTGCTGAGTTAATATGATGTTACTCCTCAGATCATTAACAGCATGGTGCTGAGTTAACATGATGTTACTCCTCAGATCATTAACAGCATGGTGCTGAGTTAATATGATGTTACTCCTCAGATCATTAACAGCATGGTGCTGAGTTAATATGATGTTACTCCTCAGATCATTAACAGCATGGTGCTGAGTTAATATGATGTTACTCCTCAGATCATTAACAGCATGGTGCTGAGTTAATATGATGTTACTCCTCAGATCATTAACAGCACGGTGCTGAGTTAATATGATGTTACTCCTCAGATCATTAACAGCATGGTGCTGAGTTAATATGATGTTACTCCTCAGATCATTAACAGCATGGTGCTGAGTTAATATGATGTTACTCCTCAGATCATTAACAGCATGGTGCTGAGTTAATATGATGTTACTCCTCAGATCATTAACAGCATGGTGCTGAGTTAATATGATGTTACTCCTCAAGTAGAGTCATAGAGACCATATGTGAGGATATCATATGACAGAACCAAGTGGCTGAGTTTACACAGAGAAGAAGAGAGAGCCTAGAACCGAGCCCCGGGGAAGACCAGAGAGCAAACAGGAGAGGGCCTAGAAGCGACCCCTGGGGAAGACCTGTAGTTAGGAGGACCAAGTTGTCTACAAATAGCTTTACAAAAAGTTGACAAAAAGCTGTTAAGAGAAAAATAGAAAAAAAATTGAAAAAACTTCCACCACGCTCGAGAACATTAATCTAAAGCCCAGTTTGGCCCAATCAGTTGGATGAATGTGTCATGTAAATGTGGAGCCCTATTACCTGGCTGCTGTGAGCCTGTGCGTACAGAGGACATTCTCTGCTAGGTTAAACCCTGATTTCTCACTGGGCCTGGAGAGTGTAAACGCTAGACTAATGTTCTCCTCGTGGGGAAAGAGAACACAGCCGGAATTCAAACTCCTTAACTCCAATTGTCAGGCCTGTGCTCAGGGCTCAGACCTTGCTAGCGTGCTACAGAGCCATAGCCTATGTAAAGTAAGGCTCTTCAGACTAAGGTAGTGTCCTACAGAGCCATAGCCTATGTAAAGTAAGGCTCTTCAGACTGTAGTAGTGTCCTACAGAGCCATAGCCTATGTAAAGTAAGGCTCTTCAGACTGTAGTAGTGTCCTACAGAGCCATAGCCTATGTAAAGTAAGGCTCTTCAGACTGTAGTAGTGTCCTACAGAGCCATAGCCTATGTAAAGTAAGGCTCTTCAGACTAAGGTAGTGTCCTACAGAGCCATAGCCTATGTAAAGTAAGGCTCTTCAGACTAAGGTAGTGTCCTACAGAGCCATAGCCTATGTAAAGTAAGGCTCTTCAGACTAAGGTAGTGTCCTACAGAGCCATAGCCTATGTAAAGTAAGGCTCTTCAGACTAAGGTAGTGTCCTACAGAGCCATAGCCTATGTAAAGTAAGGCTCTTCAGACTATGCTAGCGTGCTACAGAGCCATAGCCTATGTAAAGTAAGGCTCTTCAGACTATGCTAGCATGCTACAGAGCCATAGCCTATGTAAAGTAAGGCTCTTCAGACTATGCTAGCGTGCTACAGAGCCATAGCCTACGTAAAGTAAGGCTCTGGTATGCTGTATACAACATCAGTCAATCTAAAGACTAATCCTATTGTTCCAATGTTCCCCCTCTGGCTTTTAATCAAAATACAATGCACCATTTGATGCAAGGGAAATGGGTTATCGTACAGCAATAACATAAACTAACTGGTATACAAAACTCTATTCAACTGTTAAATCCTGTTTGATTTAACCCCTGGTTTTTCAGTTTCACTTCATCTCAGTTTGAGTGGCGTCTGGCATGAGACTCCGACAGGCCCACACATGCAGAGATGTGGATATTCCAAGACCCTGAACTCATTAACTGAACAATTCTTGAGACTGAGGCCCTGGCGTTTTTTAAGACTACCACGGACGAGGTAAAAGACTGGAACCAATCAACAATTTCCATCTGTGCATGAAAACATTGACAAGGAAAAGGTTACTTTGGTCTCCTAGTGCTACAGCCGAGCGGAGGAGTGGAGCTACGCAGGAGGAAGCAGGAGTGGAGCTACGCAGGAGGAAGCAGGAGTGGAGCTACGCAGGAGGAACCAGGAGTGGAGCTACGCAGGAGGAACCAGGAGTGGAGCTACGCAGGAGGAACCAGGAGTGGAGCTACGCAGAAGGAACCAGAAGCATCAATCAATACATCAGGCCTATAATTACCATCAAATCCACAAGGCAGAGCGTAAAACATGTCAACCTGTCAATGCAGACCACTAATGAGTTTCTAGAATTAACATTTTACAACTTCCATTTGGAAACAAACTACTCCCAGACTAAAGAGAGAGAGAGAGGAAATGAGGGAGAGATCAGTCAGCCAGCCAGCCAGCCAGCCAGCAGGCAGAGGTAGAGGTAGAGGCAGTCAGCCAGCCAGCCAGCCAGCCAGCCAGCCAGCAGGCAGAGGTAGAGGTAGAGGCAGTCAGCCAGCCAGCCAGCCAGCAGGTAGAGGTAGAGGCAGTCAGCCAGCCAGCCAGCCAGCCAGCAGGCAGAGGTAGAGGCAGCCAGCCAGCCAGCCAGCCAGCCAGCAGGCAGAGGTAGAGGCAGTCAGCCAGCCAGCCAGCCAGGCAGCAGGCAGAGGTAGAGGCAGCCAGGCAGCCAGCCAGCCAGGCAGCAGGCAGAGGTAGAGGCAGCCAGCCAGCCAGGCAGCAGGCAGAGGTAGAGGCAGCCAGCCAGCCAGGCAGCAGGCCAAAATACATTATTTCTCTTCCTCAGATCAATTCAACGATTAGCCCAGCGTGTTGAAGAAGAAATATGTGCATATATACATATGACAGGATAATTAAAGGAAGGAGTAATGTCTGACTCTGCTTCAGAACCTGACACACTGCAGCACAATGCAGTGGATGTGTCCTCAATGGCACCCCATTCCCTTACATAGTGCACTACTTTTGACCAGAATAGGGTGCTGTTTGGGAGGCTTACAGTAGCTACGCCCAGGCAGGGCCAACATCTGAAACACTAATAAAACGAAGGCAAGTTTTGACAGCAATTATGCATTCAATGTCATTTTTGTCAACGATGTACTGGAGACGGGATGAGACGTAAATAACCATCCCTCAGCTTCAAGTTCTGACAGCTCTGAGCCAACTACTCCTCAGTGTCATCAGAGCTTCTCTTGGTCCCAAAGTTGGTCCAGAATTAGAAAGTTGAACTACTGGCGAGACAGAATGTCCAATTGGACAGCTTTCAAACTTGTTCATTAGGCTCCTCTCCTATTCAACACAAGAGGCTAATCAGATCATAGAGATATCTGAACATGCAGTAATTTGGTGTAGGCCAGGGGTTCCCAAAGCTTTTCGCCCCACAACCCCATTTTAAAATCTGAAAATTCTCTTCTCCCGAACAATGTGAAAACAATTCGGTAATTAACAGCCAATGTCTAGTTTTTTATTTGAGGCTCAAATTGAAAAACAATTTAACAGTTTCTGATTGACTCACTATGACATACTTTTAATGTGGGACTAGGACAGCCAATGGCATCTCTCCACTACTAACTATTAACTAGGGCTCCCAAGTGGCTCAGTGCTCTAAGACTCTGCATCTCAGTGCTAGAGGAGTCACTACAGACACCCTGGTTTGAATCCAGACTGGCCGTGATTGGGAGTCCCAAAGGGCGGCGCACAATTGGCCCGGCGCTGTCAGATTTAGGCGGTGTAGGCCGTCATTGTAAATAAGAATGTGTTATTAACTAGTTAAATAAAAGGTTAAATGAAAACATCATTATTGAGATGGGTGTGGCTTGATGCATGTCGTGTCTGAGCTTCTCAAAGTCATGGTCAACAGTGAGCACCTCATCTCTGCTGTCACATCTAAACAGTTCGGATATTTGTTTTTAATGCAGACGAGAGCACGGAATCCAGTTTCAGAAGGATTTGAGCAGGGGAAGCGTAACAATACTTTTCAGTTTTCTTCAGGTCGTAAAGTCAGAGCTCTAGAAAGAGGCCAGTGTTCCCGAGTTTAAATTCCCAGTTGGATGACGTTTAATATCATGTCTATCTATCTATCTATCTATCTATCTATCTATCTATCTATCTATCTATCTATCTATCTATCTATCTATCTATCTATCTATCTATCTATCTATCTATCTATCTATCTATCTATTTACCCGAGAAGCATCACCGGCTTTTATGTTGGCTCCCCAGCACACCACTGCAAAAAAGATGGCACTGGCCACCACAGACTGGTAGAAGGTATGCAGTAGTTTACTGCACACGTTGAAGGACCTGAGCCTCTTCCGAAAGTAGAGTCGGCTCTGGCCCTTTTTGTACAGGGCTCCGGTGTTACCAGCCCATTCCAGCCTGTTGTCCATATGGCCTCCCAGGAACTTGTATGACCCAACCATTTCCACATCCATCCCCTGTATAGGGACTGGATAAACTCCTTTGTTTTGCTGATGTTGAGCTGAAGGTGTTCTGCTCACACCACAACAGAAAGTCACTGATTGTGCTCCTGTACTCCTCCTCCTGCCCACCCCTGATGCTCCCTACAATTGCGGAGTCATCCGAGAACTTCTGTAGGTGGCATGTTTCAGAGTTATATCTGAAGTCTGAGGTGTAGAGGGTGAACAGGAAGGGGGACAGGACCGTTCCCTGGGGGGCCCCTGTGTTGCTCACTGCCCATTCTGACACACAGCTCTGTAGTCGCACACATTGTGGCCTACCGGTCAGGTAGTCCGTGACCCAGGAGACTAAGGGTGCTTCCACTTTCATCCTCTTCATCTTCTCTCCCAGTAGCAGGGGCTGAATGGTGTTGAAGGCACTGGAAAAGTCAAAAAACATAACCCTCACAGTGCAACCTGCGTTGTCCAGATGAGAGTAGGCCCTCTGCAGAAGGTAGATGATTGCATCATCCACCCCGATGTTGCGCTGGTATGCGAACTGCAGGGGGTCCATTGATGAACACACCAGGGGTCTGAGGTGAGCGAGGACTAACCTCTCTAGGGTCTTCATGATGTGGGATGTTAGCGCTACAGGTCTGAAGTCATTCAGGACAGTGGGGTGTGCCTTCTTGGGCACTGGGACGAGGCAGGATGTTTTCCACAGCACAGGGACCCTTTCTAGGCTCAGGCTAAGGTTGAAGCGATGCTGGGAATCCCCTTTGTTCCTGGGGTCCAGCAACATTAAGGCAGTTATATACAGTTAAAATATTACATGACATTACTTTTCATAACACTTTACCCAATACATTTAGTGGGGTACAACAGTTGAACTAAGCTCATGAGGAATTTATAAGTTCTATTCTTCAAGAATCAATGAGTCCATATCATTAATGGATGTAGCAACTGCAGACAGGCAGACAGCACTCCTCCCAATTATCCACCATTTGGACATGTTGCTGTTGGCCACTTATTCCCTACAGTGAGCTACTTTTGACAAGAACCCTGGTCGAAAGTAGTGCACTATGTAGGGAATAGGGTGCCATTTGGGATATTTTGTTGTCCACTATGCATCAGAAGCACCGTCAACACAGACACAACCTTTCACTAAACTTCCCTCTGGCTTTTAATGCGCTGAGACAATTAGTCCCTGAGAAGTAATGGGCTACTTAGCAGTCAACCTGCATTTCCTGTTCCAAACGCTTCAGCAGGAACCCCAGATGGCGCATATTATAGTCAGTCAAAAATGTACATTTTCCCAACCTTCCTTCTGCTATTAACTCAACCCGGGTACACGTACACACACTCCCACTCTCCTGCCGGTGACCGAAACCAGAACACCATCTCATAAACACACACACTGTAGTGGTTATTGGAGTCTGGCTCCACCATGCAACTCCCCCATCAGTCTTACTTCATTAAGGGAAGTCAAAACAAAACTATAAACATGTAGTGGTGGATGGATCAGGGAATCCCTCCCCAAACTGGAGATCCCCATGTAGTGGTGGATGGATCAGGGAATCCCTCCCCAAACTGGAGATCCCCATGTAGTGGTGGATGGATCAGGGAATCCCTCCCCAAACTGGAGATCCCCATGTAGTGGTGGATGGATCAGGAAATCCCTCCCCAAACTGGAGATCCCCATGTAGTGGTGGATGGATCAGGGAATCCCTCCCCAAACTGGAGATCCCCATGTAGTGGCTGGATGGATCAGGGAATCCCTCCCCAAACTGGAGATCCCCATGTAGTGGTGGATGGATCAGGAAATCCCTCCCCAAACTGGAGATCCCCATGTAGTGGTGGATGGATCAGGGAATCCCTCCCCAAACTGGAGATTCCCATGTAGTGGCTGGATGGATCAGGGAATCCCTCCCCAAACTGGAGATCCCCATGTAGTGGTGGATGGATCAGGAAATCCCTCCCCAAACTGGAGATCCCCATGTAGTGGCTGGATGGATCAGGGAATCCCTCCCCAAACTGGAGATCCCCATGTAGTGGTGGATGGATCAGGGAATCCCTCCCCAAACTGGAGATCCCCATGTAGTGGTGGATGGATCAGGGAATCCCTCCCCAAACTGGAGATCCCCATGTAGTGGCTGGATGGATCAGGGAATCCCTCCCCAAACTGGAGATCCCCATGTAGTGGTGGATGGATCAGGGAATCCCTCCCCAAACTGGAGATCCCCATGTAGTGGTGGATGGATCAGGGAATCCCTCCCCAAACTGGAGATCCCCATGTAGTGGCTGGATGGATCAGGGAATCCCTCCCCAAACTGGAGATCCCCATGTAGTGGCTGGATGGATCAGGGAATCCCTCCCCAAACTGGAGATCCCCATGTAGTGGCTGGATGGATCAGGGAATCCCTCCCCAAACTGGAGATCCCCATGTAGTGGCTGGATGGATCAGGGAATCCCTCCCCAAACTGGAGATCCCCATGTAGTGGCTGGATGGATCAGGGAATCCCTCCCCAAACTGGAGATCCCCATGTAGTGGCTGGATGGATCAGGGAATCCCTCCCCAAACTGGAGATCCCCATGTAGTGGCTGGATGGATCAGGGAATCCCTCCCCAAACTGGAGATCCCCATGTAGTGGTGGATGGATCAGGGAATCCCTCCCCAAACTGGAGATCCCCATGTAGTGGCTGGATGGATCAGGGAATCCCTCCCCAAACTGGAGATCCCCATGTAGTGGCAGGATGGATCAGGGAATCCCTCCCCAAACTGGAGATCCCCATGTAGTGGCTGGATGGATCAGGGAATCCCTCCCCAAACTGGAGATCCCCATGTAGTGGCTGGATGGATCAGGGAATCCCTCCCCAAACTGGAGATCCCCATGTAGTGGCTGGATGGATCAGGGAATCCCTCCCCAAACTGGAGATCACCTTCCTTTAGGGAATAGAAAAACTAAGTGTTTTCACAGTTTGACAGCAAAAAATGAGGGTAACAGTTAGAGAAGTGCCAACTGTTAGCCACTAGAGGGCCAGGAGAGGCCATTCATTGACTGGTTATTCCAACGAATAGGGAGAAATTGACTGATTGAATGCTAGTACGTTACAAACTAGTGTTTTATATATAATTAACCTGAAATGGACATCACTATGGTTTAATTTTGAACAGTTGTGAACTTGGCTAAGCATATGTAATACTAACAGTGAACGTAATGGCCTTAAAACAACAGCAGTTGTAGCCCTCTACCGGATGCACTCTGCTAAGGTCGCAACGTAAAACTCACAACGGCTGCTTTGCATCTTAAAGCCATATGAAATATCCGGGTTGTAAAATAGTTGCTACTGAGCTCAATATTAAGAGACAAAAAAAATATATTATACCCAAAGGTGCACTATGCAGAAATCACTAGGCCATTTCCTGGATGCTTATGTGACAAAACAAGCAAGTATGGTGTAGAGAATCATTGTACCATCTAAACCTCTGGGAGAACTTTTCCATAACCCAAAATATTGTATTTTCAGACTCAAAAACGAAACTTAACAGGAACCATAGAAATACACATAGAACATATCTACTGCTTCTTAGAATTGCTTTCAATGAGAATGACGGGTCGATAACTCACATTTCTATGTGAATTTGGACGGGTCGCCCAAAAAGTTACAATATTGCCGCTTTCATTTTTATTGGTAATACACAAATCCTTGAATTCATAAACTTAACTTGCATTTCATGATTTGAGACTGAATTGAATGAATAATGCATTCAGTTTTAAAATTATATTTATATATTCCATTTCAATATGGTAGATATTGCATTCATTGCCCGTATATCAAAGTTTCATACATTATCTTCTACTTCTCAGACCAATTCAGATTTCAAATACAGTTCTCAAAATTCAGATTCAAAACCAGATCCAACATCCAAGGTAGAGGAGAACATTTAGAATCAAACACGCTCTTATTCTGAATTTGGCTTCCTGTGAATCTGGCTTCCTGTGAATTTGGCTTCCTGTGAATTTGGCTTCCTGTGAATCTGGCTCTAGCGCTTGAACCGTTTTGGTTTCTGAAGCCAGTGTTTCCGCCAAGATGGGGGCCTGTTATATAAAATTCAGCCACGCCAAAGGGCCGACCGTGCCGCCTGCCAAGCCCCCCGCCACCTAAGCCCTTTTTTGATCCAGAAAAGCCCTGCACACACCCACCTTTGGGCTTGCATCTCATCAAAGCTGGCTACATGCATGACATCGTCCT
>JAKYLM010000092.1:95000-117500 GCA_023634145.1 Thymallus thymallus | reverse complement strand
ACTAAAGTTGATAAGGAGGACTAGATCAGTTTCCTGGGACTAAGGATGATAAGGAGGACTAGATCAGTTTCCTGGGACTAAAGTTGATAAGGAGGACTAGATCAGTTTCCTGGGACTAAGGATGATAAGGAGGACTAGATCAGTTTCCTGGGACTAAGGTTGATAAGGAGGACTAGATCTGTCTCCTGGGACTAAGGTTGATAAGGAGGACTAGATCAGTCTCCTGGGACTAAGGTTGATAAGGAGTCATAAGGGTCATAAGGGTCATTTGGGTCATAAGCTGTGTAAAATTCTTGCCATGGTTTGGTTGATGAACAATATATACAATTCAGAGAATGTGAAGAGTCTGAACTATTCCAAAGATGTTGAGGTGGTAAAGGACAAAGAGCTCAATAGGAAAAGCACGGCCAGCACACCAGGAAGCAATTTTTACACAGTAATGGACTCTTACACTTCACGGTTATCAGTACATTCCTTTTAATTAAAACATAATATACTGTATATTTAAATTACTGACTGTCCAAGACGACCATCCAAACTAATCAGGTGTCTGGGAGTTGTGGAAAACAAGGACAATTTAAAGTATATCACAAACAATGAAAAACTAGGGAGAGCAGAGACAAAGAGGGGTGAGACAAGGAGGGGGGAGACAAGGAGGGGGGAGACAAGGAGGGGTGAGACAAGGAGGGGGAGACAAAGAGGGGGGGAGACAAGGAGGGGGGAGACAAGGAGGGGGGAGACAAGGAGGGGGGAGACAAGGAGGGGGAGACAAAGAGGGGGGAGACAAAGAGGGGGGGAGACACAGAGGGGGGAGACAAAGAGGGGGGGAGACAAGGAGGGGGGAGACAAAGAGGGGGGAGACAAGGAGGGGGGGAGACAAGGAGGGGGGAGACAAGGAGGGGGGAGACAAGGAGGGGGGAGACAAGGAGGGGGAGACAAGGAGGGGGGAGACAAAGAGGGGGGGAGACAAGGAGGGGGAGACAAAGAGGGGGGAGACAAAGAGGGGGGAGGCAAAGAGGGGGGAGACAAGGAGGGGGGAGACAAAGAGGGGGGAGACAAGGAGGGGGAGACAAAGAGGGGGGAGACAAGGAGGGGGGAGACAAAGAGGGGGGAGACAAGGAGGGGGGGGGCAGGGAGGGGGGAGACAAGGAGGGGGAGACAAAGAGGGGGGAGACAAAGAGGGGGGAGGCAAAGAGGGGGGGAGACAAGGAGGGGGGAGACAAGGAGGGGGGAGACAAGGAGGGGGAGACAAGGAGGGGGGAGACAAAGAGGGGGGGAGACAAGGAGGGGGAGACAAAGAGGGGGGAGACAAAGAGGGGGGAGGCAAAGAGGGGGGGAGACAAGGAGGGGGGAGACAAGGAGGGGGGAGACAAGGAGGGGGAGACAAGGAGGGGGGAGACAAGGAGGGGGAGACAAAGAGGGGGAGACAAAGAGGGGGGAGACAAGGAGGGGGGAGACAAGGAGGGGGAGACAAAGAGGGGGGAGACAAAGAGGGGGAGGCAAAGAGGGGGGGAGACAAGGAGGGGGGAGACAAAGAGGGGGGAGACAAGGAGGGGGGAGACAAAGAGGGGGGGAGACAAGGAGGGGGAGAGAAAGAGGGGGGGAGACAAAGAGGGGGGAGGCAAAGAGGGGGGGAGACAAGGAGGGGGAGACAAAGAGGGGGGGAGACAAAGAGGGGGGAGGCAAAGAGGGGGGGAGACAAGGAGGGGGAGACAAAGAGGGGGGGAGACAAAGAGGGGGGAGGCAAAGAGGGGGGGAGACAAGGAGGGGGGAGACAAAGAGGGGGGAGACAAGGAGGGGGGAGACAAGGAGGGGGAGACAAGGAGGGGGGAGACAAGGAGGGGGAGACAAGGAGGGGGGAGGCTGAAGAGAGAGAAAGAGATAGAAAGAGATAGAAAGAGATAGAAAGAGATAGAAAGAGATAGAAAGAGATAGAAAGAGAGAGTGAGTGAACTAACGAATGAACAAGAGAGAAATAACTTTGCTAGCACGACCATGAAGGAAAACCAAACAGATATAGTCTGCTGGGCCCAGACGCACAGCCAGCCCCTGTAATTCTAACCCATTAAAATATATCTGTCTGCGTTCCAAATGGCATCCTATTTCCTATATAGTGCACTACTTTTGACCTGGGCCCCACAGCACTATTTGGGAATAGGATGCCATTTCTGTGTTGGAGGCCCCTAATCATGTCAATTGCAGTCCATTAGGGCTCCATCAAGCAGCGCCAGTCACCAGGTGGATGATGGTCTTAACCTTGGAGGCCTGCAGGGTGGACCTGAGTGACAGGACAGGGCTGCCATTCAACACAGGATGCTGACACCGTGGTTTATATCCCAAATAGCATCCTATTTATTCCATGGGGCTCTGGGCAAAAGTAGTGCACTACATAGGGAGTAGGATGCTATTTGGAACCCATCTCTAGGCATGTGAAAGGAGAGGTAGAAGGACGGTGGTACTACTCTGGAATCAGAGGTTGTGTGTCATTCAGCCATTGTGATTCAGCCATTGTGATTCAGCCATTGTGATTCAGCCATTGTGATTCAGCCATTGTGATTCAGCCATTGTGAGAGTGACGCGTTGAGATCAATGATGTATAGAAACCTTGGATTGCTGATGTACTGGCCATTGAGACGTGTTGAGATAAAAGACAGAGGAATATGAAGCCAGACACACAATAACATCCTAACCATTAATACAGGAAGAACACAGAACAGAAACCCAACAACATCCAAATCATTAATACAGGAAGAACACAGAACAGAAACACAACAACAACATCCTAACCATTAATACAGGAAGAACACAGAACAGAAACACAACAACAACATCCTAACCATTAATACAGGAAGAACACAGAACAGAAACACAACATATCAGCTTATCCATCAACTCACCAACGCCCTTCTCTCTCTCCTCCTCTAGTGCTTGTGAATGTAATATTAGTGGGATAAGGTGATCGGGATCTCTGACCTCTGTCCAATTCCTGTCCCCCGCCCCTGGCTGTTTTTTACCAGGGATCTCACGTTTCGATATTATGGCGATACTTAGGTGGTGTTTCTATATGTATTGCGATTTGAAGTTCTAAACATATTACTCACCATATGTCTGCTGCAGAGGGACCAGAGAACCATGAAAATTAGAAAACAAGTCTTTATCAGTCGTTGAAATAAAAGTTCTGAAAACAAATTGGCTCCCTATTTAAAAAGAAGATGGAGAACAAGCTATGAAGGAAAAATACTGGAGTTTTGGTGCAGGTACAGCCAACTAGAGCAAAAATAATATTACGATATTGTCAAAACGATACGATATACTGTCCCGATATGTAACAGTATCGATATCCCCCCCGTCACTAGTGTGTGTGTGTGTGTGTGAGGAGCAGAGCAGCTGTCTGTCTGTCTGTCTGTCTGTCTGTCTGTCTGTCTGTCTGTCTGTCTGTCTGTCTGTCTGTCTGTCTGTCTGTCTGTCTGTCTGTCTGTCTGTCTGTCTGTCTGTCTGTCTGTCTGTCTGTCTGTCTGTCTGTCTGTCTGTCTGAGAGGAGGTGATACTCCCCCCGCCCCCCATCACTAGTGTGTGTGTGTGTGAGGAGCAGAGCAGCAGGCTGTCTGTCTGTCTGTCTGAGAGGAGGTGAAATGACTGGGCTGACAGCAGGCAGGGATGCGTCCCAAATGGCACCATATTCCCGTTATAGTGCACTACCCTATGGGGGCTCTGGGCTAAAGTAGAGCACTATATAGGGAATAGGGTGCCATGTGGGACACAGCCAGAGAGGGGAAATGATTGGACTGACAGCTAGTCTATGGGCTCAAGCTAGGCCAGGGGCTCGGCAGTGAGCCACAGACAGGGCCCTGGTCTGAATAGCAATCACTTTATCACACAGGTGACAGGCACTGAGGCAGGGGGCCAGCTAGCAGCCAGGGTGTGTCCCAAACCCTATTCACTATAGTGACACCATACGGGCCCTGGTCAAAAGTAGTGCACTACAACGGGAATAGGGGGCCAAATAGGATGTGGCCGCAGCCAGCCAGCCAGCCAGTCAGTCAGTCAGCCAGTCAGCCAGCCAGTCAGCCAGCCAGCCAGCCAGCCAGCCAGCCAGCCAGCCAGCCAGCCAGCCAGCCAGCCAGCCAGTCAGCCAGCCAGCCAGCCAGCCAGTCAGCCAGCCAGCCAGTCAGCCAGCCAGCCAGCCAGTCAGCCAGCCAGCCAGCCAGCCAGTCAGCCAGCCAGCCAGCCAGCCAGTCAGCCAGCCAGTCAGCCAGCCAGCCAGTCAGCCAGCCAGCCAGCCAGCCAGCCAGTCAGCCAGCCAGTCAGCCAGCCAGGCAGGTGTCCTGCCATAACAAAATATCAAGATAGGATATTAAATGCAAGACGCCTGGTAATATTATCCTTGTGAATTAACACAGCCCTGACCTGAGAAGGTGTGGTTATAGGTTAACCTGACCTGAGAAGGTGTGGTTATAGGTTAACCTGACCTGAGAAGGTGTGGTTATAGGTTAACCTGACCTGAGAAGGTGTGGTTATAGGTTAACCTGACCTGAGAAGGTGTGGTTATAGGTTAACCTGACCTGAGAAGGTGTGGTTATAGGTTAACCTGACCTGAGAAGGTGTGGTTATAGGTTAACCTGACCTGAGAAGGTGTGGTTATAGGTTAACCTGACCTGAGAAAGTGTGGTTATAGGTTAACCTGACCTGAGAAGGTGTGGTTGTAGGGCTAGTACAGACAACATCCCACGTTCCTAACTGGGTTTCAGTCACCCTGGCTCCTCCGCTCTCCAACCTAGTCTCGTCAATCATCAACAAGTTAGTGTATGGTGACAAACTCATGATTCTGACTGTGCTATTTGCTGTTGCTGCCTAACCTGTTGTTGCGTTGTGTTCCGTCACTGCCATGGAAACAGGAAGGAAAGTTCTTTCAGCAGGCGGGTGGCATAGTGTGGCGTGCAGCAGAACAGTTTTCCTCATGCCAGTCATGAACGTTGGCTCCTCACACATGTCCGCCTCACAGCGAAGTGAAGGAGAGGCCAGGGCTACAATTGTCTACAGCCTTTTTTTTTTTTTTTTCACCTTTATTTAACCAGATAGGTCAGTTGAGAACAAGATCTCATTTACAACTGAGACCTGGCCAAGACAAAGCAAAGCAGTGAGACAAAAAACAACACAGAGTTACACATGAGATAAACAAACGTACAGTCAATAACACAACAGAAACTATATGTACAGTGTGTGTCAATGTAGTAAGATTAGGAAGGTAGGACAATAACTTGGCTTTTGAAGACTTTAGAAAGGCAGGGCAGGATGGATATAGGTCTGTAACAGTTTGGGTCTAGAGTGTCTCCCCCTTTGAAGAGGGGGATGACCGCGGCAGCTTTCCAATCTCTAGGGATCTCAGACGATATGAAAGAGAGGTTGAACAGGCTAGTGATAGGTGTTGCAACAATTGCAGCTGATAATTTTAGAAAGAAAGGGTCCAGATTGTCTAGCCCAGCAGATTTGTAGGGGTCCAGATTTAGCAGCTCTTTCAGAACATCAGCTATCTGGATTTGGGTGAAGGAGAAGCGGGGGGGGGGCGTGGGCAGGTTGCTATGGGGGGTACAGAGCTGTTGGCCAGGGTAGAGGTAGCCAGGTGGAAAGCATGGCCAGCCGTAGCAAAATGCTTATTGACATTTTCAATTATCGTAAATATATCGGTGGTGACAGTGTTTCCTAGCCTCAGTGTAGTCGGCAGCTGGGAGGAGATGCTCTTATTCTCCATGGACTTTACAGTGTCCCAGAACTTTTTGGAATTAGTACTACAGGATACAAATGTCTGTTTGAAAGCTAGCCTTTGCTTTTATAACTGACTGTGTATATTGGTTCCTGACATCCCTGAAAAGTTGCATATCGTGGGGGCGATTCTATGCTAATGCCTACTCTACTCATCACACAGAGAAAGCATCCCAAATGGTATCCTATTTTGGGCCTGGGTCTGGGTCTAAACGAGTGCACTACATAGGCAATAGGGTGATATTTGGAATACACTCACAGTCAGCTAAAGCTACCTAATCACTGCAGCAAATCCATTTTGTGTCAGAAGGACCCCAGTCTCCATCATACTGGACTGTGTCAAACAACAACTAAACCAGAAATAACAGTGAACTAGCATATCAAGAGGGTCAATTATAATGCTTTAGAAAGCAACGTACAACAGTCTAAAACACTTCAGAACTGCAGAAATAAATAGTTCATCTGCTTAAAATATATATACAGTTGAAGTCGGTAGTTTAGCCAAATACATTTAATCCTAGTAAAAATTCCCTGTCTTAGGTCAGTTAGGATCACCACTTTATTTTAAGGATGTGAAATGTCAGAATAATAGTAGAGAGAATGATTTATTTCAGCTTTTATTTCATTCATCACATTCCCAGTGTGTCAGAAGTTTACATAAACTCAATTAGTATTTGGTAGCATTGCCTTTAAATTGTTTAACTTGGGTCAAATGTTTCGGGTTGCCTTCCACAAGCTTCCCACAATAAGTTGGGTGAATTTTGGCCCATTCCTCCTGACAGAACTGGTGTAACTGAGTCAGGTTTGTAGGCCTCCTTGCTCACACACGCTTTTTCAGTTCTGCCAACAAATGTTCTATAGGATTGAGGTCAGGGCTTTGTGATGGCCACTCCAATACCTTGACTTTGTTGTCCTTAAGCTATTTTGCCACAACTTTGTAAGTATGCTTGGGGTCATTGTCCATTTGAAAGATCCATTTGCGACCAAGCTTTAACTTCCTGACTGATGTCTTAAGATGTTGCTTCAATATATCCACATAATTTTCCTTCCTCATGATGCCATCTATTTTGTGAAGTGCACCAGTCCCTCCAGCAGCAAAGCCCCCCCACAACATGATGCTGCCACCCCCGTGCTTCACGGTTGGGATGGTGTTCTTCAGCTTGCAAGACTCCCCCTTTTTCCTCCAAACATAACGATGGTCATTATGGCCAAACAGTTCTGTTTTTGTTTCATCAGACCAGATGACAGTGGCTTCTTCCTTGCTGAGCGGCCTTTCAGGTTATGTCGATATAGGACTCGTTTTACTGTGGATATAGATACTTTTGTTCCTGTTTCATCCAGCATCTTCACAAGGTCCTTTGCTGTTGTTCTGGGATTGAGTTGCACTTTTCGCACCAAAGAATGTTCATCTCTAGGAGACAGAATGTGTCTCCTTCCTGAGCAGTATGACGGCTGCGTGGTCCCATGGTGTTTATACTTGCATACTATTGTTTGTACAGATGAACGTGGTACCTTCAGGCATTTGGAAATTGCTCCCAAGGATGAAACAGACTTGTGGAGGTCTACAAAATTGTTTTCTGAGGTCTTGGCTGATTTCTTTTTATTTTGCCATGATGTCGAGCAAAGAGGGACTGAGTTTGGCCTTCTTTAGACTAGTTGAGTATCTGGAGCATCAGCATTTGTGGGTTTGATTACAGGCTCAAAATGTCCAGAAACAAAGAACTTTGAAACTCATCAGTCTATTCTTGTTCTGAGAAATTAAGGCTATTCCATGCCAGAAATTGCCAAGAAACTGAAGATCTTGTACAACGCTGTGTACGACTCCCTTCACAGAACAACGCAAACTGACTCTAACCAGAATAGAAAGAGGAGTGGGAGGCCCCGGTGCACAACTGAGCAAGAGGCCAAGTACATTAGTGTCTAGTTTGAGAAACAGTCCTTAACTGGAAGCTTCATTAAATAGTACCCGCAAAACACCAGTCTCAACGTCAACAGTGAAGACTCCGGGATGCTGGCCTTCTAGACAGAGTTGCAAAGAAAAAAGCAATATCTTCCTCTTTCAAAAAATTTGCTTTGCTTTCAAAAACAAGGACATTTCTAAGTGACCCCACACTTTTGTACAGTAGTGTGTGTTTTCCATTTAAAGAGAGGGAACGGTCTCAGTGTTAACTGCACCATTAGTGGAGTGGGACATGTTATAAACCAGGGCCACTACTGGCAGATCCTATAATTGCCTCTCTAGAAATGGTTCTGTTCAATAAGCACGCTGCTGCTGCACTGCCTACCAATCAGGAAGAAAGACTGGGGTGATGTGTCCCAACTGGCACCCTATTCCCTTTATAGTGCACTACTATTGATCAGAGCCTTATGGGGAATAGAGTTGTATAAAGGGAATAGAGGGCCATTGTTCCATTTCCAACCCTCACCTCTAAGTGACAATATTTTTTGTCTTCTAGTCCAGTCTGTCTTTATCATCTGGACTGGTTCCACTAGTGTTCAGTCTGAATGTCTCTCCCTCTGTCCAGTCTGTCTTTATCATCTGGACTGGTTCCACTAGTGTTCAGTCTGAATGTCTCTCCCTCTGTCCAGTCTGTCTTTATCATCTGGACTGGTTCCACTAGTGTTCAGTCTGAATGTCTCTCCCTCTGTCCAGTCTGTCTTTATCATCTGGACTGGTTCCACTAGTGTTCAGTCTGAATGTCTCTCTCTCTGTCCAGTCTGTCTTTATCATCTGGACTGGTTCCACTAGTGTTCAGTCTGAATGTCTCTCCCTCTGTCCAGTCTGTCTTTATCATCTGGACTGGTTCCACTAGTGTTCAGTCTGAATGTCTCTCTCTCTGTCCAGTCTGTCTTTATCATCTGGACTGGTTCCACTAGTGTTCAGTCTGAATGTCTCTCTCTCTGTCCAGTCTGTCTTTATCATCTGGACTGGTTCCACTAGTGTTCAGTCTGAATGTCTCTCCCTCTGTCCAGTCTGTCTTTATCATCTGGACTGGTTCCACTAGTGTTCAGTCTGAATGTCTCTCTCTCTGTCCAGTCTGTCTTTATCATCTGGACTGGTTCCACTAGTGTTCAGTCTGAATGTCTCTCCCTCTGTCCAGTCTGTCTTTATCATCTGGACTGGTTCCACTAGTGTTCAGTCTGAATGTCTCTCTCTCTGTCCAGTCTGTCTTCCACACATTAACTTGTTCTAAATGGAAAGCAAATACCTTTTCCATCAAATCAATCATCTACTGTAACAGATTGACATGAGAAAATGTGATATTAGAGAGAGCTACCTTTCGACCAATCAGAATAGAGTACTCAGCCAAGCCGTGTAACAGACCTGACTAAAATATAATATTTATAAGTCAATCTCAGCAGGAACAAAAGGGCTGGCAGACCCTAAGAGAGACCAGACGTTTACCCTCTATAGATGTTACCAGCCCTGCCAATAACTGACCCCTCTATAGATGTTACCAGCCCTGCCAATAACTGACCCCTCTATAGATGTTACCAGCCCTGACAATAACTGACCCCTCTATAGATGTTACCAGCCCTGACAATAACTGACACCTCTATAGATGTTACCAGCCCTGACAATAACTGACCCCTCTATAGATGTTACCAGCCCTGCCAATAACTGACCCCTCTATAGATGTTACCAGCCCTGCCAATAACTGACCCCTCTATAGATGTTACCAGCCCTGACAATAACTGACCCCTCTATAGATGTTACCAGCCCTGAAAATAACTGACCCCTCTATAGATGTTACCAGCCCTGACAATAACTGACCCCTCTATAGATGTTACCAGCCCTGACAATAACTGACCCCTCTATAGATGTTACCAGCCCTGACAATAACTGACCCCTCTATAGATGTTACCAGCCCTGACAATAACTGACCCCTCTATAGATGTTACCAGCCCTGACAATAACTGACCCCTCTATAGATGTTACCAGCCCTGAAAATAACTGACCCCTCTATAGATGTTACCAGCCCTGACAATAACTGACCCCTCTATAGATGTTACCAGCCCTGACAATAACTGACCCCTCTATAGATGTTACCAGCCCTGACAATAACTGACCCCTCTATAGATGTTACCAGCCCTGACAATAACTGACCCCTCTATAGATGTTACCAGCCCTGACAGTAACTGACCCCTCTATAGATGTTACCAGCCCTGACAATAACTGACCCCTCTATAGATGTTACCAGCCCTGACAGTAACTGACCCCTCTATAGATGTTACCAGCCCTGACAATAACTGACCCCTCTATAGATGTTACCAGCCCTGCCAATAACTGACCCCTCTATAGATGTTTCCAGCCCTGACAATAACTGACCCCTCTATAGATGTTACCAGCCCTGACAATAACTGACCCCTCTATAGATGTTACCAGCCCTGCCAATAACTGACCCTCTATAGATGTTACCAGCCCTGACAATAACTGACCCCTCTATAGATGTTACCAGCCCTGACAATAACTGACCCCTCTATAGATGTTACCAGCCCTGACAATAACTGACCCCTCTATAGATGTTACCAGCCCTGACAATAACTGACCCCTCTATAGATGTTACCAGCCCTGACAATAACTGACCCCTCTATAGATGTTACCAGCCCTGCCAATAACTGACCCCTCTATAGATGTTACCAGCCCTGACAATAACTGACCCCTCTATAGATGTTACCAGCCCTGACAATAACTGACCCCTCTATAGATGTTACCAGCCCTGACAATAACTGACCCCTCTATAGATGTTACCAGCCCTGACAATAACTGACCCCTCTATAGATGTTACCAGCCCTGACAATAACTGACCCCTCTATAGATGTTACCAGCCCTGCCAATAACTGACCCCTCTATAGATGTTTCCAGCCCTGACAATAACTGACCCCTCTATAGATGTTACCAGCCCTGACAATAACTGACCCCTCTATAGATGTTACCAGCCCTGACAATAACTGACCCCTCTATAGATGTTACCAGCCCTGACAATAACTGACCCCTCTATAGATGTTACCAGCCCTGACAATAACTGACCCCTCTATAGATGTTATTGGCAGGGCTGGTAACTGACCCCCTATAGTCTCTATAGATGTTATTGGCAGGGCTGGTAACTGACCCCCTATAGTCTCTATAGATGTTATTGGCAGGGCTGGTAACTGACCCCCCTATAGTATCTATAGATGTTATTGGCAGGGCTGGTAACTGACCCTCTATAGATGTTATTGGCAGGGCTGGTAACTGACCCCCCTATAGTCTCTATAGATGTTATTGGCAGGGCTGGTAACTGACCCCCTATAGTCTCTATAGATGTTATTGGCAGGGCTGGTAACTGACCCCCTATAGTCTCTATAGGTGTTATTGGCAGGGCTGGTAACTGACCCCCCTATAGTCTCTATAGATGTTATTGGCAGGGCTGGTAACTGACCCTCTATAGATGTTATTGGCAGGGCTGGTAACTGACCCTCTATAGATGTTATTGGCAGGGCTGGTAACTGACCCCCTATAGTCTCTATAGATGTTATTGGCAGGGCTGGTAACTGACCCCCTATAGTCTCTATAGATGTTATTGGCAGGGCTGGTAACTGACCCTCTATAGATGTTATTGGCAGGGCTGGTAACTGACCCCCCTATAGTCTCTATAGATGTTATTGGCAGGGCTGGTAACTGACCCCCTATAGTCTCTATAGATGTTATTGGCAGGGCTGGTAACTGACCCTCTATAGATGTTATTGGCAGGGCTGGTAACTGACCCCCTATAGTCTCTATAGATGTTATTGGCAGGGCTGGTAACTGACCCTCTATAGATGTTATTGGCAGGGCTGGTAACTGACCCCCTATAGTCTCTATAGATGTTATTGGCAGGGCTGGTAACTGACCCCCTATAGTCTCTATAGATGTTATTGGCAGGGCTGGTAACTGACCCTCTATAGTCTCTATAGATGTTATTGGCAGGGCTGGTAACTGACCCTCTATAGTCTCTATAGATGTTATTGGCAGGGCTGGTAACTGACCCCCCTATAGTCTCTATAGATGTTATTGGCAGGGCTGGTAACTGACCCTCTATAGTCTCTATAGATGATATTGGCAGGGCTGGTAACTGACCCTCTATAGTCTCTATAGATGATATTGGCCAGATTTGTAGAGGTTATCGCAGGTGCAGCGAAATGTTTCTCTCTGAAATATGCACTGGACCAGTTTCTATTTAATTATAGTGTTTTCCCCACCACAGTTAATGACGGCACCCTTCAGCACTTATTTGTGTGAAAAACAGAATTATGGCAAACAGCCATTATGGTAATGAAAGACTGCAGGGCTTTTTCACAGCTCAAGACACATCAGTAACAGTCATTACTACCAAGACACATCAGTAACAGTCATTACTACTAAGACACATCAGTAACAGTCATTACTACTAAGACACATCAGTAACAGTCATTACTACTAAGACACATCAGTAACAGTCATTACTACTAAGACACATCAGTAACAGTCATTACTACTAAGACACATCGGTAACAGTCATTACTACTAAGACACATCGGTAACAGTCATTACTACTAAGACACATCAGTAACAGTCATTACTACCAAGACACATCAGTAACAGTCATAAACTCTCTGAGACTCTGAGGTGAGATCCTTTCAGAAAAGGAACTAACCGACAGATCCAAGAACACCGTTAGACGTTACATTAAAATACATTATGTCTTCTTCTTTGGTGACAATTTTGTAAACATGTTTTTTGGAGCGGTTGCATATTGAAAATGAGCCCCAGAATAAAAACAGTATGAAGTTCTGAAAGCTGCAGCGTTGGTGTCAGTGCTTCTAATAGAGAAGCTGGTTTCTCTGGTTCCCTTGTTTTGTGGTTTTATAGCACCACCCATTGGTCAAACCATGTCACTTCACCTTAGGCAATAAACCAAACATGGTCCCCGAAGATAAAGTCCTACTCATCTCCTCTTTGCAAATATTTGGATCCGACCAGCCAGTAGCCAAGGGCATGTAAATGCTAAGGATCATCCATCATCCAAGTAAACTGAAATGACCTTAGTGGTAGAATAAGGATTAACCTATAATAGAGGTCTTAGCTGGCAGGCAGCTCCCCACGAGACAGCTGAACAAGACGTTGCTATGCTACAGAAACATGGAACACACGATCCACACCTTCTATAATGTAAAAGACTTACATTACAACTGGGAGGCCATTTGAAAAATGCTACTGAAAAGATATAAGAATGAATGACATTTCTGTAGCTCTTGCCATAAGAATGTCAAAGAACTTCAAAAGCAAAAAACAACCCAGCAATACATCATGAGGAAGATGGTTGATGAAGAGTCTGGTGACGATCATGTAGAGGGTTACTCTGGGAACCAGCCTGAATCTTACAGCTACTGGACTTCTCCTCCACACTGTGTTGCACCCACCTCAGCAGCTCTGGGCTCCAGAAAGCTCATCACAGTTCACAGTGTATTCCTTTATTGCATATCCCATTACTCTCTCGCTTCAGGTGACTCCTCAATTTAGGTTTTCAAAAGAACAGGAACTAGTAGCCAGGTGGCACAAAAGTGTTCCTATGCATCATTCAAACAAAAACAAATAGCCAGCTAGCTAGCCAATGCAAAAAGAGTCAGTCTTCAAATCTGTGGGTTAAAACCACCACAAATCTATAGACTATAGGGGGGTCAGTTACCAGCCCTGCCAATAACATCTATAGAGACTATAGGGGGTCAGTTACCAGCCCTGCCAATAACATCTATAGAGACTATAGGGGGTCAGTTACCAGCCCTGCCAATAACATCTATAGAGACTATTGAGGGTCAGTTACCAGCCCTGCCAATAACATCTATAGAGACTATAGGGGGTCAGTTACCAGCCCTGCCAATAACATCTATAGAGACTATAGGGGGTCAGTTACCAGCCCTGCCAATAACATCTATAGAGACTATAGAGGGTCAGTTACCAACCCTGCCAATAACATCTATAGAGACTATAGAGGGTCAGTTACCAACCCTGCCAATAACATCTATAGAGACTATAGGGGGGTCAGTTACCAGCCCTGCCAATAACATCTATAGAGACTATAGAGGGTCAGTTACCAGCCCTGCCAATAACATCTATAGAGACTATAGGGGGTCAGTTACCAGCCCTGCCAATAACATCTATAGAGACTATAGGGGGTCAGTTACCAGCCCTGCCAATAACATCTATAGAGACTATAGAGGGTCAGTTACCAGCCCTGCCAATAACATCTATAGAGACTATAGAGGGTCAGTTACCAGCCCTGCCAATAACATCTATAGAGACTATAGGGGGTCAGTTACCAGCCCTGCCAATAACATCTATAGAGACTATAGGGGGTCAGTTACCAGCCCTGCCAATAACATCTATAGAGACTATAGGGGGTCAGTTACCAGCCCTGCCAATAACATCTATAGAGACTATAGGGGGTCAGTTACCAGCCCTGCCAATAACATCTATAGAGACTATAGGGGGTCAGTTACCAGCCCTGCCAATAACATCTATAGAGACTATAGGGGGTCAGTTATTGGCAGGGCTGGTAACATCTATAGAGACTATAGGGGGTCAGTTACCAGCCCTGCCAATAACATCTATAGAGACTATAGGGGGTCAGTTACCAGCCCTGCCAATAACATCTATAGAGACTATAGGGGGTCAGTTACCAGCCCTGCCAATAACATCTATAGAGACTATAGAGGGTCAGTTACCAGCCCTGCCAATAACATCTATAGAGACTATTGAGGGTCAGTTACCAGCCCTGCCAATAACATCTATAGAGACTATAGGGGGTCAGTTACCAGCCCTGCCAATAACATCTATAGAGACTATAGGGGGTCAGTTATTGGCAGGGCTGGTAACATCTATAGAGACTATAGGGGGTCAGTTACCAGCCCTGCCAATAACATCTATAGAGACTATAGGGGGTCAGATACCAGCCCTGCCAATAACATCTATAGAGACTATAGAGGGTCAGTTACCAGCCCTGCCAATAACATCTATAGAGACTATTGAGGGTCAGTTACCAGCCCTGCCAATAACATCTATAGAGACTATAGGGGGTCAGTTACCAGCCCTGCCAATAACATCTATAGAGACTATAGGGGGTCAGTTACCAGCCCTGCCAATAACATCTATAGAGACTATAGGGGGTCAGTTACCAGCCCTGCCAATAACATCTATAGAGACTATAGGGGGTCAGTTACCAGCCCTGCCAATAACATCTATAGAGACTATAGGGGGTCAGTTACCAGCCCTGCCAATAACATCTATAGAGACTATAGGGGGGTCAGTTACCAGCCCTGCCAATAACATCTATAGAGGGTCAGTTACCAGCCCTGCCAATAACATCTATAGAGGGTCAGTTACCAGCCCTGCCAATAACATCTATAGAGGGTCAGTTACCAGCCCTGCCAATAACATCTATAGAGACTATAGGGGGTCAGTTACCAGCCCTGCCAATAACATCTATAGAGACTATATGGGGGTCAGTTACCAGCCCTGCCAATAACATCTATAGAGACTATAGAGGGTCAGTTACCAGCCCTGCCAATAACATCTATAGAGGGTCAGTTACCAGCCCTGCCAATAACATCTATAGAGACTATAGAGGGTCAGTTACCAGCCCTGCCAATAACATCTATAGAGACTATAGAGGATCAGTTACCAGCCCTGCCAATAACATCTATAGAGACTATAGGGGGTCAGTTACCAGCCCTGCCAATAACATCTATAGAGACTATAGGGGGTCAGTTACCAGCCCTGCCAATAACATCTATAGAGACTATAGGGGGTCAGTTACCAGCCCTGCCAATAACATCTATAGAGACTATAGGGGGTCAGTTACCAGCCCTGCCAATAACATCTATAGAGACTATAGGGGGGTCAGTTACCAGCCCTGCCAATAACATCTATAGAGGGTCAGTTACCAGCCCTGCCAATAACATCTATAGAGACTATATGGGGTCAGTTACCAGCCCTGCCAATAACATCTATAGAGACTATAGAGGGTCAGTTACCAGACCTGCCAATAACATCTATAGAGACTATAGAGGGTCAGTTACCAGCCCTGCCAATAACATCTATAGAGACTATAGGGGGTCAGTTACCAGCCCTGCCAATAACATCTATAGAGACTATAGGGGGTCAGTTACCAGCCCTGCCAATAACATCTATAGAGACTATAGGGGGTCAGTTACCAGCCCTGCCAATAACATCTATAGAGACTATAGGGGGTCAGTTACCAGCCCTGCCAATAACATCTATAGAGACTATAGGGGGTCAGTTACCAGCCCTGCCAATAACATCTATAGAGACTATAGGGGGTCAGTTATTGGCAGGGCTGGTAACATCTATAGAGACTATAGGGGGTCAGTTACCAGCCCTGCCAATAACATCTATAGAGACTATAGGGGGTCAGTTACCAGCCCTGCCAATAACATCTATAGAGACTATAGGGGGTCAGTTACCAGCCCTGCCAATAACATCTATAGAGACTATAGGGGGGTCAGTTACCAGCCCTGCCAATAACATCTATAGAGGGTCAGTTACCAGCCCTGCCAATAACATCTATAGAGGGTCAGTTACCAGCCCTGCCAATAACATCTATAGAGACTATAGGGGGTCAGTTACCAGCCCTGCCAATAACATCTATAGAGACTATATGGGGGTCAGTTACCAGCCCTGCCAATAACATCTATAGAGACTATAGAGGGTCAGTTACCAGCCCTGCCAATAACATCTATAGAGACTATAGGGGGGTCAGTTACCAGCCCTGCCAATAACATCTATAGAGGGTCAGTTACCAGCCCTGCCAATAACATCTATAGAGGGTCAGTTACCAGCCCTGCCAATAACATCTATAGAGACTATAGAGGGTCAGTTACCAGCCCTGCCAATAACATCTATAGAGACTATAGGGGGGTCAGTTACCAGCCCTGCCAATAACATCTATAGAGGGTCAGTTACCAGCCCTGCCAATAACATCTATAGAGGGTCAGTTACCAGCCCTGCCAATAACATCTATAGAGGGTCAGTTACCAGCCCTGCCAATAACATCTATAGGGGGTCAGTTACCAGCCCTGCCAATAACATCTATAGAGACTATATGGGGGTCAGTTACCAACCCTGCCAATAACATCTATAGAGACTATATGGGGTCAGTTACCAGCCCTGCCAATAACATCTATAGAGACTATATGGGGGTCAGTTACCAGCCCTGCCAATAACATCTATAGAGACTATATGGGATCAGTTATTGGCAGGGCTGGTAACATCTATAGAGACTATAGGGGGTCAGTTATTGGCAGGGCTGGTAACATCTATAGAGACTATAGGGGGTCAGTAACCAGCCCTGCCAATAACATCTATAGAGACTATATGGGGTCAGTTACCAGCCCTGCCAATAACATCTATAGAGACTATATGGGGTCAGTTACCAGCCCTGCCAATAACATCTATAGAGACTATATGGGGTCAGTTACCAGCCCTGCCAATAACTGACCCCCTATAGTCTCTTTTCTCTCCTGCAGACTACTAGTCAACTGTATGTTTCTGGTTCATGGTTGTAGTCCATGTGTACTGTCTGCAGTAGACTGATTTGCTCCCCATTTAGTCACATGTGGTAAGACGTGAGGATCTGTTTTTAACACACCCATAGTGCTCTGATCAAAAGTAGTGCCCTTTATAGGGAATAGGGTGCCATTTGGGACCCATCCTCTGTTAATCATAGCTGTTTACTTTCCCTTATTCAACTTGATTTAATCTTGTTCTGATTTCCGGGCGAACTAGTGGTTAACTGACCTAGCGGTTCTCTCATATCCCTCAGAGAGGCTGTGTATCCATCTCAACCTCCTGGACATTAGACAGGAATTAAGGGTTAACAGTCAAAATCATGTTTTTCATGAAATTGGATAAAACCAGATCAAACTAAGAGAACCAAAGTATGAAAATTGGCTGTTGCTTCTACATTGATCAAGTTTGATCATTAAGTTACTGGTCCCTCCCCCATGTCAAACAGGAAGTTACTGGTCCCTCCCCCATGTCAAACAGGAAGTTACTGGTCCCTCCCCCATGTCAAACAGGAAGTTACTGGTCCCTCCCCCATGTCAAACAGGAAGTTACTGGTCCCTCCCCCATGTCAAACAGGAAGTTACTGGTCCCTCCCCCATGTCAAACAGGAAGTTACTGGTCCCTCCCCCATGTTAAACATGAAGTTACTGGTCCCTCCCCCATGTCAAACAGGAAGTTACTGGTCCCTCCCCCATGTCAAACAGGAAGTTACTGGTCCCTCCCCCAAGTCAAACAGGAAGTTACTGGTCCCTCCCCCATGTCAAACGGGAAGTTACTGGTCCCTCCCCCATGTCAAACAGGAAGTTACTGGTCCCTCCCCCATGTCAAACAGGAAGTTACTGGTCCCTCCCCCATGTCAAACAGGAAGTTACTGGTCCCTCCCCCATGTCAAACAGGAAGTTACTGGTCCCTCCCCCATGTCAAACAGGAAGTTACTGGTCCCTCCCCCATGTCAAACAGGAAGTTACTGGTCCCTCCCCCATGTCAAACAGGAAGTTACTGGTCCCTCCCCCATGTCAAACAGGAAGTTACTGGTCCCTCCCCCATGTCAAAAAGGAAGTTACTGGTCCCTCCCCCATGTTAAACATGAAGTTACTGGTCCCTCCCCCATGTCAAACAGGAAGTTACTGGTCCCTCCCCCATGTCAAACAGGAAGTTACTGGTCCCTCCCCCAAGTCAAACAGGAAGTTACTGGTCCCTCCCCCATGTCAAACAGGAAGTTACTGGTCCCTCCCCCATGTCAAACAGGAAGTTACTGGTCCCTCCCCCATGTCAAACAGGAAGTTACTGGTCCCTCCCCCAAGTCAAACAGGAAGTTACTGGTCCCTCCCCCATGTCAAACAGGAAGTTACTGGTCCCTCCCCCATGTCAAACAGGAAGTTACTGGTCCCTCCCCCAAGTCAAACAGGAAGTTACTGGTCCCTCCCCCATGTCAAACAGGAAGTTACTGGTCCCTCCCCCATGTCAAACAGGACGTTACTGGTCCCTCCCCCAAGTCAAACAGGAAGTTACTGGTCCCTCCCCCAAGTCAAACAGGAAGTTACTGGTCCCTCCCCCATGTCAAACAGGAGGCGTGAATATTAAGAAGATAGGCTGATGTCACCCTAACTCTCATTTTAATACACCGACAAGGTAACAATCTGTCCTTCTGCCCCTAAACAAGGCAGTTAACCCACTGTTCCCCGGGTGCCGATTGTGTCCCATGATATAATATAACAGTTGATATTACAGATTGTGTTCCATGATATAATATAACCAGTTGATATTACAGATTGTGTTCCATGATATAATATAACAGTTGATATTACATATTGTGTTCCATGATATAATATAACAGTTGATAGTACATATTGTGTTCCATGATATAATATAACAGTTGATAGTACATATTGTGTTCCATGATATAATATAACAGTTGATAGTACATATTGTGTTCCATGATATAATATAACAGTTGATAGTACATATTGTGTTCCATGATATAATATAACAGTTGATAGTACAGATTGAAGAATCTGAGTACCCCATGTCTAAATCAGAGTCCTGGAACAGTCCAAAAAATGTCTAATGCCGATCCCTAGATTAGGGCGCTATTTGGGACGCAGGCAGAGAGAGAGGCTCAGACCACACACTGTTACCAACAGTCAGCCAGTGACCTGGAGTCCTGGCTCATGTTCAGCAGGCTAAATGTGGGACCAATCCCACGGTCAGTCAGTCACAGCAAGCAGCAGCAATACACTACAGGGAGGGAGGGACGGCAACACACCTAGTGGGACACAGAGAACCACACACACACACGACACAGACAACTATACACACATACAGACAACCATACACACATACAGACAACCATACACACATACAGACAACCAAACACACATACAGACAACCAAACACACATACAGACAACCATACAGACAACCATACACACATACAGACAACCATACACACATACAGACAACCATACACACATACAGACAACCAAACACACGACACAGACAACCATACACACATACAGACAACCATACACACATACAGACAACCATACACACATACAGACAACCAAACACACGACACAGACAACCATACACACATACAGACAACCATACACACATACAGACAACCATACACACATACAGACAACCATACACACATACAGACAACCATACACACATACAGACAACCATACACACATAGAGACAACCATACACACATAGAGACAACCATACACACATACAGACAACCATACACACATACAGACAACCAAACACACAACACAGACAACCATACACACGACACAGACAACCATACACACATACAGACAACCATACACACAATACAGACAACCATACACATATACAGACAACCATACACACATACAGACAACCATACACACATACAGACAACCATACACACGACACAGACAACCATACACACGACACAGACAACCATACACACGACACAGACAACCATACACACAACACAGACAACCATACACACATACAGACAACCATACACACATACAGACAACCATACACACATACAGATAACCATACACACATACACTCAACCATACACATATACAGACACAGACGACACAGAAACACAGACGACACAGAGAACCACAGACGACACAGAGAACCACAGACGACACAGAGAACCACAGACGACACAGAGAACCACAGACGACACAGAGAACCACACAGACAGACACAAGGAGGTACGGAAGTAGCTAGGTAGTGAGTATTCTTGTCCAAGCCAGAACAGCCCATAGAGAAGGAGCCTATGTCCTGTAGTGTGAGGCAGCTTGATGTACAGGAGGTAACTAGGTAAAGGTGCTGTTAAAAGAACCAGACACTAGTCTATGGCAGGTGGTAACTAGGTAAAGGTGCTGTTAAAAGAACCAGACACTAGTCTATGGCAGGTGGTAACTAGGTAAAGGTGCTGTTAAAAGAACCAGACACTAGTCTATGACAGGTGGTAACTAGGTAAAGGTGCTGTTAAAAGAACCAGACACTAGTCTATGGCAGGTGGTAACTAGGTAAAGGTGCTGTTAAAAGAACCAGACACTAGTCTATGGCAGGTGGTAACTAGGTAAAGGTGCTGTTAAAAGAACCAGACACTAGTCTATGACAGGTGGTAACTAGGTAAAGGTGCTGTTAAAAGAACCAGACACTAGTCTATGGCAGGTGGTAACTAGGTAAAGGTGCTGTTAAAAGAACCAGACACTAGTCTATGGCAGGAGGTAACTAGGTAAAGGTGCTGTTAAAAGAACCAGACACTAGTCTATGGCAGGTGGTAACTAGGTAAAGGTGCTGTTAAAAGAACCAGACACTAGTCTATGGCAGGTGGTAACTAGGTAAAGGTGCTGTTAAAAGAACCAGACACTAGTCTATGGCAGGTGGTAACTAGGTAAAGGTGCTGTTAAAAGAACCAGACACTAGTCTATGGCAGGTGGTAACTAGGTAAAGGTGCTGTTAAAAGAACCAGACACTAGTCTATGGCAGGTGGTAACTAGGTAAAGGTGCTGTTAAAAGAACCAGACACTAGTCTATGGCAGGTGGTAACTAGGTAAAGGTGCTGTTAAAAGAACCAGACACTAGTCTATGGCAGGTGGTAACTAGGTAAAGGTGCTGTTAAAAGAACCAGACACTAGTCTATGGCAGGTGGTAACTAGGTAAAGGTGCTGTTAAAAGAACCAGACACTAGTCTATGGCAGGTGGTAACTAGGTAAAGGTGCTGTTAAAAGAACCAGACACTAGTCTATGGCAGGTGGTAACTAGGTAAAGGTGCTGTTAAAAGAACCAGACACTAGTCTATGGCAGGTGGTAACTAGGTAAAGGTGCTGTTAAAAGAACCAGACACTAGTCTATGACAGGAGGTAACTAGGTAAAGGTGCTGTTAAAATGACAAGAATAAACAAGCTGGTGGTGCAGAACTACAATTAGAATTCAGTGCACACAGAACACTGCTGCACTCCAAATATTTTCAGACTCACTAGAATGTTTCTGGAACATTCTCATGGAGAGATGGAACAAGGAAATGGAATGAGATGTATCCTACTGCCATCAAGTTAGTCCACACTCCAGATTCCTCTAGCATGATATAAACATGGCAACACTCCAGATTCCTCTAGCATGATATAAACATGACAACACTCCAGATTCCTCTAGCATGATATAAACATGACAACACTCCAGATTCCTCTAGCATGATATAAACATGGCAACACTCCAGATTCCTCTAGCATGATATAAACATGACAACACTCCAGATTCCTCTAGCATGATATAAACATGACAACACTCCAGATTCCTCTAGCATGATATAAACATGACAACACTCCAGATTCCTCTAGCATGATATAAACATGACAACACTCCAGATTCCTCTAGCATGATATAAACATGACAACACTCCAGATTCCTCTAGCATGATATAAACATGACAACACTCCAGATTCCTCTAGCATGATATAAACATGACATAAACATGACAACACTCCAGATTCCTCTAGCATGATATAAACATGACAACACTCCAGATTCCTCTAGCATGATATAAACATGACAACACTCCAGATTCCTCTAGCATGATATAAACATGGCAACAGTCCAGATTCCTCTAGCATGATATAAACATGACAACACTCCAGA
>JAKYLM010000092.1:15000-90000 GCA_023634145.1 Thymallus thymallus | reverse complement strand
TGTAGGTCATTCAGAGTACATGTCACTGTTTCTCATAGTATTGTAGGTCATTCAGAGTACATGTCACTGTTTCTCATAGTATTGTAGGTCATTCAGAGTACATGTCACTGTTTCTGATAGTATTGTAGGTCATTCAGAGTACATGTCACTGTTTCTCATAGTATTGTAGGTCATTCAGAGTACATGTCACTGTTTCTCATAGTATTGTAGGTCATTCAGAGTACATGTCACTGTTTTTCATAGTATTGTAGGTCATTCAGAGCACATGTCACTGTTTCTCATAGTATTGTAGGTCATTCAGAGTACATGTCACTGTTTCTCATAGTATTGTAGGTCATTCAGAGTACATGTCACTGTTTCTGATAGTATTGTAGGTCATTCAGAGTACATGTCACTGTTTCTCATAGTATTGTATGTCATTCAGAGTACATGTCACTGTTTCTGATAGTATTGTAGGTCATTCAGAGTACATGTCACTGTTTTTCATAGTATTGTAGGTCATTCAGAGCACATGTCACTGTTTCTCATAGTATTGTAGGTCATTCAGAGTACATGTCACTGTTTCTGATAGTATTGTAGGTCATTCAGAGTACATGTCACTGTTTTTCATAGTATTGTAGGTCATTCAGAGCACATGTCACTGTTTCTCATAGTATTGTAGGTCATTCAGAGTACATGTCACTGTTTCTGATAGTATTGTAGGTCATTCAGAGTACATGTCACTGTTTTTCATAGTATTGTAGGTCATTCAGAGCACATGTCACTGTTTCTGATAGTATTGTAGGTCATTCAGAGTACATGTCACTGTTTCTCATAGTATTGTAGGTCATTCAGAGTACATGTCACTGTTTCTGATAGTATTGTAGGTCATTCAGAGTACATGTCACTGTTTCTCATAGTATTGAAGGTCATTCAGAGTACATGTCACTGTTTCTCATAGTATTGAAGGTCATTCAGAGTACATGTCACTGTTTGTCATGGACCTTTTCAAACGGCTCCTTTCCTTCGCCTGGCTGGCTGTTTTGATTCATGTGAATCAGTGAGTCAGGTCGTAGTGAATCAGTGAGTCAGGTCGTACTGATTCAGGCGCGGCGCGTCTCTGCCGCTAAGGGCCGCGGTTTTCTTCCTTCCCTCTTTGCCGCCAAGGACGCGGTTCAACTTTGACCTGTGACGGCTGACCCAACGCGAGGCTATTACGCGAAAATATCCGGATTAAGTATTAAATATAAAACAATGGATAATCCACACATTAGATAGTGAATCGACTGTATTTGTATTTGATACTCTATTTGAAAGGAAATGTCTGACCTGAATGCGGCCCTCACTAAAGAAGGCTGGTGGGTAGCATGTGGCTAACGGGTTAGCTAGCTAGCTAGCTACATTACACTTTACTGTCTTAGCGTTGGCTTTTCAATGTGGGATTTACTGTAACCTAGTTAGTTATCTAGTTAACGTTCACTTGTTATATTTAGGATGTCACATACTATGATGGCTGTAATAATGTAGCTGTTAGGTTTGTACGCCAACTGGTAACAGTACCTAGTTAACGTTAGCAGGTAATAATGATTATTGTGGCAGTTGATGTTGTCTAGCATATTGCTGTCAATTAGCTTAGCATGTATAGCTAACTAACAAGGCCATTTATGCTCATTTGAAGCTAGCTAAGTAAACAACTGACCAGCGGTGTAGCTAGCTAGCTAAGTAAACAACTGACCAGCGGTGTAGCTAGCTAGCTAAGTAAACAACTGACCAGCGGTGTAGCTAGCTAGCTAAGTAAACAACTGACCAGCGGTGTAGCTAGCTAGCTAAGTAAACAACTGACCAGCGGTGTAGCTAGCTAAGTAAACAACTGACCAGCGGTGTAGCTAGCTAGCTAAGTAAACAACTGACCAGCGGTGTAGCTAGCTAGCTTAGTAAACAACTGACCAGCGGTGTAGCTAGCTAGCTAAGTAAACAACTGACCAGCGGTGTAGCTAGCTAGCTAAGTAAACAACTGACCAGCGGTGTAGCTAGCTAGCTAAGTAAACAACTGACCAGCGGTGTAGCTAGCTAGCTAAGTAAACAACTGACCACCGGTGTAGCTAGCTAGCTAAGTAAACAACTGACCACCGGTGTAGCTAGCTAGCTAAGTAAACAACTGACCAGCGGTGTAGCTAGCTAGCTTAGTAAACAACTGACCAGCGGTGTAGCTAGCTAGCTAAGTAAACAACTGACCAGCGGTGTAGCTAGCTAGCTAAGTAAACAACTGACCACCGGTGTAGCTAGCTAGCTAAGTAAACAACTGACCACCGGTGTAGCTAGCTAGCTAAGTAAACAACTGACCACCGGTGTAGCTAGCTAGCTTAGTAAACAACTGACCAGCGGTGTAGCTAGCTAGCTAAGTAAACAACTGGCCACCGGTGTAGCTAGCTAGCTAGCTAAGTAAACAACTGACCACCGGTGTAGCTAGCTAGCTAAGTAAACAACTGGCCACCGGTGTAGCTAGCTAGCTTAGTAAACAACTGACCAGCGGTGTAGCTAGCTAGCTAAGTAAACAACTGACCAGCGGTGTAGCTAGCTAGCTTAGTAAACAACTGACCAGCGGTGTAGCTAGCTAGCTAAGTAAACAACTGACCAGCGGTGTAGCTAGCTAGCTAAGTAAACAACTGACCAGCGGTGTAGCTAGCTAGCTTAGTAAACAACTGACCAGCGGTGTAGCTAGCTAGCTAAGTAAACAACTGGCCACCGGTGTAGCTAGCTAGCTAAGTAAACAACTGACCAGCGGTGTAGCTAGCTAGCTTAGTAAACAACTGACCACCGGTGTAGCTAGCTAGCTAAGTAAACAACTGACCACCGGTGTAGCTAGCTAGCTAAGTAAACAACTGACCACCGGTGTAGCTAGCTTGCCCTACATTACTGTAGATAGCTGACGTTAGTTATTAATATCTCTTCAGAGTTGATCTGTTAGTCAGTTAGCTGTTTATCATGAGATCTTAGCGAGCTGTCTGGCTAACTTCTCAATGTCAATGTGTTTGTTAACTGTAGTTTAGAGTGTTGTTGTTTAACTACAGTACATTGGTTATGCCATGATATGTGAGCCTTTCTTTCTTTCTACACAGGTACCTTACAGATGAAGGAATAGAAGAGTTGAAAGGGACGTCTGAGAAACCCTCAGCTAATTACATTATTCGCATTGCACTTAATGTAAGTAGCTAGTATTCTCACATCACTTTTCTATTGTACAGAAAACCGTTTTCCCTTCACCAGTGTACATTAACTGGCCCTGGGGTTTGAGAAGAGAATGTTTGTCAGTTCTTACAGGCCGGGTTCTCTACAAGCTCACAGAACAGGTTCCTCTACATTGCTTTGAATATTGTTTATTGAACACCAATCTAGTCTGAATGCACACTCCTCCAGCCAATGATTACGCCAATCTAGTCAGAATGCACACTCCTCCAGCCAATCATTACACCAATCTAGTCTGAATGCACACTCCTCCAGCCAATCATTACGCCAATCTAGTCTGAATGCACACTCCTCGTCCCTCCAGCCAATCATTACACCAATCTAGTCTGACTAATCAGGCTGTCATACATTAATTGGTATAGACAGCCTGAGACATTTGTGTGCTTTATTGTGTAAATGTTCATTAGAAGCCAGAATGTATATTAAAACACTGCTGGTTGTTTGTTCATCTACTGCTCAACATTTGAGACAAAATATCGACAGGAAAGTATTGTTTAACTGACTTTAGGGTCAGGTAATATACATATCTCGTCAATAGCTATTGAACCAAGCATGCCATGACAATGAATATTGTATATTCTTTTTTGAAAATTGAAATCCAAATATCCAATATAAAACTTCTCTCAGTACTGAACCACATACAGCAGGTGAAATAAGTATTGAACACGTCACCGTTTTTCTCAGTAAATATATTTCCAAAAGTGCTATTGACATGAAATGTTCACCAGATGTTGGTAACAACCCAAGTAATCCATACATACAAAGAAACCAAAACAAATACGTTCAGAAATTAAGTTATGTGTAATAATGTGAAATGACACAGGGAAAAAGTATTGAACACACTTACTGATATTTATTTAATACTTTGTACAAAAGCCTTTGTTGGTAATGACAGCTTCAAGACGCCTCCTGTATGGAGAAACTAGTCGCATGCATTGCTCTGGTGTGATTTTGGCCCATTCTTCCACACAAACAGTCTTCAAATCTTGAAGGTTCCGTGGGCCTCTTCTATGAATCTTGATCTTCAGTTCTTTCCATAGATTTTCAATGGGATTTAAGTCAGGTGATTGGCTGGGCCATTCTAGCAGCTTTATTTTCTTTCTTTGAAACCAATTGAGAGTTTCCTTGGCTGTGTGTTTGGGATCATTGTCTTGCTGAAATGTCCACCCTCGTTTCATCTTCATCATCCTGGTAGATGGCAGCAGATTTTTGTCAAGAATGTCTCGGTAAATTTGCCAATTCATCCTTCCTTCAATTATGTGAAGTTTGCCAGTACCATTTGCTGAAAAGCAGCCCCACACCATGATGTTCCCACCTCCAAACTTCACTGTTGGTATGGTGTTTTTAGGGTGATGTGCAGTGCCATTTCTCCTCCAAACATGTTGTGTATTATGACATCCAAACAGTTCAATGTTGCTCTCATCTGACCACACTATATTCTCCCAGTATTTCACTGGCTTTTCCAAACGTTGTGCAGCAAACTTTAAACGAGCTTCAACATGCTTTTTTTTCAGCAATGGAGTCTTGCGTGGTGAGCGTGCATACAGGCCATGGCAGTGGAGTGCATTACTTACTGTTTTCTTTGAGACAACAGTACCTGCTAATTGCAGGTCTTTTTGAAGCTCTCCACAAGTGGTCCTTGGCTCCTGGACAACTCTTTCCACTTCCGTATTATGGCCCCAACAGTGCTCACTGGAACATTCAGAAGCTTAGAAATGCACCTATAACCAATGCCATTATTATGTTTTGCAACAATTCGGTTGCTAAGGTCTTGAGACAGCTCTTTGCTTTTACCCATCATGAGATGTGTCTTGTGTGACACCTTGGCAATGAGACCTTTTTGTAGGCCATCAGTTGGGACTGAACCAGCTGATATTAATTTGCACTGACAGGGGGCTGGATTGCTTTTTAATTACTGATAGTTTTCAGCTGTTGTCTTGGCTTTCCATGCCTTTTTGAACCTCCCTTTCTTCATGTGTTCAATACTTTTCCCCTGTGTCATTTCACATTATTACACATAACTTAATTTCTGAACGTATTTATTGTGGTTTCTTTGTATGTATGGATTACTTGGGTTGTTACCAACATCTGGTGAAACTTTCAATAGCACCTTTTGTAAATATATTTACTGAGAAAAATGGTGACGTGTTCAATACTTATTTCACCCGCTGTACCTACCGGCTCTTTCCTGTGGATATTTTGTCTCAAATTCCGAGCAGTGCAAGGACAAACCGGGAGAGGAAGTTTAAATATTATTGTATTTAACATTCTGTCTTTTCTAAGGAACATTTACATGATTTTGCACACATCTGGCTGTCTATACCAATTATATATTACAGCCTGATTAATCACACTAACACCAATCAATACTGTTTGAAGTGACTGGGGGTTGGGAGACGTGTGGAGAGTTGGGATGCAGGCAGTATTTCCCAGTGCCTTGAAAACAGGTTTCTCTCTGCTTTGCATTATGCTTCTAGAGGATTACTGGTGTCTCACTTAGTCAGCCTGATATGTTGGTTGGGCAGGTTATTTACCTGTTGTTAATCCCATGTCTATCGCTACAGACTGACCTGAGGCCAATTGGCAGGAAGTTTCTCCCTGCGGACATCAACAGTGGCCGGGTGGAGAAGGTGAGGCACGTGTGTGCGTGTGTGCGTGTGTGTGTGTGTGTGTGTGTACTACCACAGATATGTGTACGCCAAAGGGTCAGAGAAACTGTCAAAGGTCTTATCATAATGATTCCATACAGACCAAACCCAAATGGTTGTGTAGAAGTCAGTGGATGAGGTTAGTCAAGCAGCACTATGGTGAGTAAACATGCTGAAGACACATCAACTTAGAAAGATAATTCCTAGGCTTTAGCTCAGTGGGCTATCTATCGCAGCCTTGAAAACATTCACATGACCCAGGTTTGATACCCTGTTAGACTTTCTTTTGCACATTTGAGAAATACAGAAATGCACTACTTCCAAAGGCCACTAGATGTCTCTGCCACACCAGCTTTAAAATGCCTTCATTCCTTCCTTCACCCATGGGGAGTTGCATTGAGTTTGCAGAAAATGCCACAGATCATGACGAGGGAGACAATTAATTAATTTGTTTGTGAGCTAATAACCCACAGTCATCCTAAAGCTCAGAGCCCTAATAACCCACAGTCATCCTAAGGCTCAGAGCCCTAATAACCCACAGTCATCATAAGGCTCAGAGAGCTAATAACCCACAGTCATCCTAAGGTTTAAAATAAGATATTGCACTCCTTTCATCCTAAGGTTTAATAACCCACAGTCATCCTAAGGCTCAGAGAGCTAATAACCCACAGTCATCCTAAGGTTTAAAATAAGATATTGCACTCCTTTCAGGTAAGTACAACTCCCTCCCTCTGCATTAGTCTAACAGGGAAAGAGCCATTAATAGTGGTAATTCAGTTTCCCAGAGTAGGTTATCACTAGACTGTAATTAATACAGTTGAAGTCAGAAGTTTACATACACTTAGGTTGAAGTCATTAAAACTCATTTTTCAACCACTCCACAGATTTCATGTTAACAAACTATAGTTTTGGCAAGTCGGTTAGGACATCTACTTTGTGCATGACACAAGTAATTCTTCCAACAATTGTTTACAGACAGATCATTCACTTATAATTCACTATATCACAATTCCAGTGGGTCAGAAGTTGACTGTGCCAGAAAATGATGTCATGGCTTTAGAAGCTTCTGGTAGGCTAATTGACATCATTTGAGACAATTGGAGGTGTACCTGTGGATGTATTTCAAGGCCTACCTTCAAACTCAGTGCCTCTTTGCTCGACATCATGGGAAAATCTAAAGAAATCAGCCAAGACCTCAGAAAAAATAATCGATTCCAGAACAACAGCAAAGAACCTTGTGAAGATGCTGGATGAAACAGGTACAAAAGTATCTATATCCACAGTAAAATGAGTCCTATACCGCCATTAAAAAAAGCCAGACTACAGTTTGCAACTGCAGTTGAATGCAGAGGAGGCAACTAGAACCAGAGCTGTGAAAACAAGCAACATCTGAATAGTTCTATTTCTTATTGGTCCTTTAGTTTAAATCGGCATGGAACTGAAGAACAAACACTGCTCTGTTTACAGCATGGAACTGAAGAACAAACACTGCTCTGTTTACAGCATGGAACTGAAGAACAAACACTGCTCTGTTTACAGCATGGAACTGAAGAACAAACACTGCTCTGTTTACAGCATGGAACTGAAGAACAAACACTGCTCTGTTTACAGCATGGAACTGAAGAACAAACACTGCTCTGTTTACAGCATGGAACTGAAGAACAAACACTGGTCTGTTTACAGCATGGAACTGAAGAACAAACACTGCTCTGTTTACAGCATGGAACTAAAGAACAAACACTGCTCTGTTTACAGCATGGAACTGAAGAACAAACACTGCTCTGTTTACAGCATGGAACTGAAGAACAAACACTGCTCTGTTTACAGCATGGAACTGAAGAACAAACACTGCTCTGTTTACAGCATGGAACTGAAGAACAAACACTGCTCTGTTTACAGCATGGAACTGAAGAACAAACACTGGTCTGTTTACAGCATGGAACTAAAGAACAAACACTGCTCTGTTTACAGCATGGAACTGAAGAACAAACACTGCTCTGTTTACAGCATGGAACTGAAGAACAAACACTGCTCTGTTTACAGCATGGAACTGAAGAACAAACACTGCTCTGTTTACAGCATGGAACTGAAGAACAAACACTGCTCTGTTTACAGCATGGAACTGAAGAACAAACACTGCTCTGTTTACAGCATGGAACTGAAGAACAAACACTGCTCTGTTTACAGCATGGAACTGAAGAACAAACACTGGTCTGCCTAACGGTACTGTTAGGTTCTAAACTCACGGACCATGAGTAAAGCTCAACCTAGTTTATTCACCCACTGGGTCACACAGCTGCATAAGACAAAAACACATTCACACAAGCACTGGTATTTAACCATTCCTATGCGGAGTGTCCTCCTCACACATATGGTCAGCCAATACCATATTATCTCTGTTGCTAGGCAAAACTTTTAGTGATGACTGTTCTTTCTCACTTCATCCGACTTGACCTCAGCCCACACTCCTCAATCCTCCCCACTCAGAGCTGTCCTGTTGACTTGTACCAGCCTGTGACCCCCCTCCTTCCCATAGGATCCCTGATGTCTAACAATAACATGTTCTGACAGTATTTACACGTCCTGCCTTCCTCCCTCTCCCTCTGTGACATCATTAAGGATGTTTCAAGTTTATAGGTCAGAACCCATCAGTACATAAGCATTAAGGAAGGTCTGGTACATGAGTGTTAAGGAAGGTCTGGTACATGAGCCTTAAGGAAGGTCTGGTACATGAGCCTTAAGGAAGGTCTGGTACATGAGCCTTAAGGAAGGTCTGGTACATGAGTGTTAAGGATGGTCTGGTACATGAGCCTTAAGGAAGGTCTGGTACATGAGCATTAAGGATGGTCTGGTACATGAGCATTAAGGATGGTCTGGTACATGAGCATTAAGGATGGTCTGGTACATGAGCATTAAGGAAGGTCTGGTACATGAGCCTTAAGGATGGTCTGGTACATGAGCATTAAGGAAGGTCTGGTACATGAGCATTAAGGAAGGTCTGGTACATGAGCCTTAAGGATGGTCTGGTACATGAGCCTTAAGGAAGGTCTGGTACATAAAGGTGTTATGGAAGGTCAGGTCATTAAACACAGTAAGGAAGGTCAGGTCATTAAACACAGTAAGGAAGGTCAGGTGATTAAACACAGTAAGGAAGGTCAGGTCATTAAACACAGTAAGGAAGGTCTGGTACATAAAGGTGTTATGGAAGGTCAGGTCATTAAACACAGTAAGGAAGGTCAGGTGATTAAACACAGTAAGGAAGGTCAGGTCATTAAACACAGTAAGGAAGAGGCTAGCTCAGGTCAATACACTGTATTCATCCTAGAGGAGCAGTTATTGAAGCTGGGACTAGCTGGTGAGGTTGTTTTCCAGTTACTGGTTACCAGGCTGATGTCTTTACTGCAACAAACCCTGCCATTAGGACACACCGTAGCAAAATGTTTTGCAACGGAAAAACAAAAATAAACATTTAGAATTGGACAAGTTCAGGTCCCTCTCGCTTTGATCAGTTTGGTGCCTAATGAATACGGCCCCTTTGTCGCTACCTGTAAAACGTTTTGCTACAATGTGCCCTTATTAACACGACCACTGTATGTCTCTTCCTACCCCTTCCCACCCCCAGTTGGAGGGTCCGTGTGTGCTGCAGGTTCAGAAGCTGAGGAACGTGTCGGCCCCCAAGGACCATGAGGAGTCTCAGGGAGCCCCCAGGATGCTGCGGCTGCAGATGACAGACGGACACACCAACGCTGTGGGCCTCGAGTTCAAACACCTCTCCCAGATCAGGTAGAGAACAACTACTAGTTCAAACACCTCCCAGATCAGGTAGAGAACAACTACTAGTTCAAACACCTCTCTCAGATCAGGTAGGGAACAACTACTAGTTCAAACACCTCTCAGATCAGGTAGGGAACAACTACTAGTTCAAACACCTCTCAGATCAGGTAGGGAACAACTACTAGTTCAAACATCTCTCTCAGATCAGGTAGAGAACAACTACTAGTTCAAACACCTCTCAGATCAGGTAGGGAACAACTACTAGTTCAAACACCTCTCTCAGATCAGGTAGGGAACAACTACTAGTTCAAACACCTCTCTCAGATCAGGTAGAGAACAACTACTAGTTCAAACACCTCTCTCAGATCAGGTAGGGAACAACTACTAGTTCAAACACCTCTCTCAGATCAGGTAGAGAACAACTACTAGTTCAAACACCTCTCTCAGATCAGGTAGAGAACAACTACTAGTTCAAACATCTCCCAGATCAGGTAGAGAACAACTACTAGTTCAAACATCTCTCAGATCAGGTAGAGAACAACTACTAGTTCAAACATCTCCCAGATCAGGTAGAGAACAACTACTAGTTCAAACACCTCCCAGATCAGGTAGAGAACAACTACTAGTTCAAACACCTCCCAGATCAGGTAGAGAACAACTACTAGTTCAAACATCTCTCAGATCAGGTAGAGAACAACTACTAGTTCAACCATCTCCCAGATCAGGTAGAGAACAACTACTAGTTCAAACACCTCTCTCAGATCAGGTAGAGAACAACTACTAGTTCAACCATCTCCCAGATCAGGTAGAGAACAACTACTAGTTCAAACACCTCTCCCAGATCAGGTAGAGAACAACTACTAGTTCAAACACCTCTCTCAGATCAGGTAGGGAACAACTACTAGTTCAAACACCTCTCTCAGATCAGGTAGAGAACAACTACTAGTTCAAACACCTCTCTCAGATCAGGTAGGGAACAACTACTAGTTCAAACACCTCTCTCAGATCAGGTAGAGAACAACTACTAGTTCAAACACCTCTCTCAGATCAGGTAGAGAACAACTACTAGTTCAAACATCTCTCAGATCAGGTAGGGAACAACTACTAGTTCAAACATCTCCCAGATCAGGTAGAGAACAGGCTTTTTAGGGTCCAGGCCAGGTTACTATAAATTACTTTGACAACTGTTAATGTAAAAAGTGCTCTCTAAAATCCATCTGATTTAATTGATCAGGTAGAGAACATCTAGATGAAACAAGATCAGGTGTAGAGATCAGCTACTTTAAACACCAGGCTAAGCTCAGAGGTCATTTGTATCAAGCTTCTTAGAGTAGGAGTGCTGATTTTAAGATCAGTTTTGTGGAGCGGGGTTACTTGACCCTAGAACAGCACTACTACTCTGAGGCAAAGATCACCTACTGAACTCAGTCAATCATCACCTTCACGCCAGATGGAACATAGTGTAGCCAAAGGCACAGAACAACACCTAGTAAATCATTTGGTTTTCTGGACTGCAGAAAATTCCAGCATACCAGGAATTTACCACCCAGGAAAAGTACTGTACGGTGCTAGGAACGGGAAAAAAAATATATATACTGTACATATACAGTGCATTCGGAAAGTATTCATATCCCTTGACTTACTCCTATATAGGTCCTACCATCATTGAATATCTGGTCATGAATTAATTACTCATAAAATAATTTGCCTGGTAGTCCTGTGTGGCTCAGATGGTGATGATTCCCACAGGGGGAAAACATTTATCAGACGCTCTTATCCACCAGCTGGCAGAGTCAGAGTGGTGTTTGTCAGACCATGAGACATCCCAAATATCGGTCTTCACGAAAACGTCTGTAGCGTGCGAACGATTTGAATGTGTTCTCCGTTTTGCTCTACGACCCCCACAAGCGTCTTAAGACCCGTCTGAAGTCTGTACTATCCGAACAGTACCCCCACAAGCCTCTTAAGACCCGTCTGAAGTCTGTACTATCCGAACAGTACCCCCACAAGCGTCTTAAGACCCGTCTGAAGTCTGTACTATCCGAACAGTACCCCCACAAGCGTCTTAAGACCCGTCTGAAGTCTGTACTATCCGAACAGTACCCCCACAAGCGTCTTAAGACCCGTCTGAAGTCTGTACTATCCGAACAGTACCCCAACAAGCGTCTTAAGACCCGTCTGAAGTCTGTACTATCCGAACAGTACCCCCACAAGCCTCAAGACTTGTTTGGTCCCCGATACCAGTTTAACAAATGAGTTGGAGTATTTATGGGGTCAAATACATGTCCTAAAAAAATATAAATAGTTTCATGATCGATCTTATGTCTCTCAGATATAGGACAGAAACTTCAGAATAAACTTTGTTATTCAATGTGTTTGTATGGGCTAATAGCAGTAAGGACTATCTGTTGTTCAATGTGTTTGTATGGGCTAATAGCAGTAAGGACTATATGTTGTTCAATGTGTTTGAATGGGCTAATAGCAGTAAAGACTATATGTTGTTCAATGTGTTTGTATGGGCTAATAGCAGTAAGGACTATCTGTTGTTCAATGTGTTTGTATGGGCTAATAGCAGTAAGGACTATATGTTGTTCAATGTGTTTGAATGGGCTAATAGCAGTAAAGACTATCTGTTGTTCAATGTGTTTGTATGGGCTAATAGCAGTAAGGACTATCTGTTGTTCAATGTGTTTGTATGGGCTAATAGCAGTAAGGACTATATGTTGTTCAATGTGTTTGTATGGGCTAATAGCAGTAAGGACTATCTGTTGTTCAATGTGTTTGTATGGGCTAATAGCAGTAAGGACTATATGTTGTTCAATGTGTTTGAATGGGCTAATAGCAGTAAAGACTATATGTTGTTCAATGTGTTTGAATGGGCTAATAGCAGTAAGGACTATCTGTTGTTCAATGTGTTTGTATGGGCTAATAGCAGTAAGGACTATATGTTGTTCAATGTGTTTGAATGGGCTAATAGCAGTAAAGACTATATGTTGTTCAATGTGTTTGTATGGGCTAATAGCAGTAAGGACTATCTGTTGTTCAATGTGTTTGTATGGGCTAATAGCAGTAAGGACTATATGTTGTTCAATGTGTTTGTATGGGCTAATAGCAGTAAGGACTATCTGTTGTTCAATGTGTTTGTATGGGCTAATAGCAGTAAGGACTATCTGTTGTTCAATGTGTTTGTATGGGCTAATACAAGTAAGGACTATCTGTTGTTCAATGTGTTTGTATGGGCTAATACAAGTAAGGACTATCTGTTGTTCAATGTGTTTGTATGGGCTAATAGCAGTAAGGACTATCTGTTGTTCAATGTGTTTGTATGGGCTAATACAAGTAAGGACTATCTGTTGTTCAATGTGTTTGTATGGGCTAATACAAGTAAGGACTATCTGTTGTTCAATGTGTTTGTATGGGCTAATACAAGTAAGGACTATCTGTTGTTCAATGTGTTTGTATGGGCTAATACAAGTAAGGACTATCTGTTGTTCAATGTGTTTGTATGGGCTAATACAAGTAAGGACTATCTGTTGTTCAATGTGTTTGTATGGGCTAATACAAGTAAGGACTATCTGTTGTTCAATGTGTTTGTATGGGCTAATAGCAGTAAGGACTATCTGTTGTTCAATGTGTTTGTATGGGCTAATAGCAGTAAGGACTATCTGTTGTTCAATGTGTTTGTATGGGCTAATACAAGTAAGGACTATCTGTTGTTCAATGTGTTTGTATGGGCTAATAGCAGTAAGGACTATCTGTTGTTCAATGTGTTTGTATGGGCTAATACAAGTAAGGACTATCTGTTGTTCAATGTGTTTGTATGGGCTAATACAAGTAAGGACTATCTGTTGTTCAATGTGTTTGTATGGGCTAATACAAGTAAGGACTATCTGTTGTTCAATGTGTTTGTATGGGCTAATACAAGTAAGGACTATCTGTTGTTCAATGTGTTTGTATGGGCTAATACAAGTAAGGACTATATGTTGTTCAATGTGTTTGTATGGGCTAATAGCAGTAAGGACTATCTGTTGTTCAATGTGTTTGTATGGGCTAATACAAGTAAGGTCAAATTATATTTTTAATGTTTTTTTTATATATATAAGAAAATGCCATTTTATGACTTTTCAATTCATTTCCCCCAAAATATGTTAGTACTGTACACTGAATGTTTACCACGTAAAAGTTTTACACAAAAATGACTGAAGAAAGTAACTGACAGTCATTCTTATGGTCTTGGTGAAGGAACTGAAGAAAGTAACTGACCATATAGACCTGTAGACTGATGCTGCTTCACTTCCCTCTACAAATCACCTCCTGTTCACTATATAGACCTGTAGACTGATGCTGCTTCACTTCCCTCTACAAATCACCTCCTGTTCACTATATAGACCTGTAGACTGATGCTGCTTCACTTCCCTCTACAAATCACCTCCTGTTCACTATATAGACCTGTAGACTGATGCTGCTTCACTTCCCTCTACAAATCACCTCCTGTTCACTATATAGACCTGTAGACTGATGCTGCTTCACTTCCCTCTACAAATCACCTCCTGTTCACTATATAGACCTGTAGACTGATGCTGCTTCACTTCCCTCTACAAATCACCTCCTGTTCACTATATAGACCTGCAGACTGATGCTGCTTCACTCCTCTCTACAAATCACCTCCTGTTCACTATATAGACCTGTAGACTGATGCTGCTTCACTTCCCTCTACAAATCACCTCCTGTTCACTATATAGACCTGTAGACTGATGCTGCTTCACTTCCCTCTACAAATCACCTCCTGTTCACTATATAGACCTGTAGACTGATGCTGCTTCACTTCCCTCTACAAATCACCTCCTGTTCACTATATAGACCTGTAGACTGATGCTGCTTCACTTCCCTCTACAGATCACCTCCTGTTCACTATATAGACCTGTAGACTGATGCTGCTTCACTTCCCTCTACAAATCACCTCCTGTTCACTATATAGACCTGTAGACTGATGCTGCTTCACTCCTCTCTACAGATCAGCCAGTATTGAAGCTAGATCCTAATTTTCAACCAAAGTATTTGTCTTACTTTTGGATTGGAAGCAGAGACAGATGTTGGTGACTTTCTGAACTTCCTCAGACCCCCCCCCCCCCCCCCCCCCCCCCCCGGTCTCCATCTCTCTCGCTTTCTCCTCCCTACAATTTCTACTCGTCAGTGACTGATCTGCTACCAATCCCCTTCCTTAATTACAACTCCATCCAAGCAGCGGCCGCGGCGACGGCTGCCATGGCTACCAGCCAGCCCCTACAGGTGGAGTGGCCAGAGAGGAGCGCTGCGTCCCAAATGGTACCCTATTCCCTATGGGCCCTGGTCAAAGGTAGTGCACTATAAAGGGAACAGGGTGTCATTTGGGACTCAGAGGAGAGCTTGCCCAGAATCTATCCTAGTCAGCCATGAGGAGAGGACAGTACAACCCTTTATAATGACAACACTAACTAGTGTATGTTCTGTTGATATCAGCTAGCTCTGATGGTGGAGAGAGAGACAGAAAAGGAAAGAGATGGATGAGAGGATGGATAGAGAGAAGGATAATAAAGTTAGTTAGTTTGTAACAGCATGCAGCTCCATTCCAGAGTGTCATTTAGGCAATATCCTGATGGAACCCTGCTCCAGCCCCAGCTAGCTCCAACCTGTCCCAAATGGAACCCTATTCCCTATGAGGGCTCTGGTCAAACATGATGCACTATATAGGGGGAGTGGGTGCCGTTTGGGACACACAGGGCCATTGGGTTGGAAGTGAAATCTCTTATTGCTGCGTGGTGTTGCATCAGTAGCTGGAAATCCCTCTAAGTCTCTGTGCTTTTTAATGAGAGGACTGGGGCTGAGTCCCAAATGGCACCCAATTCCCTATGGGCCCTGGTCAAAAGTAGTGCACTACATAGGAAATAGGGTGTCATTTGGGACGCGTGCCGGGGCTCAGAGCTGGTGGTGATCAGTACACAGAACAGAACTGTTAATTTGAGATGAGAAGCGCCTGGACCGGGGATGGGATTATTCCTATGCTGTGTCCCAATTGGCATCCTATTCCCTATATCGTGCACTACCTCTGACCATAGGCCATGCCCTATCCAGACCACTTTTCTAAATTACACACAACCCCTAGTCCTGCTAGTCTCACCATCCTACTGCAACACAGCGTGTCATTTATAAAAGTGGTCTGGATAGGACCTGGTTGGACAGGATGCAGGGGAGAGGTTTGGGGGAAACGTAAGCTAAGCTGTCCTTTTGGCATGGCTACCCGTTGGACAGGAGCCACCACAGGCATAGCTGGCTGGAGGAAGAGTTCAGCAGGGAAATGAATTATGATGGTTCTGTTTCTCTACTAATTAAAGCTGGTCCTGTTTTCAATGCACTGTTTGGTCTGGTGTTTATCTATTGAATATCAAGCTCCTGTTGTTTTTGTCTACATTAGGTTAACATATGATCTGTGCTTCCATTCCGTTGTTGTAGCCAATGGTTATTAAATGCAACTAAACATATTCCATGTAAACCAATTATAGTCAATCTCCTGGTTTTGTTTGTTTTGGCATTGGTTTAAGATTCCTTAACCGCTTAATTGGTTGTTTGATTTGATCTCTTCACATAATAAATATATTGGTTCTCTATGGAGCTGTCCTCTGGCCTCCCTAATTTACACCCTGTATTGCTTTCAGCCTGAACACCCCTCCAGGAACCAAGGTGAAGGTCCTTGGTACGGTCCAGGTGAAGAATGGCATTCTGCTTCTGGACGACACCAAGATCTCCGTCCTCGGAGGGGAGGTAGACCACATGATGGAGAAATGGGAACTGCAAAGGGTGAGGAAGAGGAGGTGTTTTACCCTTCGTTTTACAGCAGAATGTCTCTGGGAATGTGTCCCAAATGGCACCCTATTCCCTACATAGTGCATGCAGTAGTGCAGTAGTGCACTAGACTATATAGGGAATAGGGAGCCTGCGCCTTAAATGGCAATGTTTATTATATTTGCATACACAGTGTTACTGGAAAGTTTGTCCTATCTGTTTCGAAGGACCATGAAAAAGGTGTACTAGAGGGTGTACTAGAGGGTGTACTAGAGGGTGTACTAGAGGGTGTACTAGAGGGTGTACTAGAGGGCGTACTAGAGGGTGTACTAGAGGGTGTTACTAGAGGGTGTACTAGAGGGTGTACTAGAGGGCGTACTAGAGGGCGTACTAGAGGGCGTACTAGAGGGCGTACTAGAGGGCGTACTAGAGGGCGTACTAGAGGGCGTACTAGAGGGCGTACTAGAGGGCGTACTAGAGGGCGTACTAGAGGGCGTACTAGAGGGCGTACTAGAGGGTGTACTACTAGAGGGTGTACTACTAGAGGGTGTGCTACTAGAGGGTGTTACTAGAGGGTGTGCTACTAGAGGGTGTGCTACTAGAGGGTGTGCTACTAGAGGGTGTGCTACTAGAGGGTGTGCTACTAGAGGGTGTGCTACTAGAGGGTGTGCTACTAGAGGGTGTGCTACTAGAGGGTGTGCTACTAGAGGGTGTGCTACTGAGGGTGTTACTAGAGGGTGTGCTACTAGAGGGTGTGCTACTAGAGGGTGTGCTACTAGAGGGTGTGCTACTAGAGGGTGTGCTACTAGAGGGTGTTACTAGAGGGTGTTACTAGAGGGTGTTACTAGAGGGTGTGCTACTAGAGGGTGTGCTACTAGAGGGTGTGCTACTAGAGGGTGTGCTACTAGAGGGTGTGCTACTAGAGGGTGTGCTACTAGAGTCCGATGGTGCTGTGACACACCGCCCCAGACCATGACGGACCCTCCACCTCCAAATCGAGTACAGGCTTCGGTGTAACGCTCATTCCTTCGACGGTAAACGCCAATCCGACCATCACCCCTGGTGAGACAAAACTGCGACTCGTCAATGAAGAGCCCTTTTTGCCAGTCCTGTCTGGTCCAGCGACGGTGGGTTTGTGCCCATAGGTGACGTTGTTGCCGGTGATGTCTGGTGAGGACCTGCCTTACAACAGGCCTACAAGTCCAGCCTCTCTCAGCCTATAGAGGACAGTCTGAGCACTGATGGAGGGATTGTGCGTTCCTGGTGTAACTCGGGCAGTTGTTGTTGCCATCCTGTACCTGTCCCGCAGGTGTGATGTTCTGATGTACCGATCCTGTGCAGGTGTTGTTACACGTGGTCTGCCACTGTGAGGACAATCAGCTGTCCGTCCTGTCTCCCTGTAGCGCTGTCTTAGGCGTCTCACAGTACGGACATTGCAATTTATTGCCCTGGCCACATCTGCAGTTCTCATGCCTCCTTGCAGCATGCCTAAGGCACGTTCACTCAGAAGAGCAGGGACCCTGGGAAGTAGAAAGGTCTCTAGTGTCCTAAGGTTTCATAACTGACCTTAATTGCCTTCCGTCTGTAAGCTGTTAGTGTCTTAATGACCGTTCCAGATGTGCAGGTTCATTCATTGTTTATGGTTCATTGAACAACATGGAAACCGTGTTAAACCCCTTTACAATGAAGATCTATGAAGTTATTTAGATTTTTACGAATTATCTTTGAAAGACCGGGTCCTGAAAAAGAGTATGTTAATCTCTTATCCAATGGAAAGATCTTTCTCAAAAACGTTTGTATATTTTCCCATACAATAATCTGTATGTGCCACTCCACTGCAGCAACACCACTGTACTGTAAGGTGATTTTGAACACCACTGTACTGTAAGGTGATTTTGAACACCACTGTACTGTAAGGTGATTTTGAACACCACTGTACTGTAAGATGATTTTGAACACCACTCTACTGTAAGGTGATTTTGAACACCACTCTACTGTAAGGTGATTTTGAACACCACTGTACTGTAAGGTGATTTTGAACACCACTGTACTGTAAGGTGATTTTGAACACCTCTACTGTAAGGTGATTTTGAACACACCTCTACTGTAAGGTGATTTTGAACACCACTGTACTGTAAGGTGATTTTGAACACCACTGTACTGTAAGGTGATTTTGAACACCACTGTACCTGTAAGGTGATTTTGAACACCACTCTACTGTAAGGTGATTTTGAACACCACTCTACTGTAAGGTGATTTTGAACACCACTCTACTGTAAGGTGATTTTGAACACCACTCTACTGTAAGGTGATTTTGAACACCACTCTACTGTAAGGTGATTTTGAACACCACTCTACTGTAAGGTGATTTTGAACACCACTCTACTGTAAGGTGATTTTGAACACCACTCTACTGTAAGGGGATTTTGAACACCACTGTACTGTAAGGTGATTTTGAACACCACTGTACTGTAAGGTGATTTTGAACACCACTGTACTGTAAGGTGATTTTGAACACCACTGTACTGTAAGGTGATTTTGAACACCACTGTACTGTAAGGTGATTTTGAACACCACTGTACTGTAAGGTGATTTTGAACACCACTGTACTGTAAGGTGATTTTGAACACCACTCTACTGTAAGGTGATTTTGAACACCACTCTACTGTAAGGTGATTTTGAACACCACTCTACTGTAAGGTGATTTTGAACGGTTGTACTAATTTCCCACCTTTGACCTCCAGAGCTTGGCCAAACACAGCAGGAGTAACATCGGAAGAGAGGGTGGAGCCCCTCCCTTTCTGCCTTTTGGACAGGTATGGCAATATAACAGTACTACCACACACAGCCAATTAGACTGTATTTTTCTGTTGGCTAACCAATCAGACTGATTCTCTCTGTTGGCTAACCAATCAGACTGATTCTCTCTGTTGGCTAACCAATCAGACTGATTCTCTCTGTTGGCTAACCAATCAGACTGATTCTCTCTGACTAACCAATCAGACTGATTCTCTCTGACTAACCAATCAGACTGATTCTCTCTGACTAACCAATCAGACCTATTCTCTCTGTTGACTAACCAATGAGACTATCTCTCTGTTGACTAACCAATGAGACTGTATCTCTCTGTTGGCTAACCAATGAGACTGTATCTCTCTGTTGACTAACCAATGAGACTGTATCTCTCTGTTGGCTAACCAATGAGACTGTATCTCTCTGTTGACTAACCAATCAGACCTATTCTCTCTGTTGACTAACCAATGAGACTATCTCTCTGTTGACTAACCAATGAGACTGTATCTCTCTGTTGGCTAACCAATGAGACTGTATCTCTCTGTTGACTAACCAATGAGACTGTATCTCTCTGTTGACTAACCAATGAGACTGTATCTCTCTGTTGACTAACCAATGAGACTGTATCTCTCTGTTGGCTAACCAATGAGACTGTATCTCTCTGTTGACTAACCAATGAGACTGTATCTCTCTGTTGACTAACCAATGAGACTGTATCTCTCTGTTGACTAACCAATGAGACTGTATCTCTCTGTTGGCTAACCAATGAGACTGTATCTCTCTGTTGACTAACCAATGAGACTGTATCTCTCTGTTGACTAACCAATGAGACTGTATCTCTCTGTTGACTAACCAATGAGACTGTATCTCTCTGTTGACTAACCAATGAGACTGTATCTCTCTGTTGGCTAACCAATGAGACTGTATCTCTCTGTTGACTAACCAATGAGACTGTATCTCTCTGTTGACTAACCAATGAGACTGTATCTCTCTGTTGGCTAACCAATGAGACTGTATCTCTCTGTTGACTAACCAATGAGACTATCTCTCTGTTGACTAACCAATGAGACTGTATCTCTCTGTTGGCTAACCAATGAGACTGTATCTCTCTGTTGACTAACCAATGAGACTGTATCTCTCTGTTGACTAACCAATGAGACTGTATCTCTCTGTTGACTAACCAATGAGACTGTATCTCTCTGTTGGCTAACCAATGAGACTGTATCTCTCTGTTGACTAACCAATGAGACTGTATCTCTCTGTTGACTAACCAATGAGACTGTATCTCTCTGTTGGCTAACCAATGAGACTGTATCTCTCTGTTGACTAACCAATGAGACTGTATCTCTCTGTTGACTAACCAATGAGACTGTATCTCTCTGTTGACTAACCAATGAGACTGTATCTCTCTGTTGACTAACCAATGAGACTGTATCTCTCTGTTGACTAACCAATGAGACTGTATCTCTCTGTTGACTAACCAATGAGACTGTATCTCTCTGTTGACTAACCAATGAGACTGTATCTCTCTGTGCTCCTCAGAAGTGTGTAAGGAATGAGGAAGTTGATTCTAGAGAGCTGGACACCAGGAAAACCCTGGTCAGCACCAGCATGGTGAAAACCGCTGACGAGAACGAAGAGTTTGAGAGGCAGAGGCTAGCGGCCATCGCTGAGGTCGCCAAGAACAAAGAGGTGTGTGTGGTTTTATCCCTGTTGTCGTAGCGTCAGTAACCAGATCACCCATGTCTGTTAAACTGTATCTGTATCCATTGTGTGAATTGCTACTGTTTCGGGAAACCAGCCCTGAGTGTATTTTGACCTCTTCTGAAGGGAACTCGTACGTTCGGCGGCGGAGGCAATGCGGGGGGAAACCTCGTTAACACAGGCAGCCGGGACAGCTACCGTCGAGGAGACAGGGACTCGTACCGGCAGAGACGAGAGGAGAGGACGGAGAGGACAGAGGAGCCGAGCCGACCAGAAGGAAACTACAGAGAGCCCGGGAGTTACCGGGAACTAGGAAATTACCGCGAGCTGGTGAGGGCTTTGACCTTTGACCCTTGACCCAGTGCTTCCCTTAGCTCTGTATAGGTGTGTGTGTCTCTCTCCCTCTGTTTAAAAGCTCCTGTCCCCTGGAAAATGTTTGTGCCAGAGATACAGGATGCTTGAGGTCTTTGTGGTCAGGAGAATAATTCAGTCAGTCATGTAATCTAGATTCCTGGTTTGCAGTAAGAATGTCTCTGGTTTTTATTGACCATTTTGGTGTCTGAGTCAGATGATGGTTTGGGGACTTTATGGTCTGATTTGAAAGTAGTCTTGGGGACACACTCATTGCTTTAAGACTGTGGGGCTGGGCAGGCCTCAACAACAACAAGGCATACATTCAGTTGTGTAATGTAGACAGTAAGACTCCTCCCTCCCCATCAGGCTGGGGGTGTGTCCCAAATAGCACTCTATTCCCTATAGTGCACTACTTTTTAGGGAACAGAGTGCCATTTGGGGCGCAGTCGTATGTTTCCACCTCAGTGCGTCTTAACGGGAGGGGAGAGGAGGGTGGAAGGGAGAGGGTAACCGATTTAAGGAGATAATCAGATCATCTGAGGAGACTGAATAGAAAGGCTGTTAATCTGGAGCAGACTACAGCAGAAGTGAGAATGAACTATGGATTTATCTTTATGTAATGGGAGAGGTGACACACTTCTCTCTCTCTGGTCTGCTTTAACCCCTCCTCTTCAACCCCTCCTCTTCATCCCTACGTCCTCCCTCCCTCCCTCTAGGTGGATGAACGGGCCCTAAGGGACATTATGGAGATGGGGTTTGATAAGGAAGATGCTCGCCAGGCCCTGATGGACAACAACAACAACATGGAGGTGGCTCTCAACAGTCTGCTGACGGGGACCTTCAAACCCCTCCCACCCCCCGAGGAACCCAGCAGACCCCCACCCAGAGGTAAGGCCTGCTCCCCCACCCCCCGAGGAACCCAGCAGACCCCCACCCAGAGGTAAGGCCTGCTCCCCCACCCCCCGAGGAACCCAGCAGACCCCCACCCAGAGGTAAGGCCTGCTCCCCCACCCCCCGAGGAACCCAGCAGACCCCCACCCAGAGGTAAGGCCTGCTCCCCCACCCCCCGAGGAACCCAGCAGACCCCCACCCAGAGGTAAGGCCTGCTCCCCCACCCCCTGAGGAACCCAGCAGACCCCCACCCAGAGGTAAGTCCTGCTACCCCACCCCCCGAGGAACCCAGCAGACCCCCACCCAGAGGTAAGTCCTGCTACCCCACCCCCCGAGGAACCCAGCAGAGGGAAACTCTGCCCCTCCCTGAAGAGATGCTTAAACACATGACTACCTAATAACTCTAATATCCCATTGATAATGTTCTTGTCCAGAATACACAATTAGTTAATATGTGACTTTTCTGCTGTCTGTTTCCTCCATGCTGCAGACAGAGGAAGGGGTCGTGGCCGGGGTCGAGGGAGGTCCAGCAGGTTTGGGGGTGAGGAGGAGGGAGCTGGAGGAAGGCCGTCAGGACCCAGTACTCTGTTTGACTTCCTGGAATCCAAGATGGGGAGCTTCTCCATACAAGGTACAGTTAGGGATCCTGTTCTTTCTTTAAGCTTCAACCTGAACTTTTCACAAAGCACACAGCAATTTGTTAGACCAATGTGTGACATTTCTATTACAGGTAGATAATAGTATTTTCTCTGTCCTGTTTTTCTCTGTTCTCCTTTTCCAACTGTCATTCAAAAGTATTGTACATTTTTATAAAAAATACACTTTTGTATGGTAAGGTGTGTGGTGTAAATCCGTGGTGGAGGGGGTTACAATCCCAGCTGTATGTACGGATGTACATTCCCCCCTGGAGACCAGGGTTCAACTTCCAAGTCCAGCTCTCACACTTTGTTTCCTTCTGTCATAAAACAAATCAAATAGGATTACAAGACATGTTACTACAGCGCTCCACACCGTCTCTGGTGCTGTAGTCCTGTCTCTGGTGCTGTAGTCCTCTCTCTGGTGCTATAGTCCTCTCTCTGGTGCTGTAGTCCTGTCTCTGGTGCTGTAGTCCTGTCTCTGGTGCTGTAGTCCTGTCTCTGGTGCTCTAGTCCTGTCTCTGGTGCTCTAGTCCTGTCTCTGGTGCTGTAGACCTGTCTCTGGTGCTGTAGTCCTGTCTCTGGTGCTGTTGTCCTCTCTCTGGTGCTGTTGTCCTCTCTCTGGTGCTGTTGTCCTCTCTCTGGTGCTGTAGTCCTGTCTCTGGTGCTGTAGACCTGTCTCTGGTGCTGTAGTCCTGTATCTGGTGCTGTAGTCCTGTATCTGGTGCTGTAGTCCTCTCTCTGGTGCTGTTGTCCTCTCTCTGGTGCTGTTGTCCTCTCTCTGGTGCTGTTGTCCTCTCTCTGGTGCTGTAGACCTCTCTCTGGTGCTGTAGTCCTCTCTCTGGTGCTGTTGTCCTCTCTCTGGTGCTGTTGTCCTCTCTCTGGTGCTGTTGTCCTCTCTCTGGTGCTGTAGTCCTCTCTCTGGTGCTGTAGTCCTCTCTCTGGTGCTGTAGTCCTGTCTCTGGTGCTGTAGTCCTCTCTCTGGTGCTGTAGTCCTCTCTCTGGTGCTGTAGTCCTGTCTCTGGTGCTGTTGTCCTCTCTCTGGTGCTGTAGTCCTGTCTGGTGCTGTTGTCCTCTCTCTGGTGCTGTAGTCCTGTCTCTGGTGCTGTAGTCCTTTCCTCTCCTCTGGTGGTTATAGTGAGGAGCCAGCCAGATGGTATGTGTGTCTCTGTCTACAGAGAGTATTAAGCTGAATAAAACAGTGCTGCCTGTAAGTCTCTGACATCAGTGGGTAGGCATGGGGACCAACTGACATATGGTTCACCACAGAGGGAAATTGAAACAGCCAACAGAGAGAGAGTGCTTTTATTTCCTGTCTTTTATGAGGAGAAGTTACTGTTAGATGTTTGGGATCATGCCAATTCTACTTAACTCTGGCATTGACTTTTTGTTTCCCCCTTCTTTGTTTATTTACTAGTATATAATGACGTTTGTTAAAACACAGTATATGGAAAACGTCAGCATGTTTGTGGTTGTGTACGAGTTAGGGATGTGACAAATGGAACATTTTGTTTAACGTTTAAACTGCAATTTTTTTTTTTAACTATACAAAGAATCCCACTGCAGTTAACGATCAAACTGAGGATCTAAATGTAACCTTGCGTAATACCCTAGATGTAGTCCCACCCCTAAAAACAAAAAACATTTGCCAAAAGAAACTAGCTCCCTGGTACACAGAAAATACCCGAGCTCTGAAGCAAGCTTTGAGAACTGGAACGGAAATGGCGCTCCACCAAACTGGAAGTCTTCCTACTAGCTTGGAAAGAAAGTACAGTGCAATTCCGAAAAGTCCTCACTGCTGCTCGATCATCATATGTTTCCAACCTAATTGAGGAGAATAAGAACAATCCTACATTTCTATTTGATACTGTTGCAAAGCTAACTAAAAAGCAGCATTCCCCAAGAGAGGATGCCTTTCACTTCAGCAGTGATGAATTCATGAACTTCTTCAATGAAAAGATCATTATCATTAGAAAGCAAATTACAGACTCCTCTTTGAATCTGTGTATTTCCCCAAAGCTCAGCTGTCCTGAGTCTGACAGAACTGCCAGGACCTCGGATCAATGGAGACACAAGTTTTTAATCCTATATCTCTTGACACATTCATGAAAATTGTCATGGCCTTCCTGTCCTCGGCCCTCCTATGCTGAACATAATAAATGGCTCCCTCTCCACCGGATGTGTACCAAACTCTCTCAAAGTGGCAGTAATGAAGCCTCTCTTGAAAAAGCCAAACCTTGACCCAGAAAATGTAAAAAACAATGTAGAATCTCCCATTTCTCTTAAAAATCTTAGAAAAAGCTGTTGCGCAGCAACTCGCTGACTTCCTGAAGACAAATAATAATGTATACGAAACACTTCAGTCTGGTTTTAGACCGTGTCATAGCACTGAGACTGCACTCGTGAAAGTGGTAAATGACCTTTTAATGGCGTCAGACCAAGGCTCTGCATCTGTCCTCGTGTTCCTAGACCTTAGTGTTGCTTTTGACACCATCGACCACCGTATTCTTTTGGAGAGATTGGAAACCTTAATTGGTCTACACGGACAAGTTCTTGACTGGTTTAGATCTGATCTGTCGGAGAGATATCAGTTTGTCTCCGTGGATGGTTTGTCCTCTGACAAATCAATTGTAAGTTTCGGTGTTCCTCAAGGTTCAGTTTTAGGACCACTATTGTTTTCACTATATATTTTACCTCTTGGTGATGTCATTCGGAAACATAATGTTAACTTCCATTGCTATGCGACGACACACAGCTGAAACATGGTGACGCCCTGGAAGCCTGTGTTTCAGACATAAGGAAGTGGATGGCGGCAATTTTTTTACTTTTAAATTCTGACAAAACAGAGATGCTAGTTCTAGGTCCCAAGAAACAAAGAGATCTGCTTTTGGATCTGACAATTAATCTTGATGGTTGTACAGTCGTCCCCCAAAAAACTGTTAAGGACCTCGGCATTACTCTGGACCCTGATCTCTCTTTTAACGAACATATCAAGAATATTTCAAGGACAGCTTTTTTCCATCTTCGTAAAATTGCAAAAATCTGTCATTTTTTGTCCAAAAATGATGCAGAAAAGCTAATCCATGCTTTTGTCATTTCTAGATTAGATTACTGCAATGCTCTACTCTCCGGCTACCCGGATAAAGCACTAAATACACTTCAATTAGTGCTAAACACGGCTGCTAGAATCTTGACTAGAACCAAAAAATGTGATCATATTACTCCCGTGCTAGCCTCTCTACACTGGCTTCCTGTTAAGGCTATGGCTGATTTCAAGGTTTTACTGCTAATGGTCTCCCTGTCCATGTGAGAGACGCAGACTCGGTCTAGACCTAGTCTTTACTCGACTCATCTCTTCAGTAAGTCCTATGAATGAGTGTGCGTCACTTCCTGTCCGGTTTGTCGCCCCCTCGGGCTTATGCAGTGGAGGGGATCTTTCTTGGACTATACTCAGCCTTGTCTCAGCGTAGTAAATTGGTGGTTGTTGATATCCCTCTATTGGTGTGGGGGCTGTGCTTTGGCAGAGTGGGTGGGGTTATCCTGCCTGGTTGGCCCTGTCCGGGGTTATTGTCGGAAGGTGCCAGTGTCTCCTGACCCCCCCATCTCAGCCTCCAGTATCTATGCTGCAATATTCTATGTGCCGGGGGTCAGTTTGTTAAACCTGCACTCTCTACCGCATCTAAATGCCTGACTATGGAAAGCCAAGTGACATTCACTCCTGATGTATTTACCTGTTGCAACCTCTACAACCACTATTATTATTATTTGACCCTGCTGGTCATCTATGAACTTTTGAACATCTTGGAGAAAGAACTGGCCTTAATGGCCATGAATTGTTATAATCTCCACCCGGCACAGCCAGAAGAGGACTGGCCACCCCTCAGAGCCTGGTTCCTCTCTAGGTTTCTTCCTAGGTTTTGCCTTTCTAGGGAGTTTTTCCTAGCCACTGTGCTTCTACATCTGCATTGCTTGCTGTTTGGGGTTTTAGGCTGGGTTTCTGTATAGCACTTTGTGACATCGGCTGATGTAAAAAGGGCTTTATAAATACATTTAATTGATTGAAATAAATGTGATTAACATTTTGTGGGGAAAAAAACAAAACTACATTTTCTTTTAGGGATTTTTCTTAACATTAAGGATCCCAATTTCGTTGAACTGTTTAAACGTTCACACCCTGTGTGTGTGTCTGAATATCTAACCTTTTTCTCTGGGTTTCCCCTCCAGAGCCAAAGAGCCAGCCCTCTCAGAGGCACCATGAGGGTAAGATGACGTTCCCCCCCAACGACCAGTATTACCCCAAAGAGTCCCACCACCAGTCTCAGGGCAGGTACTCCGAACGCAGCGACAGCCAGTCCCAGGGCAGGTACCCCCAACCCAGCGACAGCCGTAACGACAGGTCAGACAGTAGGAATGACTGGTCCAGGAACGACAGATCACGGAGCGAGAGAAACGAGAGGAATGATGGCTCAGTCTTCAGGAACGATAGGAACGACAGACCACCACGCTTCCAGAGGGATAGTGACAAGGATTTCCCTAAACCTGGCCACGACCCGTCCACCACCCCATCCACCCCTTCCCCAGCCCCCGCTCCAGCAGGGGAACAGGAGAGAGCCCAGGACAGAGGCCAGGAAAGGGGCCAGACACAGGAGAAGGGCCCTCCTGGAGGTGGAGGAGGGTCAGAGAGGTGGAGAGAGGCCCAGAATGAGAGACAAGCAGCCAGGGAGGCCAGAGGACAGACATCAGTGTTCTGCCCTGCTACGTACCCCGCACCTGGCCAGCGGAACAGAGAACCCAGAGATGGTACCCAGGGGGATCCTTCTGGATCTGGAACCTTCCAGCAGGGAATCAGAGTAGGTTCTAGTTCTGGGAGCGGAGGGTTCCAGAACAGTTGGAGAGAGCAGCACTCGGTATCTGATCTGTCGTTTGATAAGAGAGGAGGAGGAGGGGTGAAGCAGGACAACGGGCCAGCACCAGCTGCCTCTAAACCAGGCCAGCACCAGACAGAGTCCAGTTCTAACAGTGTATCTCGACCTAAAGGGATCCAGAGATCTGACAGCAGAGCAGACAACAGGTATGGACACTTGATTAGACTTAATTATGAAAGTCCTCCCAGTGTCAATGTCATCTGTATTTATGAACACAGTGTTCGAGGCTGACTGTTTTTAATGTGTATGTTTTTCATTCTTGTACGGTGATGCCAATAAAAAATGTGGACACTAAAGTTCTGTTGTATTGTAGAGCTGATCCCAACTGCAGAAGGAGAGGAGGGGGGAAGTCCCACAGGGAAAGGCCCAACTCTGACAACTTTGACCGTTACCGGGACAACGGACCATTGAACTCTTCTAACTCATGGGAGGGGCAAGGGAAGGACTCTGGTACTGGGATGCAGGACGGGGGCGTGTCCCGTGGTGAGTCTTGTCCAATGAAAGGCCAAGTGGGCGGTAGCGACCCAGGCTCAGGGCCACACCTGCAGAACGGTGACTCGTCAACGGAGCACAGGACAGGGCCAATCAAACAACATAAATCCTCCTCTGGTCCTGCCCCCAAGGAGAGGGAGGAGCCACATAACAAGAACAGCACTAACCCCGCCCATAACTCCAACGCCGCCCCCAGGAAGAGGTCAGTCCAGGGTCAGGTTGAGTCTCAAGGCTTGGGGAACTGGAGACCAGGAGACCAGGTTCTAGCTCTCTACTGGGAAGACAACAAGGTAGGAGGCATGCTGGGAAGACAGCTACAGTTTACATACACTTAGGTTGAAGTCATTAAAACTCATTTTTCAACCACAGATTTCATGTTAACAAACTATAGTTTTGGCAAGTCGGTTAGGACATCTACTTTGTGCCTGACAAGTAATTATTCCAACAATTATTTACAGAACAATTATTTCACTTATAATTCACTATATCACAATTCCAGTGGGTCAGAAGTTTACATACACTAAGTTGACTGTGCCTTTAAACAGCTTGGAAAATTCCAGAAAATGTCATGGCTTTAGAAGCTTCTGATAGGCTAATCATGACATCATTTGAGTCAGTTAGAGGTACCTGTGGATGTATTTCAAGGCCTACCTTCAAACTCAGTGCCTCTTTGCTGGACATCATGGGAAAATCAAAATAAATCAGCCAAGACCTCAGAAAAAAAATTATTGACCTCTACAAGTCTGTTTCATCCTTGGGAGCAATTTCAAAACGCCTGAAGGTACAAAGTTCATTTGTACAAACAATAGTACGCAAGTATAAACACCATGGGACCACGCAGCCGTCATACCGCTCAGGAAGGAGACGCGTTCTGTCTCCTAGAGATGAACGTACCTTTGTGCGAAAAGTGCAAATCAATCCCAGAACAACAGCAAAGGACCTTGTGAAGATGTTGGAGGAAACAGGTACAAAAGTATCTATATCCACAGTAAAACGAGTCCTATATCGACATAACCTGAAAGGCCGCTCAGCAAGGAAGAAGACACTGCTTCAAAACCACCATAAAAAAAGCCAGACTACGGTTTGCAACTGCACATGGGGACAAAGATTGTACTTTTTGGAGAAATGTCCTCTGGTCTGATGAAACAAAAATAGAATAATGACCATCGTTATGTTTGGAGGAAAAAGGGGGAGGCTTGCAAGCCAGAGAACACCATCCCAACCGTGAAACACAGAGTTGGCAGCATCATGTTGTGGGGGTGGCAGCATCATGTTGTGGGGGGGCTTTGCTGCAGGAGGGACTGGTGCACTTCACAAAATAGATGGTATCATGAGGAAGGAAAATGATGTGGATATATTGAAGCAACATCTCAAGACATCAGTCAGGAAGTTAAAGCTTGGTCGCAAATGGGTCTTCCAAATGGACAATGACCCCAAGCATACTTATAAAATGGCTTAAGGACAACAAAGTCAAGGTATTGGAGTGGCCATCACAAAGCCCTGACCTCAATCCTATAGAACATTTTTGGGCAGAACTGAAAAAGTGTGTGTGAGCAAGGAGGCCTACGAACCTGACTCAGTTACACCAGTTCTGTCAGGAGGAATGGGCGAAAATTCACCCAACTTATTGTGGGAAGCTTGTGGAAGGCTACCTGAAACGTTTGACCCAAGTTAAACAATTTAAAGGCAATGCTACCAAATACTAATTGAGTGTATGTAAACTTCTGACCCACTGGGAATGTGATGAAAGAAATAAAAGCTGAAATAAATCATTATCTCTACTATTATTCTGACATTTCACATTCTTAAAATAAATTGGTGATCCTAACGGACCTAAGACTGGGAATTTTTACTAGGATTAAATGTCAGGAATTGTGAAAAACTGAGTTTAAATGTATTTGGCTTAGGTGTATGTAAACTTCTGACTTCAATCGTATATTAACAGTGGAATGATGTTTCGATAAATGTTAGACATGCTCTTGGACCGAATAGACTGGTTGTGTGCTGTGCATAATGAAACCTCTGTGTGTAGTTTTACAGGTCCAGGATAGATGCTGTGTATAATGAAACCTCTCTGTGTAGTTATACAGGTCCAGGATAGATGCTGTGTATAATGAAACCTCTCTGTGTAGTTTTACAGGTCCAGGATAGATGCTGTGCATCCCTCTGGTTCCACGGCGGTCGTGGTCTTTACTGAGTATGGAAACTGTGAGGAGGTCCTTCTACACAACATCAGACCTGTCAACATGGACTTCTGGGTAAGGATCTATGGACTACTAGGCTCTATCTCAACTCACCTTACTGTGATTCCTCACAAACGAGGAAAGACTTACTGAGAATGAACCTATTTTCTGCCTAAAGAAAATCCTTTGTTCTGTCTAAGATGACGCTACAAATGTAGTTATGAATACATAGACGGATACAACATGGTCTGTTGCCTTCAGGAAGATATCTATCAGCTGGCCTAATATAATCTCAGTGTCTGAGCCAGAGAGCTGATCTAGGATCAGGTCCTACCTGTCAAAATACAATCTTATTCAGTATGATCTTAAAAGCCCAAACTGATCCTAGATGTGTATGTGTGGTGGCAGAAGGAAGAGGAGGGGTTAGCGTACCGGCGCGTGGGAGACGGGCAGCCTAGGAGCACCACGAGGACACGGCCCACAGTCCAGTATTACCAGCCGCCCAGGGCCAGGGACTGACTGACTGATCACATCATGACTGAGTTACGGTACGGACACAGGTTACACCTGTACACCACATGACTGAGTTATGGTACGGACACAGGTTACACCTGTACAGTCGTGGCCAAAAGTTTTGAGAATGACACAAGTATTGGTCTCCACAAAGTTTGCTGCTTCAGTGTTCTTAGATCTTTATGTCAGTAGTTACTATGGTAACACTGAAGTAGAATTAAGTATTCCATAAGTGTCAAAGGCTTTCATTGACAATGACATTCAGTTTATGCAAAGAGTCAATATTTGCAGTGTTGACCCTTCTTTTTCAAGACCTCTGCAATCCGCCCTGGCATGCTGTCAATTAACTTCTGGGCCACATCCTGACTAATGGCAGACCATTCTTGCGTAATCAATGCTTGGAGTTTGTCAGAAGTTGTGGGTTTTTGTTTGTCCACCCGCCTCTTGAGGATCGACCACAAGTTCTCAATGGGATTAAGGTCTGGGGAGTTTCCTGGCCATGGACCCAAAATGTCTATGTTTTGATCCCCGAGCCACTTAGTTATCACTTTTGCCTTATGGCAAGGTGGATTGGTCATCACCAAACTGTTCTTGGATGGTTGGGAGAAGTTGCTCTCGGAGGATGTGTTGGTACCATTCTTTATTCATGGCTGTGTTATTAGGCAAAATTGTGAGTGAGCCCATTCCCTTGGCTGAGAAGGTGTTTTCCGGATGGCCCAAACAATCGGAAAGGGGATTCATCAGAGAAAATGACTCTACCCCAGTCCTCAGCAGTCCAATCCCTGTACCTTTTGCAGAATATCAGTCTGTCCCTGATGTTTTTTCCTGGAGAGATGTGGCTTCTTTGCTGCCCTTCTTGACACCAGGCCATCCAAGTCTTCGCCTCACTGTGCGTGCAGATGCACTCACACCTGCCTGCTGCCATTCCTGAGCAAGTTCTGCACTGGTGGTGCCCCGATCCCGCAGCTGAATCAACTTTAGGAGACGGTCCTGGCGCTTGCTGGACCTTCTTGGGCGCCCTGACGCCTTCTCAACAATTGAACCTCTCTCCTTGGAAGTTCTTGATGATCCGATAAATGGTTGATTTAGGTGCAATCTTACCAGCAGCAATATCCTTGCCTGTGAAGCCCTTTTTGTGCAAAGCATTGATGACGGCACGTGTTTCCTTGCAGGTTACCATGGTTGACTTTTAAAGCTTCCAGTCTGTTATTCTGACTCAATCAGCATGACAGAGTGATCTCCTGCCTTGTTAACGAGACAATCACTGACATAATGGCAGCTGGTCCTTTTGTGGCAGGGCTGAAATGCAGTGGAAATGTTTTTGGGGGATTAAGTTCATTTTCATGGCAAAGAGGGACTTTGCAATTAATTGCAATTCATCTGATCACTCTTCATGACATTCTGGAGTATATGCAAATTGCCATCATCAACACTGAGGCAGCAAACTTTGTGGAGACCAATACTTGTGTCATTCTCAAAACTTTTGACCACGACTGTACACTACACGACTGAGTTATGGTACGGACACAGGTTACACATATACACCACATGACTGAGTTACGGTACGGTACTTTTGAGTCCTATATAGGAAATATGTTGCCGTTTTTTGGCCACACCCCGTTCTGAGAACCACCAAGCTAACCACCCACACTAGATCCACACTAGATCCACACTAGATCCACTCACTACACGTCCAGTAAGCAAGAAACACGGACACGTCGGCACATCATGCCATCTTTTCTTGTGAAGGAAGTGAATACATGAATACTGAATGCGTCACCAGACAGTATCACTTAACAGTGGAAATGCTCCCCCCCCCCCCACACACACAGTTAGTCAGTACCTAGACTACGGACCTTATCGTCAAGTAAACAGCCCAAAGAGCAAACAGTGGCAGCAGCCATGGTTACCAGTGCTACATCACGATAATATGATTGGTAGGTTTGTGTGTTCCCTTCCCAAGGCTGGATGATCTTGGACAAAGCAGTGTGAGCTGAACACAGCTTGATGGTGGTGGTTTGACGTGGTAGATGGAAGGATGGCTGAACTGATGAATTGACACTGTCTATCTGTCTGTATCCTTTCTCTCTCAGACTGAGTCCACAAAGGATCCAAGAGGTCGACGCATCTGACCCCAAAACTCTCTCTAGGGTTGCAAAATTCCGGAAACTTTCCCAGGTTTTCCAGAAATCCTGGTTGGAGGATTCCAATGTCCTTATCATTCCCTCCTGATTCCACAGAATCTTTAAACTGGGATTTCTGAAAAATCTGATGACTTTTGGAAAGTTAGTGGAATTTTGCAAGCCTTCTCTCCTCTTCACCCAATACACGCTGACAACTCTTCCTCTGTGTTCACTTGTGTCCGTATCAAGAAGTGTGGAACATTCAGCAGAAGGGCTTGTTGCACCAAGATGCTGACAACAAGGACTGTAGATAACCAACTTGAAGTGCACAGCCGCTATACACAGTGAAGATTTGTAAAATAGTTGATTATGAGTCCAATAAAAATGCTTCTCCTGTTTTTCTCTGGTTTTTATTTTCCTGATTTGAAAGCTCTGGTGCTGTGAATTGTTTCACGTTGCAGCCTTAATGGTACCCTTTCCCCCCTAGGTCCTGGTCACTATAGAGGGAATAGCAGCCTCCGTGTCTGCTACTACAGTCCATGTGTTCCTCTCCTCTCTAATCTCAGACAGCTCAGTCTGCTACTACAGTCCATGTGTTCCTCTCCTCTCTAATCTCAGACAGCTCAGTCTGCTACTACAGTCCATGTGTTCCTCTCCTCTCTAATCTCAGACAGCTCAGTCTGCTACTACAGTCCATGTGTTCCTCTCCTCTCTAATCTCAGGCAGCTCAGTCTGCTACTACAGTCCATGTGTTCCTCTCCTCTCTAATCTCAGGAAGCTCAGTCTGCTACTACAGTCCATGTGTTCCTCTCCTCTCTAATCTCAGGAAGCTCAGTCTGCTACTACAGTCCATGTGTTCCTCTCCTCTCTAATCTCAGGCAGCTCAGTCTGCTACTACAGTCCATGTGTTCCTCTCCTCTCTAATCTCAGACAGCTCAGTCTACTACTACAGTCCATGTGTTCCTCTCCTCTCTAATATCAGGCAGCTCAGTCTGCTACTACAGTCCATGTGTTCCTCTCCTCTCTAATCTCAGACAGCTCAGTCTACTACTACAGTCCATGTGTTCCTCTCCTCTCTCAGGAAGCTCAGTCTGCTACTACAGTCCATGTGTTCCTCTCCTCTCTAATCTCAGACAGCTCAGTCTGCTACTACAGTCCATGTGTTCCTCTCCTCTCTAATCTCAGACAGCTGTCTGCTACTACAGTCCATGTGTTCCTCTCCTCTCTAATCTCAGACAGCTCAGTCTGCTACTACAGTCCATGTGTTCCTCTCCTCTCTCAGGAAGCTCAGTCTGCTACTACAGTCCATGTGTTCCTCTCCTCTCTCAGGAAGCTCAGTCTGCTACTACAGTCCATGTGTTCCTCTCCTCTCTCAGGAAGCTCAGTCTGCTACTACAGTCCATGTGTTCCTCTCCTCTCTAATCTCAGACAGCTCAGTCTGCTACTACAGTCCATGTGTTCCTCTCTTCTCTCAGGAAGCTCAGTCTGCTACTACAGTCCATGTGTTCCTCTTCTCTCTAATCTCAGACAGCTCAGTCTGCTACTACAGTCCATGTGTTCCTCTCCTCTCTAATCTCAGGCAGCTCAGTCTGCTACTACAGTCCATGTGTTCCTCTCCTCTCTAATCTCAGGAAGCTCAGTCTGCTACTACAGTCCATGTGTTCCTCTCCTCTCTAATCTCAGGCAGCTCAGTCTGCTACTACAGTCCATGTGTTCCTCTCCTCTCTAATCTCAGGCAGCTCAGTCTGCTACTACAGTCCATGTGTTCCTCTCCTCTCTAATCTCAGGCAGCTCAGTCTGCTACTACAGTCCATGTGTTCCTCTCCTCTCTAATCTCAGACAGCTCAGTCTACTACTACAGTCCATGTGTTCCTCTCCTCTCTAATATCAGGCAGCTCAGTCTGCTACTACAGTCCATGTGTTCCTCTCCTCTCTAATCTCAGACAGCTCAGTCTACTACTACAGTCCATGTGTTCCTCTCCTCTCTCAGGAAGCTCAGTCTGCTACTACAGTCCATGTGTTCCTCTCCTCTCTAATCTCAGACAGCTCAGTCTGCTACTACAGTCCATGTGTTCCTCTCCTCTCTAATCTCAGACAGCTGTCTGCTACTACAGTCCATGTGTTCCTCTCCTCTCTAATCTCAGACAGCTCAGTCTGCTACTACAGTCCATGTGTTCCTCTCCTCTCTCAGGAAGCTCAGTCTGCTACTACAGTCCATGTGTTCCTCTCCTCTCTCAGGAAGCTCAGTCTGCTACTACAGTCCATGTGTTCCTCTCCTCTCTCAGGAAGCTCAGTCTGCTACTACAGTCCATGTGTTCCTCTCCTCTCTAATCTCAGACAGCTCAGTCTGCTACTACAGTCCATGTGTTCCTCTCTTCTCTCAGGAAGCTCAGTCTGCTACTACAGTCCATGTGTTCCTCTCCTCTCTAATCTCAGACAGCTCAGTCTGCTACTACAGTCCATGTGTTCCTCTCCTCTCTAATCTCAGACAGCTCAGTCTACTACTACAGTCCATGTGTTCCTCTCCTCTCTCAGGAAGCTCAGTCTGCTACTACAGTCCATGTGTTCCTCTCCTCTCTAATCTCAGACAGCTCAGTCTGCTACTACAGTCCATGTGTTCCTCTCCTCTCTAATCTCAGACAGCTCAGTCTGCTACTACAGTCCATGTGTTCCTCTCCTCTCTCAGGAAGCTCAGTCTGCTACTACAGTCCATATGTTCCTCTCCTCTCTCAGACAGCTCAGTCTGCTACTACAGTCCATGTGTTCCTCTCCTCTCTAATCTCAGACAGCTCAGTCTGCTACTACAGTCCATGTGTTCCTCTCTTCTCTCAGGAAGCTCAGTCTGCTACTACAGTCCATGTGTTCCTCTCCTCTCTAATCTCAGACAGCTCAGTCTGCTACTACAGTCCATGTGTTCCTCTCCTCTCTAATCTCAGACAGCTCAGTCTACTACTACAGTCCATGTGTTCCTCTCCTCTCTCAGGAAGCTCAGTCTGCTACTACAGTCCATGTGTTCCTCTCCTCTCTAATCTCAGACAGCTCAGTCTGCTACTACAGTCCATGTGTTCCTCTCCTCTCTAATCTCAGACAGCTCAGTCTGCTACTACAGTCCATGTGTTCCTCTCCTCTCTAATCTCAGACAGCTCAGTCTGCTACTACAGTCCATGTGTTCCTCTCCTCTCTAATCTCAGGAAGCTCAGTCTGCTTCTACAGTCCATGTGTTCCTCTCCTCTCTCAGGAAGTTCAGTCTGCTACTACAGTCCATGTGTTCCTCTCCTCTCTCAGGAAGCTCAGTCTACTACTACAGTCCATGTGTTCCTCTCCTCTCTCAGGAAGCTCAGTCTGCTACTACAGTCCATGTGTTCCTCTCCTCTCTAATCTCAGACAGCTCAGTCTGCTACTACAGTCCATGTGTTCCTCTCCTCTCTCAGGAAGCTCAGTCTACTACTACAGTCCATGTGTTCCTCTCCTCTCTCAGGAAGCTCAGTCTACTACTACAGTCCATGTGTGCCTCTCCTCTCTCAGGAAGCTCAGTCTACTACTACAGTCCATGTGTTCCTCTCTTCTCTCAGGAAGCTCAGTCTACTACTACAGTCCATGTGTTCCTCTTCTCTCTAATCTCAGACAGCTCAGTCTACTACTACAGTACATGTTCCTCTCTTCTCTCAGGAAGCTCAGTCTGCTACTACAGTACATGTGTTCCTCTCCTTTCTTCTCTCAAGAAGCTCAGTCTGCTACTACAGTCCAAGTGTTCCTCTCTTCTCTCAGGAAGCTCAGTCTACTACTACAGTCCATGTGTTCCTCTCCTCTCTAATCTCAGGCAGCTCAGTCTGCTACTACAGTCCATGTGTTCCTCTCCTCTCTAATCTCAGGAAGCTCAGTCTGCTACTACAGTCCATGTGTTCCTCTCCTCTCTAATCTCAGACAGCTCAGTCTGCTACTACAGTCCATGTGTTCCTCTCCTCTCTAATCTCAGGAAGCTCAGTCTACTACTACAGTCAGTGTGTTCCTCTCCTCTCTCAGGAAGCGCAGTCTACTACTACAGTCCATGTGTTCCTCTCTTCTCTCAGGAAGCTCAGTCTACTACTACAGTCCATGTGTTCCTCTCCTCTCTCAGGAAGCTCAGTCTACTACTACAGTCCATGTGTTCCTCTCTTCTCTCAGGAAGCTCAGTCTGCTACTACAGTCCATGTGTTCCTCTCTTCTCTCAGGAAGCCCAGTCTGCTACTACAGTCCATGTCTTCCTCTCTTCTCTCAGGAAGCTCATTCTGCTACTACAGTCCATGTGTTCGTCTTCTCTCAGGAAGCTCAGTCTACTACTACAGTCCATGTGTTCCTCTCTTCTCTCAGGAAGCTCTTTCTGCTACTACAGTCCATGTGTTCCTCTCTTCTCTCAGGAAGCTCAGTCTGCTACTACAGTCCATGTGTTCCTCTCTTCTCTCAGGAAGCTCAGTCTGCTACTACAGTCCATGTGTTCCTCTCTTCTCTCAGGAAGCTCAGTCGGCTACTACAGTCCATGTGTTCCTCTTCTCTCAGGAAGCTGTCTACTACTACAGTCCATGTGTTCCTCTCTTCTCTCAGGAAGCTCAGTCTGCTACTATAGTCCATGTGTTCCTCTCTTCTCTCAGGAAGCTCAGTCTGCTACTACAGTCCATGTGTTCCTCTCCTCTCTAATCTCAGACAGCTCAAGCTCATTTGTAGCGTTCAGAAGTGTCTCAAGAGTAAGATGATCGGTCTGCCTGTAATAGAGCGCTGGAGGAGAGATGTCATTTAGCAGATTACAAAGGGAACTACCGCTGCTGCCCTTCAGCCATGATTGCACACAGGGCACGACGACTCAAGCATTTTACAGATTGTATGTGTCCCAAATGACACCATATTCCTTATAAAGTACATTATTGACCAGAGTCTATAGGAATAGGGTGTCATTTGGCATACAGACACGAAAACAAAGCTCTGAATGTGCCCCAGCAGGTCCACTGGACTGAGGCGGTTAAGGTTTGACAGGACACCGGTTATTCTGCGGTATATTACCCCGCTAGATGCAGCTCCATCAGAATATAGATTACAGGGATGCAAACTTGTCAAACTTTGGACACGTTAGTTGCTTACTGATCCCTGGCAATCTGTGTCAAATGTTAACTAGCTAACAAACTATCTACTATCTGTGAACTCATGTTTTCCCTCTACTGTATGTGGTTCATTTTTTGAATGAGATAATAAGGTGAAGATGAGCCGTTGCTTGTTAAACGTGTGGATTCAGGGATGAAGTGTTGGTGGAGCTGGGCCTGGCTTAAGCAGGACACCACACACTTTCCCTCTTTCTCACTTTGTCAATACAGTGGATAAAAGGGGTATACCAGGTGTACTCTCTGCCTGAAAGAGGTCAATTATGCCAACAAAAGGTATCATGCTCTGCTGGCACATTGTAGAACAGATGTCCACAGGCAGAAAGTGTACAATGTAATAATGTCAGTGTAGCCCAAAGATATTGCTGTTGTTGTGTTGAACTTGACAGTAACACGTGTGTGTGAGAGAGGGGGTATTATTACATGTTTTATTCAGTGAATGTTATTTTATCACACATGTAGCCTTGTGTACTTAATCCATGTCTACTATAGTGACCAAAATAATACAGCTAAAATAGAATACCTGTTGGTTTCCCCCAAGTGCAATATTTAGATGTTTGTGTGTGTGTGTTGTTTGTGTGTGTGTGTTTGTGAGTGTGTGTTTGTGTGTGTGTGTGTTTGTGTGTGTGTGTGTGTGTGCTTGTGGTCACAAGCGTTATATTGTAAAGGCTGTCATGATTAACTGTAATATTAGTGAATTGTTTTTTCTCAAGACTTAAGTATCATTTGCAGTAAAGTCTAGACAACTAATAACATTGGTTTGCTTTCTTTAAGCTGTTTTACTGTTTGGTTCTCAGAGACTGATCATGTAGATTATAATATTTGTTGTTTAATTAGTTAAAACCTGCATTTCCTCCTAGCAGGGATTTATTACATGTTTCAGTATCTAATAAATAATAGATTGGTTTCCATATTACTACCAGGATAGAGAGATGCATGTGGAGTGGTGAGGTCAGAGCTGGCATCAGATCTGCTTTTACAGATTAGCTGTTGAAAAGGAAGAAGGCTTTGTTTCTTGGAGACATACTGTAGTGAGTTTGGAGGAATTGAATCCTCTTCTCATTGAAAGCAGTCGTGTTGTGAAATACAATACTAAACCGTAGCCTTGAGGAAGGGAGAATTAGAATACTAGATTGGACATGAAAGGTTCTATGTCTGTATAAAAGGTCAGGGAGTTGGTCAACCATGTTCAGCCAGTGTGAATAATTCATCGCACTCTGGCTGAACAATTTATTAAATGTAGACGTCCCAAAAGGTGCAGGTCAGTGGCTTTAACGCCTGGAGATGCTAAACGTGTTTGTTAATTAACGGTCAATTACAGAGCATTTGGAAAGTATTCAGAATGCTTCCGTTTCCACATTTTGTTACGTTACAGCCTTATTCTAAAAGGGATTACATGTTTTTTCTCATCAATCTACACACCATACCCCATAATGACAAATCAGGTTTTTAGAATTCTTCAAAGTAGCCACCATTTGCCTCTTGGCATTCTCTCAACCAGTTTCATGAGGAATGCTTTTCCAACAGTCTTGAAGGAGTTTCCACATATGCTGAGCATTCACATAGAGTTAAATACATCTCCCCATTCTATCCACACAGAGCTGAATACATAGTGGTCTCCCCATTCTATCCACACAGAGCTGAATACATAGTGGTCTCCCCATTCTATCCACACAGAGCTGAATACATAGTGGTCTCCCCATTCTATCCACACAGAGCTGAATACATAGTGGTCTCCCCATTCTATCCACACAGAGCTGAATACATAGTGGTCTCCCCATTCTATCCACACAGAGCTGAATACATAGTGGTCTCCCCATTCTATCCACACAGAGCTGAATACATAATGGTCTCCCCATTCTATCCACACAGAGCTGAATACATAGTGGTCTCCCCATTCTATCCACACAGAGCTGAATACATAGTGGTCTCCCCATTCTATCCACACAGAGCTGAATACATAATGGTCTCCCCATTCTATCCACACAGAGCTGAATACATAGTGGTCTCCCCATTCTATCCACACAGAGCTGAATACATAGTGGTCTCCCCATTCTATCCACACAGAGCTGAATACATAGTGGTCTCCCCATTCTATCCACACAGAGCTGAATACATAGTGGTCTCCCCATTCTATCCACACAGAGCTGAATACATAGTGGTCTCCCCATTCTATCCACACAGAGCTGAATACATAGTGGTCTCCCCATTCTATCCACACAGAGCTGAATACATAGTGGTCTCCCTCTCTTTACATTCATTATGGTGGAAACTCCTTCCAGACATTATTTACAGCACTACTTTACAGTCATTATGGGGAGTTAGTTAGTGGAGACTTCTGGTGTAGAATCATGACACAGACCCTCTATATCTATCAGGCCCCAGACAGGGAGACACGGAGACAGACACGGAGACAGACAAGCAGACAGACAAGCAGACAGACAGTCAACTTCCTGTCTCTCTCAACTACCTGTCTCTTACAACTACTTTTTTTTTTTTTTTTACCTTTATTTTACTAGGCAAGTCAGTTAAGAACAAATTCTTATTTTCAATGACGGCCTAGGAACAGTGGGTTAACTGCCTTGTTCAGGGGCAGAACGACAGATGTTTACCTTGTCAGCTCGGGGATTCGATCTGGCAACCTTTCAGTTACAGGCCCAACACTCTAACCACTGGGCTACCTGCCGCCCCTGTACTTGTCTCTCTCAACTACCTGTCTCTCAACTACCTGTCTCAATTACCTGTCTCTCACAACTACCTGTCTAAACTACCTGGCTCAAATACCTGTCTCTCACAACTACCTGTCTAAACTACCTGGCTCAAATACCTGTCTCTCACAACTACCTGGCTCAAATACCTGTCTCTCATAACTACCTGTCTCAACTACCTGTCTCTCTCAACCACCTGTCTCTCTCAACTACCTGTCTCTCTCAACTACCTGTTTCAACTACCTGTCTCAACCACATGTCTCTCTCAACTACCTGTTCCAACTACCTGTCTCAACTACCTGTCTCTCAACCACCTGTCTCTCTCAACCACCTGTCTCTCTCAACTACCTGTTCCAACTACCTGTCTCAACTACCTGTCTCTCAACCACCTGTCTCTCTCAACTACCTGTTTCAACTACCTGTCTCAACCACGTGTCTCTCTCAACTACCTGTTCCAACTACCTGTCTCAACTACCTGTCTCTCAACCACCTGTCTCTCTCAACTACCTGTTTCAACTACCTGTCTCTCTCAACTACCTGTTCCAACTACCTGTCTCTCACAACCACCTGTCTCTCTCAACTACCTGTCTCTCTCAACCACCGGTCTCTCTCAACTACCTGTTCCAACTACCTGTCTCAACCACATGTCTCTCTCAACTACCTGTTCCAACTACCTGTCTCAACCACATGTCTCTCTCAACTACCTGTTTCAACTACCTGTCTCAACCACATGTCTCTCTCAACTACCTGTTCCAACTACCTGTCTCTCTCAACTACCTGTCTCTCTCAACTACCTGTTCCAACTACCTGTCTCTCTCAACTACCTGTCTCTCACAACTACCTGTCTCTCACGACTACCTGTCTCTCTAAACTTCCTGTTCCAACTACCTGTCTCAACTACCTGTCTCTCTCAACTACCTGTCTCTCTAAACTACCTGTCTCTCTAAACTACCTGTTCCAACTACCTGTCTCTCTCAACTACCTGTCTCTCTCAACTACCTGTCTCTCACAACTACCTGTCTCTCACGACTACCTGTCTCTCTAAACTTCCTGTTCCAACTACCTGTCTCTCACAACTACCTGTCTCTCACAACTACCTGTCTCTCACAACTACCTGTCTCTCTCAACTACCTGTCTCAACCACCTGTCTCTTACAACTACCTGTCTCTCTCAACTACCTCTCTCACAACTACCTGTTCCAACTACCTGTCTCAACTACCTCTCTCACAACTACCTGTTCCAACTACCTGTCTCAACTACCTCTCTCACAACTACCTGTTCCAACTACCTGTCTCAACTACCTGTCTCTCTAAACTACCTGTTCCAACTACCTGTCTCTCACGACTACCTGTCTCAACTACCTGTTTCTCACAACTACCTGTCTCTCTAAACTACCTGTTCCAACTACCTGTCTCTCACGACTACCTGTCTCAACTACCTGTCTCTCACGACTACCTGTCTCAACTACCTGTTTCTCACAACTACCTGTCTCAACTACCTGTTTCTCACAACTACCTGTCTCAACCACCTGTCTCTTACAACTACCTGTCTCTCTCAACTACCTCTCTCACAACTACCCGTCTCTCACAACTACCTGTTTCTCACAACTACCTGTCTCTCACAACTACCCGTCTCTCTCAACTACCCGTCTCTCTCAACTACCCGTCTCTCTCAACTACCTGTCAGACTCGCTCAGGTGGAACAAACTTCAACTTGCTCCTTTTTTCAACGCTGATTTGAATGTTATTGAGAAAACAGAAGTGTCAAATATTATTATTATTTTTTAAGTAATCCTTGAAGTCATCTAGTTTTTCAAAAGTATCTGTAATCTGATTACAGTAGCGTTGATTACATGTAAAGGATTACATCTAATCCGTTACTCCCCAACCCTCGGAAGAGGGTGCCATTTGGGACTCAGGCTGGATCTTATACCAATGTTTCAGTCTCAAATAAAGACTTAAGAAAGTAAAAACTTTAGAGTGTTTTTAAGTTGGATGAATGCTCCTTGATGATAACAACAGAGGTGAGACTTCAGTATAACTTTGACAGCAGCAGAATTTTTTGTCGTTTTGCTTTGAGAGGAAAGAAACCCTCAAGGATCACCTCTAAGCTCTGTTCACTCTTGTATCATGTCTCTGTGTTCTACTTAGATCCCTGTTGAGCACCACAGACTCCAGTTGGCCTCATTCTGGCTTGGTATTAACGGTCCAGACAGGCCCACCTACTGCACACATCCATCCAATTAGAATCATATTGTTCAGCTGCCCAGTTGAGTCTCCATATGTATAGACCATGGCATCTGACATGATTTCAGTCATCAGCCTCTGGATTAAGCATCTGTGCAAAAGAAATAGAAACCATGGGGAGGATAAAAGTCATTGACATAGAATTCCTAGAACGGGTAAAAGCTCAGATCCACCCATTGACTTACATGGGGATTTCTGCTCTAGGAATTCAAATTCTATGATAAAAGTTTACTTCTCTTTATCATGAATAATTGAATCTTAAATGAAACCATGAGGTTGCAGTCACAGATAGTTATCACCATAATCACATTATAACCACCATCTATCCCTAGCTCTATTTTCATACGACTGAGGGCTCCAACAACAAATACATTATGAAAACAAAATCCAAGAGGGCCAAAGAGTTAAGCTTGGACTGGCAACTTTGTGTTTTCTTGTGTTTGTGTGTATTGCCGCTCTATGTATCATGTACCGTGTATCTGTCTTTTGTGTACTTTTGTTGTGGCATTTTGCACCTGCCCTGTGTTTGTTGTAGCTGCTTGACAAAGAAATGTCCCCCTCGGGGATCAATAAAGTATCTATCTATCTATCTAGTTATTGTATTGTAGGGACATTGTGTATTTGTGTATTGTAGGGACATTGTGTATTTGTGTATTGTAGGGACATTGTGTATTTGTGTATTGTATTGTAGGGACATTAGGGACATTGTGTATTGTAGGGGCATTGTATGTGTTATTGTATTGTAGGGATGTTGCGTATTGTATTGTAGGCCCATTGTGTATTTCTGAATTGTATTGTATGTACATTGTGTATTTGTGTATTGTATTGTAGGGATGGTGATAGTGAGTAACTACTAGCTGGTTGTAGATGGTGATAGTGAGTAACTACTAGCTGGTTGTAGATGGTGATAGTGAGTAACTACTAGCTGGTTGTAGAGGATGGTGATAGTGAGTAACTACTAGCTGGTTGTAGATGGTGATAGTGAGTAACTACTAGCTGGTTGTAGATGGTGATAGTGAGTAACTACTAGCTGGTTGTAGAGGATGGTGATAGTGAGTAACTACTAGCTGGTTGTAGATGGTGATAGTGAGTAACTACTAGCTGGTTGTAGAGGATGGTGATAGTGAGTAACTACTAGCTGGTTGTAGAGGATGGTGATAGTGAGTAACTACTAGCTGGTTGTAGAGGATGGTGATAGTGAGTAACTACTAGCTGGTTGTAGATGGTGATAGTGAGTAACTACTAGCTGGTTGTAGAGGATGGTGATAGTGAGTAACTACTAGCTGGTTGTAGAGGATGGTGATAGTGAGTAACTACTAGCTGGTTGTAGAGGATGGTTATAGTGAGTAACTACTAGCTGGTTTTAGATGGTGATAGTGAGTAACTACTAGCTGGTTGTAGATGGTGATAGTGAGTAACTACTAGCTGGTTGTAGAGGATGGTGATAGTGAGTAACTACTAGCTGGTTGTAGATGATGGTGATAGTGAGTAACTACTAGCTGGTTGTAGATGGTGATAGTGAGTAACTACTAGCTGGTTGTAGATGGTGATAGTGAGTAACTACTAGCTGGTTGTAGATGGTGATAGTGAGTAACTACTAGCTGGTTGTAGAGGATGGTGATAGTGAGTAACTACTAGCTGGTTGTAGAGGATGGTGATAGTGAGTAACTACTAGCTGGTTGTAGAGGATGGTGATAGTGAGTAACTACTAGCTGGTTGTAGAGGATGGTGATAGTGAGTAACTACTAGCTGGTTGTAGAGGATGGTGATAGTGAGTAACTACTAGCTGGTTGTAGAGGATGGTGATAGTGAGTAACTACTAGCTGGTTGTAGAGGATGGTGATAGTGAGTAACTACTAGCTGGTTGTAGAGGATGGTGATAGTGAGTAACTACTAGCTGGTTGTAGAGGATGGTGATAGTGAGTAACTACTAGCTGGTTGTAGATGGTGATAGTGAGTAACTACTAGCTGGTTGTAGATGGTGATAGTGAGTAACTACTAGCTGGTTGTAGAGGATGGTGATAGTGAGTAACTACTAGCTGGTTGTAGAGGATGGTGATAGTGAGTAACTACTAGCTGGTTGTAGATGGTGATAGTGAGTAACTACTAGCTGGTTGTAGATGGTGATAGTGAGTAACTACTAGCTGGTTGTAGAGGATGGTGATAGTGAGTAACTACTAGCTGGTTGTAGAGGATGGTGATAGTGAGTAACTACTAGCTGGTTGTAGATGGTGATAGTGAGTAACTACTAGCTGGTTGTAGATGGTGATAGTGAGTAACTACTAGCTGGTTGTAGATGGTTATAGTGAGTAACTACTAGCTGGTTGTAGAGGATGGTTATAGTGAGTAACTACTAGCTGGTTGTAGAGGATGGTGATAGTGAGTAACTACTAGCTGGTTGTAGAGGATGGTGATAGTGAGTAACTACTAGCTGGTTGTAGAGGATGGTGATAGTGAGTAACTACTAGCTGGTTGTAGAGGATGGTGATAGTGAGTAACTACTAGCTGGTTGTAGAGGATGGTGATAGTGAGTAACTACTAGCTGGTTGTAGAGGATGGTGATAGTGAGTAACTACTAGCTGGTTGTAGAGGATGGTGATAGTGAGTAACTACTAGCTGGTTGTAGAGGATGGTGATAGTGAGTAACTACTAGCTGGTTGTAGATGGTGATAGTGAGTAACTACTAGCTGGTTGTAGATGGTGATAGTGAGTAACTACTAGCTGGTTGTAGATGGTGATAGTGAGTAACTACTAGCTGGTTGTAGATGGTGATAGTGAGTAACTACTAGCTGGTTGTAGATGGTGATAGTGAGTAACTACTAGCTGGTTGTAGAGGATGGTGATAGTGAGTAACTACTAGCTGGTTGTAGATGGTGATAGTGAGTAACTACTAGCTGGTTGTAGATGGTGATAGTGAGTAACTACTAGCTGGTTGTAGAGGATAGTGATAGTGAGTAACTACTAGCTGGTTGTAGAGGATAGTGATAGTGAGTAACTACTAACTGGTTGTAGAGGATAGTGATAGTGAGTAACTACTAGCTGGTTGTAGATGGTGATAGTGAGTAACTACTATCTGGTTGTAGAGGATGGTGATAGTGAGTAACTACTAACTGGTTGTAGAGGATGGTGATAGTGAGTAACTACTAACTGGTTGTAGAGGATGGTGATAGTGAGTAACTACTAGCTGGTTGTAGATGGTGATAGTGAGTAACTACTAGCTGGTTGTAGAGGATGGTGATAGTGAGTAACTACTAGCTGGTTGTAGATGGTGATAGTGAGTAACTACTAGCTGGTTGTAGAGGATGGTGATAGTGAGTAACTACTAGCTGGTTGTAGATGGTGATAGTAGATAACTACTAGCTGGTTGTAGAGGATGGTGATAGTGAGTAACTACTAGCTGGTTGTAGAGGATGGTGATAGTGAGTAACTACTAGCTGGTTGTAGATGATGGTGATAGTGAGTAACTACTAGCTGGTTGTAGATGGTGATAGTAGATAACTACTAGCTGGTTGTAGAGGATGGTGATAGTGAGTAACTACTAGCTGGTTGTAGATGATGGTGATAGTGAGTAACTACTAGCTGGTTGTAGATGGTGATAGTAGATAACTACTAGCTGGTTGTAGAGGATGGTGATAGTAGATAACTACTAGCTGGTTGTAGAGGATGGTGATAGTGAGTAACTACTAGCTGGTTTTAGAGGATGGTGATAGTGAGTAACTACTAGCTGGTTGTAGATGGTGATAGTGAGTAACTACTAGCTGGTTGTAGATGGTGATAGTGAGTAACTACTAGCTGGTTGTAGATGATGGTGATAGTGAGTAACTACTAGCTGGTTGTAGATGGTGATAGTGAGTAACTACTAGCTGGTTGTAGAGGATGGTGATAGTGAGTAACTACTAGCTGGTTGTAGATGGTTATAGTGAGTAACTACTAGCTGGTTGTAGATGGTGATAGTGAGTAACTACTAGCTGGTTGTAGAGGATGGTGATAGTGAGTAACTACTAGCTGGTTGTAGAGGATGGTGATAGTGAGTAACTACTAGCTGGTTGTAGAGGATGGTGATAGTGAGTAACTACTAGCTGGTTGTAGATGGTTATAGTGAGTAACTACTAGCTGGTTGTAGATGGTTATAGTGAGTAACTACTAGCTGGTTGTAGAGGATGGTGATAGTGAGTAACTACTAGCTGGTTGTAGAGGATGGTGATAGTGAGTAACTACTAGCTGGTTGTAGAGGATGGTGATAGTGAGTAACTACTAGCTGGTTGTAGAGGATGGTGATAGTGAGTAACTACTAGCTGGTTGTAGAGGATGGTGATAGTGAGTAACTACTAGCTGGTTGTAGAGGATGGTGATAGTGAGTAACTACTAGCTGGTTGTAGAGGATGGTGATAGTGAGTAACTACTAGCTGGTTGTAGAGGATGGTGATAGTGAGTAACTACTAGCTGGTTGTAGATGGTTATAGTGAGTAACTACTAGCTGGTTGTAGATGGTGATAGTGAGTAACTACTAGCTGGTTGTAGAGGATGGTGATAGTGAGTAACTACTAGCTGGTTGTAGAGGATGGTGATAGTGAGTAACTACTAGCTGGTTGTAGAGGATGGTGATAGTGAGTAACTACTAGCTGGTTGTAGATGGTTATAGTGAGTAACTACTAGCTGGTTGTAGATGGTTATAGTGAGTAACTACTAGCTGGTTGTAGATGGTGATAGTGAGTAACTACTAGCTGGTTGTAGAGGATGGTGATAGTGAGTAACTACTAGCTGGTTGTAGAGGATGGTGATAGTGAGTAACTACTAGCTGGTTGTAGAGGATGGTGATAGTGAGTAACTACTAGCTGGTTGTAGATGGTTATAGTGAGTAACTACTAGCTGGTTGTAGATGGTGATAGTGAGTAACTACTAGCTGGTTGTAGAGGATGGTGATAGTGAGTAACTACTAGCTGGTTGTAGAGGATGGTGATAGTGAGTAACTACTAGCTGGTTGTAGATGGTGATAGTGAGTAACTACTAGCTGGTTGTAGATGGTGATAGTGAGTAACTACTAGCTGGTTGTAGATGGTTATAGTGAGTAACTACTAGCTGGTTGTAGAGGATGGTGATAGTGAGTAACTACTAGCTGGTTGTAGAGGATGGTGATAGTGAGTAACTACTAGCTGGTTGTAGATGGTGATAGTGAGTAACTACTAGCTGGTTGTAGAGGATGGTGATAGTGAGTAACTACTAGCTGGTTGTAGAGGATGGTGATAGTGAGTAACTACTAGCTGGTTGTAGAGGATGGTGATAGTGAGTAACTACTAGCTGGTTGTAGAGGATGGTGATAGTGAGTAACTACTAGCTGGTTGTAGAGGATGGTGATAGTGAGTAACTACTAGCTGGTTGTAGATGGTGATAGTGAGTAACTACTAGCTGGTTGTAGAGGATGGTGATAGTGAGTAACTACTAGCTGGTTGTAGATGGTGATAGTGAGTAACTACTAGCTGGTTGTAGATGGTGATAGTGAGTAACTACTAGCTGGTTGTAGAGGATGGTGATAGTGAGTAACTACTAGCTGGTTGTAGAGGATGGTGATAGTGAGTAACTACTAGCTGGTTGTAGATGGTTATAGTGAGTAACTACTAGCTGGTTGTAGAGGATGGTGATAGTGAGTAACTCCTAGCTGGTTGTAGATGGTGATAGTGAGTAACTACTAACTGGTTGTAGAGGATGGTGATAGTGAGTAACTACTAGCTGGTTGTAGATGGTGATAGTGAGTAACTACTAGCTGGTTGTAGATGGTGATAGTGAGTAACTACTAGCTGGTTGTAGAGGATGGTGATAGTGAGTAACTACTAGCTGGTTGTAGATGGTGATAGTGAGTAACTACTAGCTGGTTGTAGAGGATGGTGATAGTGAGTAACTACTAGCTGGTTGTAGGTGGTGATAGTGAGTAACTACTAGCTGGTTGTAGAGGATGGTGATAGTGAGTAACTACTAGCTGGTTGTAGATGGTGATAGTGAGTAACTACTAGCTGGTTGTAGATGGTGATAGTGAGTAACTACTAGCTGGTTGTAGATGGTGATAGTGAGTAACTACTAGCTGGTTGTAGATGGTGATAGTGAGTAACTACTAGCTGGTTGTAGAGGATGGTGATAGTGAGTAACTACTAGCTGGTTGTAGATGGTTATAGTGAGTAACTAGTAGCTGGTTGTAGAGGATGGTGATAGTGAGTAACTACTAGCTGGTTGTAGAGGATGGTGATAGTGAGTAACTACTAGCTGGTTGTAGATGGTGATAGTGAGTAACTACTAGCTGGTTGTAGATCGTGATAGTGAGTAACTACTAGCTGGTTGTAGATGGTGATAGTGAGTAACTACTAGCTGGTTGTAGAGGATGGTGATAGTGAGTAACTACTAGCTGGTTGTAGAGTCTGGTGATAGTGAGTAACTACTAGCTGGTTGTAGAGGATGGTGATAGTGAGTAACTACTAGCTGGTTGTAGAGGATGGTGATAGTGAGTAACTACTAGCTGGTTGTAGAGGATGGTGATAGTGAGTAACTACTAGCTGGTTGTAGATGATGGTGATAGTGAGTAACTACTAGCTGGTTGTAGATGGTGATAGTGAGTAACTACTAGCTGGTTGTAGATGGTGATAGTGAGTAACTACTAGCTGGTTGTAGAGGATGGTGATAGTGAGTAACTACTAGCTGGTTGTAGATGGTGATAGTGAGTAACTACTAGCTGGTTGTAGATGGTGATAGTGAGTAACTACTAGCTGGTTGTAGAGGATGGTGATAGTGAGTAACTACTAGCTGGTTGTAGATGGTGATAGTGAGTAACTACTAGCTGGTTGTAGAGGATGGTGATAGTGAGTAACTACTAGCTGGTTGTAGAGGATGGTGATAGTGAGTAACTACTAGCTGGTTGTAGAGGATGGTGATAGTGAGTAACTACTAGCTGGTTGTAGAGGATGGTGGTAGTGAGTAACTGCTAGCTGGTTGTAGAGGATGGTGATAGTGAGTAACTACTAGCTGGTTGTAGGGGATGGTGATAGTGAGTAACTACTAGCTGGTTGTAGAGGATGGTGATAGTGAGTAACTACTAGCTGGTTGTAGATGGTGATAGTGAGTAACTACTAGCTGGTTGTAGATGGTGATAGTGAGTAACTACTAACTGGTTGTAGAGGATGGTGATAGTGAGTAACTACTAGCTGGTTGTAGAGGATGGTGATAGTGAGTAACTACTAGCTGGTTGTAGAGGATGGTGATAGTGAGTAACTACTAGTAGCTGGTTGTAGAGGATGGTGATAGTGAGTAACTACTAGTAGCTGGTTGTAGATGGTGATAGTGAGTAACTACTAGCTGGTTGTAGAGGATGGTGATAGTGAGTAACTACTAGCTGGTTGTAGAGGATGGTGATAGTGAGTAACTACTAGCTGGTTGTAGAGGATGGTGATAGTGAGTAACTACTAGCTGGTTGTAGAGGATGGTGATAGTGAGTAACTACTAGCTGGTTGTAGATGGTGATAGTGAGTAACTACTAGCTGGTTGTAGAGGATGGTGATAGTGAGTAACTACTAGCTGGTTGTAGAGGATGGTGATAGTGAGTAACTACTAGCTGGTTGTAGAGGATGGTTATAGTGAGTAACTACTAGCTGGTTGTAGATGGTGATAGTGAGTAACTACTAGCTGGTTGTAGAGGATGGTGATAGTGAGTAACTACTAGCTGGTTGTAGAGGATGGTGATAGTGAGTAACTACTAGCTGGTTGTAGAGGATGGTGATAGTGAGTAACTACTAGCTGGTTGTAGATGGTGATAGTGAGTAACTACTAGCTGGTTGTAGAGGATGGTGATAGTGAGTAACTACTAGCTGGTTGTAGAGGATGGTGATAGTGAGTAACTATTAGCTGGTTGTAGATGGTGATAGTGAGTAACTACTAGCTGGTTGTAGATGGTGATAGTGAGTAACTACTAGCTGGTTGTAGATGGTGATAGTGAGTAACTACTAGCTGGTTGTAGAGGATGGTGATAGTGAGTAACTACTAGCTGGTTGTAGATGGTGATAGTGCATAACTACTAGCTGGTTGTAGATGGTTATAGTGCGTAACTACGACATACGTAAATAACATAAATTGATGGATTTGCGTCACAAATTATTTTCTCGAATCAGGATCAGTGCAGAATGTGTCCTTATACTAACCCTATTACAATCAGTAAATATAATTTAACAATCTATAGTATATCTTTCTACGGTTCAGCTCCTCTCACATGATCCGAACACAGATGTAGCACAGATATGTCAAAAGATATCCACTGCTTTGTACACTGAATAGCTAACAATGGCCTCCTTGTCTCCACTAAGTCAAGAAGACCAGATGCATCCAGACAGACAAGCTGCAGATGAACAATGCCTTGTAAAAACAGAAGTGGGTCAAGCTGGCCTTGTGGCTAGAGAGAGAAGATGGTGAGGATGTTGAGTGGTACAGTAGCACTGTGGCTCCACACAGAGACTACAGGGATCAAATCAAACATTATTTATATAGCACATGACTTACAACAAATGGATTTTAAGCTGCTTAACAAGTTAAATTATACAAGGTGAGAAAGATACATTTATGCAAAGACATGAACAAAACTTAAGAGATACATTAAAATAGTCAAATAAATCAAAATAAAACAATGGTAAAATAATAGATGATGTGGTAAAATAATAGATGATATGGTAAAATAATAGATGATATGGTAGACTAATGCATGATATGGTAAAATAATAGATTATATGGTAGACTAATGCATGATATGGTAGACTAATGCATGATAATGCATGATATTGTAGACTAATGCATGATATGGTAGACTAATGCATGATATGGTAGACTAATGCATGATATTGTAGACTAATGCATGATATGGTAGACTAATGCAGTGGGATATGAATAAAAGGCTCTGCTCTGGAGGGAGGGAGGGAGAGAGGGAGGTTTACATCCAACAGCTTCTGAGGCTCTGATCTGGAGGGAGGGAGGGAGGGAGGTTTACATCCAACAGCTTCTGAGGCTCTTCTCTGATCTGTAGGGAGGGAGGGAGGTTTACATCCAACAGTTTCTGAGGCTCTGCTCTGGTCTTGAGGGAGGGAGGTTTACATCCAACAGTTTCTGAGGCTCTGCTCTGGTCTGGAGGGTGAAAGTAGGGAATATAATAAATTAGTAACATAATCCACTGGGGGGATGAAAAGAGTCTGGTTTGGATTATATTCTGCATCACAGCTCTGAAAGACCCTGTTAGATTAAAGACAGAGATTTATAGCAGGAGAACAATATTGAACTGCATTATTGAAGAGAGGAGGACAGATGACAGAGAGAGAAAGAGAGGAGAAGACAGATGAGAGAGAAGAGAGGAGGACAGAGAAGAGAGAGAAGAGAGAGAGGAGGGCTGAACGGAGGGGTATTTGGTATCATAACCAGGAAACAGTAGTCAGGTCCATTCACTGGGCCGGCCGGGGAACCTGAGACCAACCCTCTCTTTGTGCCTGCATCTGTCTGAATTCAAGGCATAGGCGTTACAATAAAGTCAATCTGGAAATGGGATCGACCCATCACAGATAGTAATTACTAGCTGTCTACACCATCAATGATTTAATGTAATTTCAGAACAACTGACTTTCTAGCAGAGAGAGAGAGGAAAGGGGGGGAGAGAGAGAGAGAGGGGAGAGAATGGGGGTAGGGGATAGGAGATAGGGGATAGGAGATAGGATATAGGGTATAGGAGCTGGGGGATAGGATATAGGGAATAGGAGATAGGAGATAGGGGGTAGGGGATAGGAGATAGGGGATAAGGTATAGGAGATAGGGGATAGGAGATAAGGTATATAAGATAGGGAATAGGAAATAGGAGATAGGGGTGCATTGTACAGCCGGTGCCTCTCAGTAAAATACAAAAATCAAAGTTGAGGGGGAGTCAGAGGAGTCCTAAAGACTGTACTAGTTGAGGGGGAGTCAGAGGAGTCCTAATGACTGTACTAGTTGAGGGGGAGTCAGAGGAGTCCTAATGACTGTACTAGTTGAGGGGGAGTCAGAGGAGTCCTAATGACTGTACTAGTTGAGGGGGAGTCAGAGGAGTCCTAAAGACTGTACTAGTTGAGGGGGAGTCAGAGGAGTCCTAATGACTGTACTAGTTGAGGGGGAGTCAGAGGAGTCCTAATGACTGTACTAGTTGAGGGGGAGTCAGAGGAGTCCTAATGACTGTACTAGTTGAGGGGGAGTCAGAGGAGTCCTAATGACTGTACTAGTTGAGGGGGAGTCAGAGGAGTCCTAAAGACTGTACTAGTTGAGGGGGAGTCAGAGGAGTCCTAAAGACAGTACTAGTTGAGGGAGAGTCAGAGGAGTCCTAAAGACAGTACTAGTTGAGGGGGAGTCAGAGGAGTCCACATTGTTTTTTTTAAATTGAACCTTTATTAAACTAGGCAAGCCAGTTAAGAACAAATTCTTATTTACAAAGACGGCCTAGACGTTGAAAAGACACTCAACCTCTCTGAGTTGCATTGGAACACCACTCTGACTCAACACGGTTCACGGGATTGAGCCCTGGTCTGACTGAAAGAGAGAGGAGAGGAGACATCAGTAGCATATCATTCTCTCTAAACTGAACACTGATAGCTTTGACATCGTCTACTGTCTCTGGCTGTGTCCCAAACTGCACCCTTTAGTGTACTTTTGACCAGAGCTGTAAAGGCCCTGTAGACTATGTAGTGAATAGGGTGCCATTTGGGACGTAGTCCATCTCCTGTCCACTGCCAAGTGCAGCGTGGGTAATCCCCTAACCGTGTTTGAGAGAAAGAATACTTCCACAATATGGTTTAGGGTCAGATTAGTTTCCCCTTTAGGCTCAGTTGGTTAGGTGAGGGTTAGGGTCAGGGTTAGGTTAAGGTTAGGGTTAGGTTCAGAGGTAAGCACAGCGCCCAGGTCCTGTTTCACACATCTGCAGTATGTATTCTCTACAGTATGTATCCTCTACAGTGTGTATCCTCTACAGTGTGTATCCTCTACAGTATGTATCCTCTACAGTATGTATCCTCTACAGTGTGTATCCTCTACAGTGTGTATCCTCTACAGTATGTATCCTCTACAGTATGTATCCTCTACAGTATGTATCCTCTACAGTGTGTATCCTCTACAGTATGTATCCTCTACAGTGTGTATCCTCTACAGTGTGTATCCTCTACAGTATGTATCCTCTACAGTATGTATCCTCTACAGTATGTATCCTCTACAGTATGTATCCTCTACAGTGTGTATCCTCTACAGTGTGTATCCTCTACAGTATGTATCCTCTACAGTATGTATCCTCTACAGTGTGTATCCTCTACAGTATGTATCCTCTACAGTATGTATCCTCTACAGTGTATATCCTCTACAGTATGTATCCTCTACAGTGTGTATCCTCTACAGTATGTATCCTCTACAGTGTATATCCTCTACAGTGTGTATCCTCTACAGTGTGTATCCTCTACAGTGTGTATCCTCTACAGTATGTATCCTCTACAGTATGTATCCTCTACAGTGTATATCCTCTACAGTATGTATCCTCTACAGTGTGTATCCTCTACAGTATGTATCCTCTACAGTATGTATCCTCTACAGTATGTATTCTCTACAGTATGTATCCTCTACAGTATGTATCCTCTACAGTGTATATCCTCTACAGTATGTATCCTCTACAGTGTGTATCCTCTACAGTATGTATCCTCTACAGTGTATATCCTCTACAGTATGTATCCTCTACAGTGTGTATCCTCTACAGTATGTATCCTCTACAGTATGTATCCTCTACAGTATGTATCCTCTACAGTATGTATCCTCTACAGTGTATATCCTCTACAGTATGTATCCTCTACAGTGTGTATCCTCTACAGTATGTATCCTCTACAGTATGTATTCTCTACAGTATGTATCCTCTACAGTATGTATCCTCTACAGTGTGTATCCTCTACAGTATGTATCCTCTACAGTGTATATCCTCTACAGTATGTATCCTCTACAGTGTGTGTCCTCTACAGTATGTATCCTCTACAGTGTGTATCCTCTACAGTGTGTATCCTCTACAGTGTGTATCCTCTACAGTATGTATCCTCTACAGTATGTATCCTCTACAGTGTGTATCCTCTACAGTGTGTATCCTCTACAGTGTGTATCCTCTACAGTGTGTATTCTCTACAGTATGTATCCTCTACAGTATGTATTCTCTACAGTATGTATCCTCTACAGTGTATATTCTCTACAGTGTGTATCCTCTACAGTGTGTATTCTCTACAGTATGTATCCTCTACAGTATGTATCCTCTACAGTATGTATCCTCTACAGTATGTATTCTCTACAGTATGTATCCTCTACAGTATGTATCCTCTACAGTGTGTATCCTCTACAGTGTATATCCTCTACAGTGTATATCCTCTACAGTGTATATCCTCTACAGTGTGTATTCTCTATAGTATGTATTCTCTATAGTATGTATCCTCTACAGTATGTATCCTCTACAGTATGTATCCTCTACAGTATGTATTCTCTATAGTATGTATCCTCTACAGTATGTATCCTCTACAGTATGTATCCTCTACAGTATGTATTCTCTACAGTATGTATCCTCTACAGTATGTATCCTCTACAGTATGTATTCTCTACAGTATGTAACAGTATGTATCCTCTACAGTATGTATCCTCTACAGTATGTATTCTCTACAGTATGTATCCTCTACAGTGTATATCCTCTACAGTATGTATCCTCTACAGTGTATATCCTCTACAGTATGTATCCTCTACAGTGTGTATCCTCTACAGTATGTATCCTCTACAGTGTATATCCTCTACAGTGTATATCCTCTACAGTGTATATCCTCTACAGTATGTATCCTCTACAGTGTGTATCCTCTACAGTGTGTATCCTCTACAGTGTGTATCCTCTACAGTATGTATCCTCTACAGTATGTATCCTCTACAGTGTATATCCTCTACAGTATGTATCCTCTACAGTGTGTATCCTCTACAGTATGTATCCTCTACAGTATGTATCCTCTACAGTATGTATTCTCTACAGTATGTATCCTCTACAGTATGTATCCTCTACAGTGTGTATCCTCTACAGTATGTATCCTCTACAGTGTATATCCTCTACAGTATGTATCCTCTACAGTGTGTATCCTCTACAGTGTGTATCCTCTACAGTGTGTATCCTCTACAGTGTGTATCCTCTACAGTATGTATCCTCTACAGTGTGTATCCTCTACAGTGTGTATCCTCTACAGTGTGTATCCTCTACAGTGTGTATTCTCTACAGTATGTATCCTCTACAGTATGTATTCTCTACAGTATGTATCCTCTACAGTGTATATTCTCTACAGTGTGTATCCTCTACAGTGTGTATTCTCTACAGTATGTATCCTCTACAGTATGTATCCTTTACAGTATGTATTCTCTACAGTATGTATCCTCTACAGTATGTATCCTCTACAGTGTGTATCCTCTACAGTGTATATCCTCTACAGTGTATATCCTCTACAGTGTATATCCTCTACAGTGTGTATTCTCTATAGTATGTATCCTCTACAGTATGTATCCTCTACAGTATGTATCCTCTACAGTATGTATTCTCTATAGTATGTATCCTCTACAGTATGTATCCTCTACAGTATGTATCCTCTACAGTATGTATTCTCTATAGTATGTATCCTCTACAGTATGTATCCTCTACAGTATGTATTCTCTACAGTATGTAACAGTATGTATCCTCTACAGTATGTATCCTCTACAGTATGTATCCTGTACAGTATGTATCCTCTACAGTATGTATCCTCTACAGTATGTATCCTCTACAGTGTATATCCTCTACAGTATGTATTCTCTACAGTATGTATCCTCTACAGTGTATATCCTCTACAGTGTATATCATCTACAGTATGTATTCTCTACAGTATGTATCCTCTACAGTATGTATCCTCTACAGTATGTATTCTCTACAGTATGTATCCTCTACAGTATGTATCCTCTACAGTATGTATCCTCTACAGTGTGTATCCTCTACAGTGTGTATCCTCTACAGTATGTATTCTCTACAGTATATATCCTCTACAGTGTATATCCTCTACAGTGTATATCCTCTACAGTATGTATCCTCTACAGTATATATCCTCTACAGTGTATATCCTCTACAGTATGTATTCTCTACAGTATGTATCCTCTACAGTATGTATCCTCTACAGTATGTATCCTCTACAGTATGTATCCTCTACAGTATGTATCCTCTACAGTATGTATTCTCTACAGTATGTATCCTCTACAGTATGTATCCTCTACAGTATGTATCCTCTACAGTATGTATCCTCTACAGTATGTATCCTCTACAGTATGTATCCTCTACAGTATGTATTCTCTACAGTATGTATCCTCTACAGTGTGTATCCTCTACAGTGTATATCCTCTACAGTGTATATCCTCTACAGTGTGTATTCTCTACAGTATGTATCCTCTACAGTGTATATCCTCTACAGTGTATATCATCTACAGTATGTATTCTCTACAGTATGTATCCTCTACAGTATGTATCCTCTACAGTATGTATCCTCTACAGTATGTATCCTCTACAGTGTGTATCCTCTACAGTATGTATCCTCTACAGTGTGTATCCTCTACAGTGTGTATCCTCTACAGTATGTATTCTCTACAGTATATATCCTCTACAGTGTATATCCTCTACAGTGTATATCCTCTACAGTATGTATCCTCTACAGTATATATCCTCTACAGTGTATATCCTCTACAGTATGTATCCTCTACAGTATGTATCCTCTACAGTATGTATCCTCTACAGTGTGTATCCTCTACAGTGTGTATCCTCTACAGTATGTATTCTCTACAGTATATATCCTCTACAGTGTATATCCTCTACAGTGTATATCCTCTACAGTATGTATCCTCTACAGTATATATCCTCTACAGTGTATATCCTCTACAGTATGTATTCTCTACAGTATGTATCCTCTACAGTATGTATCCTCTACAGTATGTATCCTCTACAGTATGTATCCTCTACAGTATGTATCCTCTACAGTATGTATTCTCTACAGTATGTATCCTCTACAGTATGTATCCTCTACAGTATGTATCCTCTACAGTGTATATCCTCTACAGTGTATATCCTCTACAGTATGTATCCTCTACAGTGTGTATCCTCTACAGTATGTATCCTCTACAGTGTGTATTCTCTACAGTATGTATCCTCTACAGTGTGTATCCTCTACAGTATGTATCCTCTACAGTGTGTATTCTCTACAGTATGTATCCTCTACAGTATGTATTCTCTACAGTATGTATCCTCTACAGTGTATATCCTCTACAGTGTGTATCCTCTACAGTATGTATCCTCTACAGTGTGTATCCTCTACAGTATGTATCCTCTACAGTGTGTATCCTCTACAGTATGTATCCTCTACAGTATGTATCCTCTACAGTATGTATCCTCTACAGTATGTATCCTCTACAGTATGTATCCTCTACAGTATGTATCCTCTACAGTATGTATCCTCTACAGTATGTATCCTCTACAGTATGTATTCTCTACAGTATGTAACAGTATGTATCCTCTACAGTATGTATCCTCTACAGTATGTATCCTCTACAGTATGTATCCTCTACAGTATGTATCCTCTACAGTATGTATCCTCTACAGTATGTATTCTCTACAGTATGTAACAGTATGTATCCTCTACAGTATGTATCCTCTACAGTATGTATCCTCTACAGTATATATCCTCTACAGTGTATATCCTCTACAGTGTATATCCTCTACAGTATGTATCCTCTACAGTATATATCCTCTACAGTGTATATCCTCTACAGTATGTATCCTCTACAGTATGTATCCTCTACAGTATGTATCCTCTACAGTATGTATCCTCTACAGTATATATCCTCTACAGTGTATATCCTCTACAGTGTATATCCTCTACAGTATGTATCCTCTACAGTATATATCCTCTACAGTGTATATCCTCTACAGTATGTATCCTCTACAGTGTGTATTCTCTACAGTATGTATCCTCTACAGTGTGTATCCTCTACAGTATGTATCCTCTACAGTGTGTATTCTCTACAGTATGTATCCTCTACAGTATGTATTCTCTACAGTATGTATCCTCTACAGTGTATATCCTCTACAGTGTGTATCCTCTACAGTGTGTATCCTCTACAGTATGTATCCTCTACAGTGTGTATCCTCTACAGTATGTATCCTCTACAGTATGTATCCTCTACAGTATGTATCCTCTACAGTATGTATCCTCTACAGTATGTATCCTCTACAGTATGTATTCTCTACAGTATGTAACAGTATGTATCCTCTACAGTATGTATCCTCTACAGTATGTATCCTCTACAGTATGTATCCTCTACAGTATGTATCCTCTACAGTATGTATCCTCTACAGTATGTATCCTCTACAGTATGTATTCTCTACAGTATGTAACAGTATGTATCCTCTACAGTATGTATCCTCTACAGTATGTATCCTCTACAGTATATATCCTCTACAGTGTATATCCTCTACAGTGTATATCCTCTACAGTATGTATCCTCTACAGTATATATCCTCTACAGTGTATATCCTCTACAGTATGTATCCTCTACAGTATGTATCCTCTACAGTATGTATCCTCTACAGTATATATCCTCTACAGTGTATATCCTCTACAGTGTATATCCTCTACAGTATGTATCCTCTACAGTATATATCCTCTACAGTGTATATCCTCTACAGTATGTATCCTCTACAGTATGTATCCTCTACAGTATGTATCCTCTACAGTATGTATTCTCTACAGTATGTAACAGTATGTATCCTCTACAGTATGTATCCTCTACAGTATGTATCCTCTACAGTATATATCCTCTACAGTGTATATCCTCTACAGTATGTATCCTCTACAGTATGTATCCTCTACAGTATGTATCCTCTACAGTATGTATTCTCTACAGTATGTAACAGTATGTATCCTCTACAGTATGTATCCTCTACAGTATGTATCCTCTACAGTATGTATCCTCTACAGTGTATATCCTCTACAGTATGTATCCTCTACAGTATGTATTCTCTACAGTATGTAACAGTATGTATCCTCTACAGTATGTATCCTCTACAGTATGTATCCTCTACAGTATGTATCCTCTACAGTGTATATCCTCTACAGTATGTATCCTCTACAGTATGTATTCTCTACAGTATGTAACAGTATGTATCCTCTACAGTATGTATCCTCTACAGTATGTATCCTCTACAGTATGTATCCTCTACAGTATGTATCCTCTACAGTATGTATCCTCTACAGTATGTATCCTCTACAGTATGTATTCTCTACAGTATGTATTCTCTACAGTATGTAACAGTATGTATCCTCTACAGTATGTATCCTCTACAGTATGTATCCTCTACAGTATGTATCCTCTACAGTGTATATCCTCTACAGTATGTATCCTCTACAGTATGTATTCTCTACAGTATGTAACAGTATGTATCCTCTACAGTATGTATCCTCTACAGTATGTATCCTCTACAGTATGTATCCTCTACAGTATGTATCCTCTACAGTATGTATCCTCTACAGTATGTATCCTCTACAGTGTATATCCTCTACAGTATGTATCCTCTACAGTATGTATCCTCTACAGTATGTATCCTCTACAGTATGTATCCTCTACAGTATGTATCCTCTACAGTATGTATCCTCTACAGTATGTATCCTCTACAGTGTATATCCTCTACAGTATGTATCCTCTACAGTATGTATCCTCTACAGTATGTATCCTCTACAGTATGTATCCTCTACAGTATGTATCCTCTACAGTATGTATCCTCTACAGTATGTATCCTCTACAGTATGTATCCTCTACAGTATGTATCCTCTACAGTATGTATCCTCTACAGTATGTATCCTCTACAGTATGTATCCTCTACAGTATGTATTCTCTGTCTCCCTCTCTCCTTTTCTTTCTCACCCTATTGTATGATTCTCCACAGTAGTGTTAGCCGGTGGCAGTTTAATCAGGACGCAGTACCAACAGTACCAACAGTACCAACAGTACCAACAGTACCAACAGTAATACAACACTCTGGCCACACACACACACACACACACACACACACACACACACACACACATGCCATACAGTATTTACAGCTGTTATGGTGATGGAGTGTGGCTTTATGCACAAGAACAAACACTGATTCTGATTAATAAAAGTAGGGTTCATTTTCCCAAGCATTGGATACATGCTGCACTTTTTACTAGTTTAGATATTAAGCAGACCTTCGAAAAGTCTTTCAGCATTTTGATAAGAATAATAATTATATCGCCTGGATTCCTTTTTCGGCTTCAATGCTGGTAAATCTCAAGTGTAATTTCTCTGTGTTTATATGTCTGTGTGTTTATAGTAAATCTCAAGTGTAATTTCTCTGTGTTTATATGTCTGTGTGTTTATAGTAAATCTCAAGTGTAATTTCTCTGTGTTTATATGTCTGTGTGTTTATAGTAAATCTCAAGTGTAATTTCTCTGTGTTTATATGTCTGTGTGTTTATAGTAAATCTCAAGTGTAATTTCTCTGTGTTTATATGTCTGTGTGTTTATAGTAAATCTCAAGTGTAATTTCTCTGTGTTTATATGTCTGTGTGTTTATAGTAAATCTCAAGTGTAATTTCTCTTGGTAACAAATTGCTCCCAAAATATTAAAAAAGATTTAGTAACAATTCCATGATTTCAATATCAAATGTATTCAAATCATCGTGGTGCACCACCTCAGAATTCCCTGTCATATTTAAATCTCTCTGTCACGGCTCGTATTGACGGGACGATAGACGGAGCGTTGGTGGAGCGACATTCCTTTTTATTTTAAATTAAATACACAAAACAACAAAGGAGCGGTACTAACCGTGACCTGGAGTGACACACACAGGAACCCACACCCAGGTGACAAACAGAGGAACGTAAATAGAATCCCCAATTAGAAACAACACGAGACAGCTGTCTCTAATTGGGGATAGAAATTAACCCACACCACCAACACCCAGTGAACTGTCAAGCTCTAACCGTGGCTCTCCAACTCCCCCACTAGAGGGAGCCAGACCTAGCCACAGTCAGAACCTGACACTCTATTACACGAAGACTTGGTCTTGCACAGTCGGCCACAGATTGGGGCCAAATGTCAGACGTGCTTTCCGGTTGGCTGGTTGGCTGGCTGGCCCCCACATCTCCTGACCGTGCACACCAACCTAGACTCAGGGGCACTGAAATGAAATGAGTATGATATGTTATGTTTGGTATGGTCAGTGGCGTATCGCAGTTTCGCAGGGCTCCCCCCGCTAGGTCTGAGCAAGGCCCCCCCCCAAGTACACATGTAAAGGAACAACCTCCTAATTTAAAAAATGGATTTATGGATTTATGTCATCTCTGTCAGACACCATAAAATACCTTTCATTTGTACAATTATTGTCCAACAAGTGTTTAAAGGCCTTGATTGTTTAACTTCAACATTAGATTTTTCAAATATGTAATACAAATCTCCCAAAGTATGTTTGTTTTATAGTGCTATTAAATGCTCCAGTGCTAATTTAGCATTTTGACATGTTTTTCTAGAGAGCCATGAGGCTGAAGAAAATGTTGTCTAATTCAAAACATTTATTTTATGGCTTATGACATGTTCATGTTTATCAGTCTCTAGTCTATATGTAGTCTCTTATCAGTCTCTGCTCTATGTATAGTCTATATCAGTCTCTAGTCTATATAACTTATCTTATCAGTCTCTAGTCTATATATAGTCTCTTATCAGTCTCTGCTTTATATGTTGTCTCTTATCAGTCTCTACTCTATATATAGTCTCTTATCAGTCTCTACTCTATATATAGTCTCTTATCAGTCTCTAGTCTATATGTAGTCTCTTATCAGTCTCTGCTCTATATATAGTCTCTTATCAGTCTCTGCTCTATATATAGTCTCTTATCAGTCTCTAGTCTATATATAGTCTCTTATCAGTCTCTAGTCTATATATAGTCTCTTATCAGTCTCTAGTCTATATATAGTCTCTTATGTCTCTGCTGTATATATAGTCTCTTATGTCTCTGCTCTATATATAGTCTCTTATCAGTCTCTGCTCTATATATAGTCTCTTATCAGTCTCTGCTCTATATATAGTCTCTTATCAGTCTCTGCTGTATATATAGTCTCTTATCAGTCTCTGCTGTATATATGGTCTCTTATCAGTCTCTAGTCTATATATAGTCTCTTATCAGTCTCTAGTCTATATATAGTCTCTTATCAGTCTCTGCTCTATATATAGTCTCTTATCAGTCTCTGCTCTATATATAGTCTCTTATCAGTCTCTGCTCTATATATAGTCTCTTATCAGTCTCTGCTCTATATATAGTCTCTTATCAGTCTCTGCTGTATATATAGTCTCTTATCAGTCTCTGCTGTATATATAGTCTCTTATCAGTCTCTGCTGTATATATAGTCTCTTATCAGTCTCTGCTGTATATATAGTCTCTTATCAGTCTCTGCTGTATATTTAGTCTCTTATCAGTCTCTGCTGTATATTTAGTCTCTTATCAGTCTCTGCTGTATATATAGTCTCTTATCAGTCTCTGCTGTATATATAGTCTCTTATCAGTCTCTGCTGTATATATAGTCTCTTATCAGTCTCTGCTGTATATATAGTCTCTTATCAGTCTCTGCTGTATATATAGTCTCTTATCAGTCTCTGCTGTATATATAGTCTCTTATCAGTCTCTGCTGTAGATATAGTCTCTTATCAGTCTCTGCTGTATACAGGTGATGATAACATATGAGGATTACAACAAAACCTGATGTGTAGATGATCTAGACTCTAGATGTCCTACAGTACCAGATATCAGAGATATTATTTCAACAGTACCTTACAGACTGTTACATTTTGGATGTCAGGAGTTGAAATGGGGTTCCATTTAATTTCCCACCAATTAAATTTATAATCAAAACATTTTCTTTAATTGACATCCTAATATAAAAGGTTTGTACCGGTAGGCCGTTTTCATCACAGAGGCAGAAAAACTATTTATCATGAAAATAAAGCACTTTTTAATATTCAATCAAGGATTTCTGTCACAGACAGACAAACAGGGGTTTGGTAAGGATAGGCTCACTGTAAAGTGACTAAGGATTTGTTCCAAATGGCACCCTATTCCCTATAGAGTGCACTACATTTGACCAGAGCCCTATGGGCACTATATAGGGAACAGGGTGCCATTTGGGACACAGTAAGGAGGCAGGTAGAGGGTTTGGTTGGTGGCCAGGCAGGAAGCAGCCTCTTGAATCTCATACAAAATCCAGTAGATTGAGGAAAAGAACAGTGGGACGGCATTTCCATGTTTAACCTCCATCATCTACAGAATGAAATGATCTATTACTACTGAGGCTCTCTGAGAAAGAGACCTAGATCTTTACAGAACAACGGGATTGTCACTAGTTCCTATTTAAATGATCTATAACTTCAGAATTGACTTGTGTTATGTGTCACTTGATGGTAACACTGCACTGTGTCAGCTTTTCCAATGCAATCGAAGGGTAGGAAAATAACATCGTTATATCAATCAATCAATCAATCAATATTGTTATTCACACCAAATGATCCTCATCCCTTTCAATGATCCAGATATCCTTGTTATACACACTCATATTCATAAAATAATATACGTTTAAGGAGTAATTTCTTAGGCTTTCATAAAAATAAAAAAACATTTTCAAGTCTATTTAAAGATTTTGTTATAAAGTTATAAAACATGTAATATTATCTACAAAATATGGTATTTTTAACGTTTTAAAATTAGTGTGTCGCAAATGGCACCTTATTTCCTTTATAGTTCACTACTATGGGCCCAGATTAAAAGTACAGCACTACATAGGGAATAGGGTGCCATTTGGGATGCAGGCTGTCTTTTGATGATGAAAATCTACACTTCACAATTCACATTGTTATAAACAGTTGCACTGAACAGTTTTGATGTGGAGTCTTTGCCTTGAAGTCTTTGCAATGCCAATGTCATCAAATGTTTGAGATTTCCATAAGCTTTCTATCCACTTCCTGCAAGTCACCATTCATCTTCAAAGGAATCTCACCCTCTAGTCTTTTCATTTGATGCTTCTTCAGTTTCTTGCAGCATATATAAGCAGTCAATGTGATGACAATGCAGAGTAGTCCTAGACAGGTGACTGACAGAGGTATGAGTACTGGCTGACAAGGGAACAACTCCTCCCTGCCAGGCCTCTCTGTCAGCTTCCCTACGTACCACGGCTTCTCCTCCATCTGGATCTCAGCCTCCCTGGTGAGAAGACTCTGGATATAGCTCTCATTAGAAACCGTCTCGTTGACGAAGAGGTTGACCAGGACCGTGCAATGGAGAGGTTCAGGCTGACCGTGGTCCGACACTTTAACCAGTAGACTGTAGAGACCGCGGCCATTCAGTTCTCTCTTTAACGTGATATTCCCTGTGTCCGGGTCGATATCAAACGACCCCGGCTCGCCACCCTTCCTCTTGATGATGCTGTAGGCGATAACAGCGTTCATTCCTGTGTCTTTATCTACGGCGTACACCTCTGTGATGGAGGTCCCTGGGAGGGTGCTAGGTAACACCAGCATGTAAGACTGGTTGGACTGGGGGAACAAGACGATGGGAGGGTTATCGTTTACATCAAGGAGGAGGACAGTAACCATGGTGACGCAGGACAGTGCGGGTTCCCCTCCGTCGACTGCCTCAATCCAGAGGAAGTACGTCCCCTGTTGTTCCCGGTCCAGAGGGGTCCGGGCCCTTAGAGTGCCCCGCCCTGTGTCAATCACAAAGATGTCGCTGCCGTTGAGGATGGAGAGCGCCACCCAGCCGTTCTCGCCCGCGTCCGAATCTGTTACCGAGAGAACGCCGATCTCGCCAAACCCCGGGTAATTCTCTGGCACGAAGAATGTGAATTCTTTATTGATGAAGCGCGGGCTGATGGGTAAAAATAAAATCAATCAATCAAATCATATCATATCAATCAAACAAAACAATCAATCAATCAATGAAATCACCAGTCGTCTCTTACCTGTTGTCATTGCGGTCCAGCACAGTGATGACTGCTGTAGCTATAGACTCTCTCCTGGGGGTTCCTCGGTCCACCGCCCGAACAATGAACCTGCGGAGGTTTGGAGTTAAGAAACTTTTATTGAATTGTAACTTCACAATATTACAACAACAATTGACAAAACATATTGCACATGAAAAACAACTTAGTGAGAGTTTTGAGACACTGAACATCCATAGGCAGTTATAATACATTGTGTCATCCATATATCGGTCCCGATTTAAATGACCTTCAGCTTATAAAGGCTTCATAAAGCTTTCCTATGCACTACATACATGTGTTACAATGCATCTATAACCATATGTCATGCTTTATAAAGGCTTCATAAATGAGGCATAACTGTGTGACATAGTCACCAATGTCAAATATTACAAAACATGTAATGCTGCAGGATGACATGCTCTAAAGAGAAGTCATGTTAGTTACATTACAATTACCTCGATGAAAGCCCCCAACATAAGGACATTGAAAGTGGCTTTCTTCTGAAACCAAGTTATATGTTCCTCAGTCAGTACACAAACACGCACACAACAATATAAAAAGCCATAACGTGGGGTGCTGGACCCAGGCAGGTCTTTGCTGGACCCAGGCAGGTCTTTGCTGGACCCAGGCAGGTCTTTGACACATTCACCCTCTCTCCCGCTGAAAGATCAGCCACAAAATGTTGGCATCATTGTAATGGGTTGTAATCAAACCCTGGTCTCTAGCATGGGAACAGAAGAGGAATATCTTCTGAGGTAGTCTTTCAATTTCCTCAGGACTATTACAAAACATCTCAACATCGCAGTTTCATCAAGCCATCTAAATACCTCTCACACCATACGGTAACCTGTACGACAGGTCAGTCAAGTTGTCTCTAAAACCATGAGGTAATGGAATCTGCTTCATGATAAATCAGAACTGGTGTACCAACTCCACAGTACTACATCAATCATGAGGTAATGGTATCTGCTTCATGATAAATCAGAACTGGTGTACCAACTCTACAGTACTACATCAATCATGAGGTAATGGTATCTGCTTCATGATAAATCAGAACTGGTGTACCAACTCCACAGTACTACATCAATCATGAGGTAATGGTATCTGCTTCATGATAAATCAGCACTGGTGTACCAACTCCACAGTACTACATCAATCATGAGGTAATGGTATCTGCTTCATGATAAATCAGCACTGGTGTACCAACTCCACAGTACTACATAATCATGAGGTAATGGAATCTGCTTCATGATAAATCAGCACTGGTGTACCAACTCCACAGTACTACATCAATCATGAGGTAATGGAATCTGCTTCATGATAAATCAGAACTGGTGTACCAACTCCACAGTCCTACATCAATCATGAGGTAATGGTATCTGCTTCATGATAAATCAGCACTGGTGTACCAACTCCACAGTACTACATCAATCATGAGGTAATGGTATCTGCTTCATGATAAATCAGCACTGGTGTACCAACTCCACAGTACTACATCAATCATGAGGTAATGGTATCTGCTTCATGATAAATCAGCACTGGTGTACCAACTCCACAGTACTACATAATCATGAGGTAATGGAATCTGCTTCATGATTAATCAGCACTGGTGTACCAACTCCACAGTACTACATCAATCATGAGGTAATGGTATCTGCTTCATGATTAATCAGAACTGGTGTACCAACTCCACAGTACTACATAATCATGAGGTAATGGTATCTGCTTCATTATAAATCAGAACTGGTGTACCAACTCCACAGTACTACATCAATCATGAGGTAATGGAATCTGCTTCATGATGAATCAGCACTGGTGTACCAACTCCACAGTACTACATCAATAATGAGGTAATGGTATCTGCTTCATGATTAATTAGAACTGGTGTACCAACTCCACAGTACTACATAATCATGAGGTAATGGTATCTGCTTCATGATAAATCAGAACTGGTGTACCAACTCCACAGTACTACATAATCATGAGGTAATGGTATCTGCTTCATGATAAATCAGAACTGGTGTAGCAACTCCACAGTACTACATCAGTCATGAGGTAATGGTTTCTGCTTCATGATAAATCAGAACTGGTGTACCAACTCCACAGTACTACATCAATCATGAGGTAGTGGTATATGCTTCATGATTAATCAGAACTGGTGTACCAACTCCACAGTACTACATCAATCATGAGGTAATGGTATCTGCTTCATGATAAATCAGAACTGGTGTACCAACTCCACAGTACTACATCAATCATGAGGTAATGGTATCTGCTTCATGATGAATCAGCACTGGTGTACCAACTCCACAGTACTACATAATCATGAGGTAATGGTATCTGCTTCATGATAAATCAGAACTGGTGTACCAACTCCACAGTACTACATAATCATGAGGTAATGGTATCTGCTTCATGATAAATCAGAACTGGTGTACCAACTCCACAGTACTACATAATCATGAGGTAATGGAATCTGCTTCATGATAAATCAGCACTGGTGTACCAACTCCACAGTACTACATCAATCATGAGGTAATGGTATCTGCTTCATGATAAATCAGAACTGGTGTACCAACTCCACAGTACTACATAATCATGAGGTAATGGTATCTGCTTCATGATAAATCAGAACTGGTGTACCAACTCCACAGTACTACATAATCATGAGGTAATGGTATCTGCTTCATGATAAATCAGAACTGGTGTACCAACTTCACAGTACTACATCAATCATGAGGTAATGGTATCTGCTTCATGATAAATCAGAACTGGTGTACCAACTCCACAGTACTACATAATCATGAGGTAATGGTATCTGCTTCATGATAAATCAGCACTGGTGTACCAACTCCACAGTACTACATAATCATGAGGTAATGGTATCTGCTTCATGATAAATCAGAACTGGTGTACCAACTCCACAGTACTACATAATCATGAGGTAATGGTATCTGCTTCATGATAAATCAGCACTGGTGTACCAACTCCACAGTACTACATAATCATGAGGTAATGGTATCTGCTTCATGATAAATCAGAACTGGTGTACCAACTCCACAGTACTACATAATCATGAGGTAATGGAATCTGCTTCATGATAAATCAGAACTGGTGTACCAACTCCACAGTACTACATAATCATGCTCCCCTGTCTTTGAATTCCTAACTTTAATTTGTAGGTGCATCTACTTCCCTTCAATAGTGCTAACTGGTGTTTACATCCCACCGCAAGATAACGTGAGCAATGCCATCGGCGAACTAGCACATCACATTTCTACAGTGGTGACCCCAAACTTTTGAACAGTGGTGTACATCAGGCAGATTAAGAAAAATACAAATCAGCCAAATATGAACTGTGTTCTACAATATGAAGACCACAACAATATGAACTGTGTTCTGCAATATGAAGACCACAACAATATGAACTGTGTTCTGCAATATGAAGACCACAACAATATGAACTGTGTTCTGCAATATGAAGACCACAACAATATGAACTGTGTTCTGCAATATGAAGACCACAACAATATGAACTGTGTTCTGCAATATGAAGACCACAACAATATGAACTGTGTTCTGCAATATGAAGACCACAACAATATGAACTGTGTTCTGCAATATGAAGACCACAACAATATGAACTGTGTTCTGCAATATGAAGACCACAACAATATGAACTGTGTTCTACAATATGAAGACCACAACAATATGAACTGTGTTCTGCAATATGAAGACCACAACAGTATGAACTGTGTTCTACAATATAAAGACCACAACAGTATGAACTGTGTTCTACAATATGAAGACCACAACAATACGAACTGTGTTCTGCAATATGAAGACCACAACAATATGAACTGTGTTCTACAATATGAAGACCACAACAGTATGAACTGTGTTCTACAATATAAAGACCACAACAGTATGAACTGTGTTCTACAATAAGAAGACCACAACAATACGAACTGTGTTCTGCAATATGAAGACCACAACAATATGAACTGTGTTCTGCAATATGAAGACCACAACAATATGAACTGTGTTCTGCAATAAGAAGACCACAACAATATGAACTGTGTTCTACAATAAGAAGACCACAACAATATGAACTGTGTTCTACAATAAGAAGACCACAACAAGATGAACTGTGTTCTGCAATATGAAGACCACAACAATATGAACTGTGTTCTGCAATATGAAGACCACAACAATATGAACTGTGTTCTGCAATAAGAAGACCACAACAATATGAACTGTGTTCTACAATATAAAGACCACAACAATATGAACTGTGTTCTGCAATATGAAGACCACAACAATATGAACTGTGTTCTACAATAAGAAGACCACAACAATACGAACTGTGTTCTACAATATGAAGACCACAACAATATGAACTGTGTTCTGCAATATGAAGACCACAACAATATGAACTGTGTTCTGCAATATGAAGACCACAACAGTATGAACTGTGTTCTACAATATAAAGACCACAACAGTATGAACTGTGTTCTACAATATGAACACCACAACAATATGAACTGTGTTCTGCAATATGAAGACCACAACAATATGAACTGTGTTCTACAATATGAAGACCACAACAGTATGAACTGTGTTCTACAATATAAAGACCACAACAGTATGAACTGTGTTCTACAATAAGAAGACCACAACAATACGAACTGTGTTCTGCAATATGAAGACCACAACAATATGAACTGTGTTCTGCAATATGAAGACCACAACAATATGAACTGTGTTCTACAATAAGAAGACCACAACAATACGAACTGTGTTCTGCAATATGAAGACCACAACAATATGAACTGTGTTCTGCAATATGAAGACCACAACAATATGAACTGTGTTCTGCAATAAGAAGACCACAACAATATGAACTGTGTTCTACAATAAGAAGACCACAACAATATGAACTGTGTTCTACAATAAGAAGACCACAACAATATGAACTGTGTTCTGCAATATGAAGACCACAACAATATGAACTGTGTTCTGCAATAAGAAGACCACAACAATATGAACTGTGTTCTGCAATATAAAGACCACAACAATATGAACTGTGTTCTGCAATATGAAGACCACAACAATATGAACTGTGTTCTGCAATATGAAGACCACAACAATATGAACTGTGTTCTGCAATATGAAGACCACAACAATATGAACTGTGTTCTGCAATAAGAAGACCACAACAATATGAACTGTGTTCTACAATAAGAAGACCACAACAATATGAACTGTGTTCTACAATAAGAAGACCACAACAATATGAACTGTGTTCTACAATAAGAAGACCACAACAATATGAACTGTGTTCTACAATAAGAAGACCACAACAATATGAACTGTGTTCTGCAATATGAAGACCACAACAATATGAACTGTGTTCTGCAATATGAAGACCACAACAATATGAACTGTGTTCTGCAATAAGAAGACCACAACAATATGAACTGTGTTCTACAATAAGAAGACCACAACGAACCACACTAAAAAACTGGAAGCTCAGTTCACTGCCAAAGACTCCAGATCAGTCTGGAAAAGCTTACAGGAGATGTAAATGACAAAAAACGACCCTCCTTCCTTCAAATGAGGACCCTGACCTCCTGGACCAGCTCAATTAGTTTTATGCGTGGTTTGAGGAAACAAGCACACAGACACTTAACCCCCCAGTTCAGGTACCCCTCCCCCACCATTTACCATACAGGAGGATAAGGTCTTTAGTGTATGTTATCCTGCAGGACTGGGCTTTAGAGTGTGTTATCCTGCAGGACTGGGCTTTAGAGTATGTTATCCTGCAGGACTGGGCTTTAGAGTGTGTTATCCTGCAGGACTGGGCTTTAGAGTGTGTTATCCTGCAGGACTGGGCTTTAGTGTGTGTTATCCTGCAGGACTGGGCTTTAGAGTGTGTTATCCTGCAGGACTGGGCTTTAGAGTGTGTTATCCTGCAGGACTGGGCTTTAGAGTGTGTTATCCTGCAGGACTGGGCTTTAGAGTGTGTTATCCTGCAGGACTGGGCTTTAGAGTGTGTTATCCTGCAGGACTGGGCTTTAGTGAATGTTATCCTGCAGGACTGGGCTTTAGAGTGTGTTATCCTGCAGGACTGGGCTTTAGAGTGTGTTATCCTGCAGGACTGGGCTTTAGAGTGTGTTATCCTGCAGGACTGGGCTTTAGAGTGTGTTATCCTGCAGGACTGGGCTTTAGAGTGTGTTATCCTGCAGGACTGGGCTTTAGTGAATGTTATCCTGCAGGACTGGGCTTTAGAGTGTGTTATCCTGCAGGACTGGGCTTTAGAGTGTGTTATCCTGCAGGACTGGGCTTTAGAGTGTGTTATCCTGCAGGACTGGGCTTTAGAGTGTGTTATCCTGCAGGACTGGGCTTTAGTGTATGTTATCCTGCAGGACTGGGCTTTAGTGTATGTTATCCTGCAGGACAGCATTCTGGGGGAAGTTGAGATCAGGTCCAGTACTGGCTGCGCACCCAAGAGGTAAAGAGGTTGGGCCATCCTAGAAAGGCTTTACAGTAATATAATATATGCCATTTATCCAAAGCCACTTACAGTCATCCGTGCATACATTTTTACGTATGGGTGGTCCCTGGAATCTAACCCACTATCCTGGTGTTGCAATGCTCTACCAAGATGCATGACAAGGTTATTCATGCTTTGTGAAGCCTCAGTGTAATATGATTTATAACCCTTATTCCACCCTTTATACAGAACAGGTATATGTCATATTTGACATGGAGATATCTCCACCATCTCAGTTTAACTCTGTTGTTTGTTTGTTCTGCTTCTTATACGCTTTGAGATGATTTTCTGTAATGAAAAGCGCTATATACAAGTTAAACAAGTATGTTATTATTACTACTGTAGAAATACAGTATATAGGCAGTTATAATGCATATTATCCATCCAGTATCAGTCATAATACATTACAATACATCATCAATATGCGACAGACCTGTAGGTCTGCTTCTCTTCGCGATCCAGAGATGTGGACACGGTCAGCACACCGGTCAGCCTGTCCAGGAGGAAGATGGAGGGAGCGTCTGCCCCTAGCAGGTAGATAACCTCTCCTCTGCCCTCACTGTCCTGGTCTGTGGCCTGGAGCTGGCTCAGGAAGGTGTTAAGAGGGTTATTCTCCTCCACAGACACCTGAGGAAACAAATAAGTAAGTCAATAAATACAGAAATAAATACGTGGACAGACTTTTTTTGTTTTTAATCCTCTATATATTTTTGTATATATGTTTCCTCTATATTGTGCCTTATTGTACTCAAACGGCTTTAGGTAACTCTATGTATTTTAAATAGTATGTCCAATAAATATCCTAACCCTAACCATAACCCATTCATTCATTCATGCATTCATACATGTATTCCCTCACCTCATACAGAGACTGTTTGAAGACAGGAGCGTTGTCGTTCTCATCCAGGACCAGGATCTTAATGAAGGTCTTGATGACGAGGCCTCTGGGGTTCCTGACCACTACAGTCAGCTCATAGTCCTGTCTCTGCTCGTAGTCCAGCGGCTCCGTCGTCTCTAACAGATACTCGTGCTTAAACAGTTTGTAAGGTGACAGTCTGAACGGACCAGATCCTTCCAGCAGGCATTCCGTCCTCTGTCCTCTCTGGTCTGTGTTCTTCACAGTGAAAAACGCGATTGGCGTAAACGGCGGTTCGGACTCCTTCATGGTGACCACACCGTCTTTCTCCGCCGCGATGTAGCGCGGCATAATAACCGGTGGACTGAACGCTACCCGGACCACGTGCACTGTCACCATGGCGACGGCAGGGATGCACCCGGGCCCGTTGGCGAGGACAGTGAGTTTGTAGAACTTCCCGGTTGCGGTGTTGATCTGACCGGCCAGTTTGATCATCCCGGTAACCCGGTCCAGATGGAACAGAGCTCTAGTCTCCCGGGGAACGCGCTCGCTGTACGCATAGCTGATCACGGCGTTGGCGCCCTGGTCGGGGTCGAAGGCGTGTAACCTGGACAGGTGGGCTCCTTTAGTCATATTACCGTATAGCGTCACGTTGACCTGTGACTCAGTGAACTGAGGACAGTTATCGTTGACATCAGTGATTATAATCCTTAACGTGGCGGTGCCAAGAAGAGGTGGTGACCCTCCGTCCTCTGCTATAATATCCGTTACGTACTCCCCCTGTCGTTCCCGGTCTAGCTGGTCGGTCACGGTGAGGAAGGGGGTCAGCTCCCCACCCTCATTCTCCTCTACGTCCAGAGTGAACACCCCGAAGTCGTTGACCAGCCAGTAGGTCTGGACCCCATGGAAGCCCAGATCAGGGTCCGTAGCTGACTGCTCCACCGCGAACCTCGCGTTGACCTGGGTGTTCTCCGGGACGGAAATCCTAATCTCACCCGTCGGAAAGCGCGGGCGATTATCGTTAACATCCTCAACCAAGATCTTGACCTTAACCAGCTGGAAGTACTGCTGGGGTAGAAGGAACACATCCAGGGAGAGGACACAGCCCTGGTTGTACTCTGAGGCGTCGGGACACAGCGTCTCCCTGTCGATCTCATTCCCAGATGTAAACAGCTCCCCCGTAGTGCTGTTCAGAGAGACGTACTGATCACCAGGCTTCTTCTGGGGCAGATTGAACAAAACAGGGGGATGAAGGGATAAATCCAAGTGTAAATCGGAGCCCAC